>CAJNDS010002303.1:182500-327441 GCA_905221605.1 Symbiodinium natans
GCTTCAGGGCTTCAGGGGCTTCAGGGTTTAGGGTTTCGGGTTTCGGGTTCAGGGTTTTGGGTTTAGGGTCAGGGCTCTCAGGGCTTCAGGGCTTCAGGGGCTTCAGGGTTTAGGGTTTAGGGTTCAGGGTTTTGGATTTAGGTGTAGGGTTTAGGGTTCAGGGCTTTGGGTTTAGGGTCAGTCCGGGTCCTGCTAAGACGACGCAGGTAAGCAGCATGCTCACTCAATTTCAGCGAAGATGTGTTGAGTCCGTCTCTGTGGCAGTCGCTGGTTCTGCCATAGCTTCGCTTCGCGAAGTCGTACCTCACCCCTTTGAGGTAGTGTCCATCGCTGTACAAGCAAATGTGCTTCTTGCTGGGCATCTTGAGTCAGTGTGGACGGGCTCATGAGAACTACCTCCATGAGCGTGTGTTCGGCGAAGCAAGGCAAACCTCCAGTTCCCACACCTTCCCCATTTCCCCATGCCCTTCGACGTCGACTGGACTGACTCGTTGAACCAAGGACGCAAAGCGTCTGAAGAAGCCACAAGGGCTCAAACCCTAAACCCTAAACCCTAAACCCTAAACCCTAAACCCAAGGTGCAGCGGCAGGTCGGTGTGAGGATTCAGAGTGCACCGGAGAGAAATCAGGCAATCCGTGAAAATGTGTTCTTGTCTTCTTGGATCCACTTCGGAGGGGTTTAGGGTTTAGGGTTTAGGGTTTTGGGTTTAGGGTTTAGGGTTTAGGGTTTTAGCTGCCTTATTAAGAAACCCAACTAACCCAAAAAGGCTAAGGATCTAAAGTTACAGTAAAGCACCGCAAAGTCTTCTGCGCGGAGCCCTGTCGGAACCCCTAATCACAGAAAAACTAAAAGGGGCCACGATGATTAGAATAGGGTTTTGGGGGGGGGGGGGGGGTTATTATAGTATGATTTAACAAGGGACCATAATGGAATACGATTTGTAATGAATCCGACCCCTACAGTACCTTGCTTCACCAAAGCTTTGCAAACCCTAAGGGTCCATGTACCTAAATAGGGAATACTTGGGCCTTAAAGTACCTCCTACTTAGGGACTTTTGGGTCCAAGTACATAATGAGGGAGCTATGGGCTGGGCATCTCCTATTTTCTGCAATGACAAGGGCACATGGCGTTCTCTTGCAGTGTCGCAGTGCAGGCTTCGGGGAAGGGGCGGTGGATTTCAGGGTTTCGGGCTTAGGATGTTCCACCTGAATCGAGGTGATCGGAAGCTCACGGCTAGAAGCTGCAAACAGAAGGAGCCTACGCAACACCGAGCACGTGTCAGCCGTGTGCGTGCAGCTTCGGGGGCTGTGCAACTTCAAGATGAGGACTGCAACCGACAAGTAACAACACTCGAGCTCATGTTGCCCGTCCCCGCTAAACCAAAAACCCTAAACCCTAAACCCTAAACCCTAAGCCCCCTAAGCCCTCAACCCTGCCCCTGAACCCTAAACCCTAAACCCTAAACCCTTAACCCTAAACCCTAAACCCTAAACCCTAAACCCAAGTGCCAAGGGCTGCACATCGCCACTCTCCGTCTACGATCTCGTAGCCGGCTGGCGTGCCCTCATTTCTAGGGTTTTTTGGGGATTTGTTTTTGGGTTTTTGGGCTTTTTTTTTCGGGTTTGTTTTTGGGTTTTGTTGAGAGTTTTAGGGTGTTTCGGGCGTTTAGGGTTTTGAGGGCGTTTAGGGTTTTTTGGGTTTTTAGGGCGTTTAGGGTTTTTAGGCTCTTACGGTTTTAAGGGTGTTTAGGTTCTTAGGGTCTTGAGGCCTTTTCGGGTTTTCAGGTTTTTTGGGTTTTAGGGTTCTTTCGGGTTTAGAGGGCTTTTAGGCTCCATGGTTTTTAGATTTTTAGGGTTGTTTAGGTGTTTTCAGGGCTTTTCGGGTTTTTAGCGGGTTTTACGTTCTTGGGGCTTTAGGGTTTTTTGGGTTTTTCGGGTTTTGGGGGTTTTGGAGGTTTTAACGGTTCTAGGGTGCTCAGGGCGTTTTTAGGGTTTTTAGGTTCTTGGGGTTTTAAGGGTTTTTAGGGTTTTATAGGATCTTTTTTGGTTCTTAGGGTTTGTTTTTGGTTTTTAGGGTCTTTCGGGTTTTGGGGTTCTGAGGGTTTTAGTATTTTCAGGGTTTTTAGGTTCTGAGGGTTTTTAGGATTTTTAGGGTGTTTGAGGGTTTTTAGGGTAGGCTCGGGAACCACTTGAGGGTCTGGGGGATGTGTGGATGCGGGTGCTGGAGGTTGATGATCTCCTGAATCCACTTACGTGCCAAAAGCCCCCCTGAGCCCCCAAAAGCCCGAAAATCCCCGCTACACCCCTTCAACACTTGAAATCTTTAAAAGCCTAAAAGTATAGGGACCTTAATGGTTAGAATAATAGGGTTTGGGGGTTGCTAGAGTATAACTATATAGGGATCATAAGGGAATACTATGAGTAGTTATTCCGACCCCTGCATTCGACCCTTAACCCTTGGACCCTTCAGGTCGTACCAGATGATTTTGGGGTTTATGGCTTAGGGTTTAGGGTTTAGGGTTGAGGGTTTAGGGTTTAGGATGAGAACTCCCACCCCTCACACCAGGCGCCCAGCTCCAGGAAAGGGAGGACCTGCGTGGAGGTTCTAGGTACTTATGAACCAGTGAGAACTGTACTTAGAACTGTACCTTAAAACCATACTAGGGCCTTAAGGGGGATTATAAGTGGGTCATAGGTGCAGTTTGACCCTTAACCCCAAACCCTAACCCTGAACACTAAACTCTAAACCCCAAAACCTCTTAAGTACTGTTATAATTGGGTTACTTAGGGTTCAGGGTTTAGGGTTTAGGGTTTAGGGTTTGGGGTTTAGGGTTTAAGGGTTAAGGGTTAAGGGTTAAGGGTTAAGGGTTAAGGGTTAAGGGTTAAGGGTTAAGGGTTAAGGGTTAAGGGTTAAGGGTTAAGGGTTAAGGGTTTAGGGTTTAGGGTTTAGGGTTTAGGGTTTAGGGTTAGGGTTTAGGGTTTAGGGTTTAGGGTTTAGGGTTTAGGGTTTAGGGCCATGAACCTCAGACAAGAAGTGCAGATGTCCCCTCCCCCGACACCCTGCATCGAGGGCCTTAAACCTTAAGAAGCCGAACACTAACCCTAAAACCTAAACCCCAAACCCCAAACCCTAAACCCCAAACCCCAAACCCTAAACCCGAAACCCTAAACCCGAAACCCGAAACCCTAAACCCGAAACCCCAAAAAAACCCTGAGGCTCCGAAGCTCGGCCTGAGGATGTGCGCATGTTAAGGTACGCATGTGGAGTTACCACCTCCTGCTCAAGAAGCCCTAGCGTTTACTCACATGGTGAGCTCTCTACCCTGAACCCCAAACCCTAAACCCTAAACCCTTTTTGGGTACCCTAAAGAATAGGGCCGCCATGTATCCATACTGCGGCACGTGTCACATGGGCTTAGGGTAAAGGGCTTAGGGCTTAGGGGCTTAGGGTTTAGGGTTTAGGGTTTAGGATCAGCTCTCGCTATTGGCGGCAATGAAGCACGAAAGGCAGGTACTTGCCAGGGTTGTGCAGCAACCTACTCTGATGCTCTTAAGGCCAACGAAGCTCGGTTTAGGGTTTAGGGTTTAGGGTTTAGGGTTTGGGTTTAGGGTTTAGGATTTAGGGTTTAGGGTTTAGGGTTTAGGGTTTAGGGTTTAGGGTTTAGGGTTTAGGGTTTAGGGTTTAGGGTTTAGGGTTTAGGGTTTAGGGTTTAAGGTTTAGGGTTTCAGGGTAAAACTCGCCCTGATACTAGACACTGAGAGCATCCAGGCCACGCCACATCCTCTCTCAACCCTGCACTCGAGCTCCTCAGCACCTAAACCCCTAAGCCAGGGCAGTCGAAGCCCTAAACCCTAAGCCCGAAAACCCGAAACCCGAAACCCTAAACCCTAAACCCTAAAGCTCTTGCTCCGAAGTCAGCCCTGGCTTTCCTGGGGGCCCAGGCATCTCAGCTCACAGTCGGGCTCTTCCCACTCAAGGCCGCCTCCATACCTCGGGGGGTTGAGGACGTTTAGGGTCTAGGGTTTGGGGTTTGGGGTTTGGGGTGTGGGGTTTGGGGTTTAGGGTTTAGGGTTCAGGGTTCAGGGTTCAGGGTTTCGGGGTCAGGGCTTGAGGAAAGGGGTTCATGGGGGGTAGGTAGCCAGGGAACCTTAGGGAAGCATAGGGAGCCTTAGGGAGGAATAGGGAACCTTGGGCTACTCCTTAAGAACCCTATAAGCTGAGGGTTGAGGACTTGGGGTTCATGGCTCGGGGTTTAGGGTTTAGGGTTTAGGATTTGCGGTTTGGGGTTTAGGGTTTAGGGTTTAGGGTTCAGGGTTTAGGGTTTAGGGTTTAGGGTTTAGGGTTTAGGGTTTGGGGTTTGGGGTTTAGGGTTTAGGGTTTAGGGTTTAGGGTTTAGGGAGAGGTTCATGGCACTTATTCACCAACTATACCTGTACTTATCACCCACTTATAAGACCCTTAAGCACCCTAATATGGTTATAAGTGCAGTGAAAAGTACAGTTATACTTGGTTCGTAAGTACCATGAGCCTCCAAGTGGGGTTCAAAGCTTAGGGTCCATGGCTCGGTGTGGGGTGTAGGGTTTAGGGTTTGGGGTTTAGGGTTTGAGGTTTAGGGTTTGGGGTTTAGGGTTTGGGGGTTAGGCTTTGGGGTTTAGGGCTTAGCTTAGGGTTTGTGGTAGGGTTTGGGGTTTAGGGCTTGGGGTTTGGGGTTTGGGGCTTGGGGGTTGGGCTTTAAGGTTTGGGGTTTGGGGTTTTGGATTTAAGGTCAGGGTTGAGGGTTTAGGGTTTGGGGTTTAGGGCTTGGGGTTTTGGGTGGGGTTGGGGGTTTCAGGTTGAGGGTTTAAGGTTTAGGGTTCAGGGTTTTGGGGTTTAGGGGCTTGGGGTTTGGGGTTTGAGGTCTGGGGTTTGGGGGAGTTAGGGCCGAGGCATCCTTAAACATGTTAGGACCTTCGGGTGTTTCACGGTCATGTCTGGAGGCTTGCCTGCGGCTTCTTACTTGAAGGTTCATGGTACTTATTAACCAATTATAACTGTACTTATAACTGTACTTATAAGCCCCTTAAGTGCCCTGATAGAGTTGTAGTTTGGGTTATAAGTACAGTTATAATCGGTTACTAAGTACCATGAACCCTCAAGTACGTGCAAGGAGCGCATGGGTTAGGCTCGTGCCTTTTGGCGTGCGCTCACACATCTAGGATGGCCCTTAAAACCCCCTGAAAGATATTCCTGAAGATGATCTGCTTAAACCCATCAGGGATTATGTAAAAAAAAAAAAAACACACACCAAGGGCCTGCCTAGACATCAACACATGCACCCGCTGCGCAAGATGGGCAAGTTGGAGCAGGAGCAACGTTCTTTTGACTGCATGGGGCATTTAGGGTTTAGGGTTTAGGGTTTAGGGTTTAGGGTTTAGGGTTTAGGGTTTAGGGTTTAGGGTTTAGGGTTTAGGGTTTAGGGTTTAGGGTTTAGGGTTGGAGTAGGAGCAGCGTTTTTTGACTGCGTGGGGCATGGACAGGTTTCGGCTCAGAGGGGATCTCGGGCCGCCTACTTGAAGGTTCATGGTACTTATCAACCAATTATAACTGTACCTATAAGCCCCTTAAGTGCCCTAATAGAGTTATAATTTGGGTTATAAGTACAGTTATAATTGGTTACTAAGTTCCATGAACCCTCAAGTACAGCTCAAAGTGTGGCGCAAGTGAAGCGCACGGGCCGCTGCCACGAGGCTCAAGCTGACCGACCGGGGGAAAAAAAACAACTGCACTAGGAAGCTTTCAGGTCCAGGGCTTCGGGATGTTTAGGGTTTAGGGTTAGGGTTTAGGGTTAGGGTTTAGGGTTTAGGGTTTAGGGCTTAGGGATGTTTAGGGGGTAGCATCTAGACCAAATGATGAGCAGCGTTTGGCTGCTTGTAGCAGTAGCACATGACACAAGGGACCCGCATGACCGATTGTGTCTAAGAAGCCGATCTCTGCGTCAGCCCGAAGGCTTTACATATTCCTAAACCCTAAACTCCTACAGGCTCCTAAACCCTAACCTAAACCGCTCTTAGTCATCTTTCTAATCATAATTGCCTTTCAGGGGTTGTTCCTCCCCTTGAAGCCTGAGCACTAGACCCCGAAACCCTGGGGTTTAGGGTTTAGGGTTTAGGGTTTGGGGTTTAGGGTTTAGGGTTTAGGGTTTAGGGTCTTAGTAGGCCCTAGAAACCCTATTCTAATCCCCAGAACGCACCTTGGTAACCCCGCTTGCTCAGTCAACAGGGCTTCCAAGTAAACCCCGAAGAGCCACCGCCCTAAACCCCAAACCTCTAAGCCCCTAAAGCCTTAAACCCCTGACCCCTTAACCCTAAACCCTAAACCCCAAACCCCAAACCCCAAACCCCAAATCCGAAACCCTAAACCCTAAACCCTAAACCCTGGGGCCCCGGGCTCCTCGGAGTTGTCCCAAGGGCACACGGCCACCGCCGAGTCGCCCTCAGGGGCTTCGGAGTTAGGGTTTAGGGTTTGGGGTTTAGGGTTTAGGGTTTAGGGTTTAGGGTTTAGGGTTTAGGGTTTGGGGTTTAGGGTTTAGGGTTTGGGGTTTGGGGTTTAGGGTTTAGGGTTTAGGGTTTGGGGTTTGGGGTTTGGGGTTTGGGGTTTGGGGTTTGGGGTTTGGGGTTTAGGGTTTAGGGTTTGGGGCTCAGGGTGTCGAACTTGAGGTTCAGGGTTTAAGGGCTTCGGGCCTTCGGGTTGTCTTGTTGCGTTTGGGCCCAGGATGTGGGAGCCCAGGGTTTGCGGTTTGGGGCTTAGGAATTGGGGTTTAGGGTTTAGGGTTTGGGGTTTAGGGTTTAGGGTTTGGGGTTTGGGGTTTGGGTTTGGGTTTGGGGTTTGGGGTTTTTGGGTTCCGGGTGTTGGTTCCTTGTGCCAATGCGTCTGAGGGCCCCTTTTTGGCCTCGACGACGTAAAGCCTCCAACCCAAACGAGTTGGGGAGGTCCAGCCCAGAGGGAGTAGGCAAGGTCCCCAAGAGAACTCGCCCACAAAACATCCGAAGAAAGCAGCTTGAGGCCCTGCGCCTCGGACGCCCACCAAGCCCTGACAACCCTCAAAACGAGCTAAAAACCCTAAGCCCGCCAAAAGGTCCTGAACCCTCAATCCTAAACCTTGAAATTGGCCCTAAACCAACGAAACACTAGACCCTAAACCCTAAACACCCCGAAGCCCTAAACTCCTCTAAACCCTAAACCCTAAACACCCCGAAGCCCACGAACCTAAACCTCCAGGCGAGGCGCATAGAAAGGCTCGCGGCAATGGATCAGGCAAGTGCCGCCAGGCTGCAGCCTCAGGCTTCGCTGGGCTTCAGGCTCGGTAAAGGGTTTAGGGTTTAGGGTTTAAGGTTTAGGGTTTAGGGTTTGGGGTTTGGGGTTTGGGGTTTAGGGTTTAGGGTTTCAGGGTTTAGGGTTTAGGGTTTAGGGGTAGCCTAGACAATAAGGGGCCGCCTTATAACTAGGACCCCAAAAGGGGCCATATTCTAGAGAAGTGACCATGTAAGCTCCACCCTAAAACCCCTAAGTTAACAGCACTACATCTTCAAGCCTCGACCCTAAAACATTCCTGTCATCCCGGTAACCGTGGGGCTTCTTGGGTTTGTGGTGTAGGGCTTAGGGTTTAGGATTCAGGGTTTAGGGTTCTAATTTTGGGCTCCATTTTGGGGTTTTTGGGGGGTTGGGGGGTGGCTTCTTGGGGCCTCGGGGGGTTAGGGTCGAGCCCTGCAAAGCACTTTTGTTAAAGACCCTGATGGGGAGACTCCCTCCCTGTGTGGTGAGGGACGCTTCCTAGTAGGTTCTGTTTGCTTGTTTGGAGTTTCGGGCTTGGGGTTTAGGGTTCTAGGGTTCAGGGCTTCGGGCTTTAGGTTTGGGGTCTGCGTACTGTAGGGTTTAGGGGTTGAGGCTTGAGGGCTCGCTGAGCCCCCGACACCGAGCAGTTTGAGACGTCGAAGCGGCAAACTGGCAACGAGCTCTGACTGATGGAGGGCTTTAGGGTTTTTTGGGCTTGGGGTTTATGGTGAGCCCCAAATGCCAACCTAAACCCTAAACCCGAAACCCTAAACCCTAAACCCTAAACCCTAAACCCTAAACCCTAAACCCTAAACCCTAAACCCTAAACCCAAATATTCTATGCTCTCAACACCCCAAGACTCTTCCCAAACCCGAAACCGTAAATCCCGACCCCCCTTGCATGCTCTTAGGGGACTAGCAATTATTTGACCCTCCTTCAGCGTCTCTGACGTGAAGATGGCACCCTAAACCGTAAAACCCTCAACCCTAAACCCTCAACCCTCAACCCGAAGCTTGAAGCTCAAATTGCCGGAACCTGAAACAGTCAACATCGTCTAGCAGGGCCATCTACGCCTTTTGGAGGGCTCCACTTGGGATGTTCACCCTTCTTCTACCAGTCCTTGATAGGGATTACCCTAAACCCTAAACCCTAAACCCTAAACCCCAAACCCTAAACCCTAGACCCTTATCCCTGTCAGGGACTGTTAGTATAAGGGTGGGCATCCCAAGGTTCACTTCAGCTTTGGGGCGTCGCAACTAGGGTTTAGGGTTCAGGGTTCAGGGTTTAGGGTTTAGGGTTTAGGGTTTAGGGTTTAGGGTTCAGGGTTCAGGGTTTAGGGTTGGGTGCTGAGATGCCCTGAGCCAGAGGACAGGGGCAGAGATGGGATCCCAAATCGAGAATCCCAGGGGTTAGGGTTTAGGGTTTAGGGTTTAGGGGTCTAGGGTTTAGGGTTTAGGGTTTAGGGTTTCGGGTTCAGGGTTTAGGGTAGGGTCTAGGGTTTAGGGTCTAGGGAGAACCCAAGCTCGCAGCAAATGGCACAACCCGCGGAACTCCCGAGCTCGACTTTTGGAATCTGAAATTAGGGTTTAGGGTTTAGGGTTTAGGGTTTAGGGTTTAGGGTTTAGGGTTTAGGGTTTAGGGTTTAGGGTTTAGGGCTTAGGGCTTAGGGTTTAGGGTTTAAGGCGCCCACGGATTCCCTAAGCGAAGCTTCATACCTTACAACCTACTCCCTGGGTTCAGGGGTAGGGTAAAACGCCCCCGACCCCATTCAATACTCCCACTAGACCGTTTTTAATGGTATAGGGGCAGGGGGGTGGTATTTAATATTAGGGGGGTAGGCGGGGGAAGCTAGGGGGAGGAGATTACACACGCGCCAACGCGGGGGGGCCAAAGTTTCGGGTTCAGGGTTTGGGGTATGGGGTTTGTGGGGTTTAGGCGGTTTAGGGTTTAGGGTGCCTACGCCACAGAAACCCCCCAAGAGCCCCCCCTCAAAAGGCCCCCTCAAGAAGATGAGCCGAGGCTGCTCTGATCGTGAGTTGCACGCCTGGCCCACGGCAAGACCTCGGGGGGGTTTAGGGTTTAGGGTTTAGGGTTTAGGGTTTAGGGTTTAGGGTTTAGGGTTTAGGGTTTAGGGTTTAGGGTTTAGGGTTTAGGGTTTAGGGTTTAGGGTTTAGTGCAGTGATAACCCACTAATAAGCCCCTTAAGTACCCAAATAATACGGTTTTTAGTACAGTTCTAAGCACAGTTCAGTAGATCCATGCTACGGGCCCTTGGTAAGTCTCAGAAACAGAGAAAGATCCCCAGAATTTACGTCCAGCCCCCATTGACCCCGCACCCCTAAGGTGCCCCTTCTCGGGGGGCTGCTTCTCCGGGGTCTTGTTGGATAAACCCTAAACCCTAAACCCTAAACCCTAAACCCTAAACCCCAAACACCACAATCAAGAAGAAGACCCCGCCATGGTTAGGATGTAACCTTGCTTCGGTCTGTTCAGTTCCTGAGCAGCAACCCAGCTTTTTGGAGAGGCATGCCGACATCGGGTCACGTGTTTGGGGTGTAGGGTTTGGGGCTTGGGGTTTGGGGTGTTTAGGGTTTAGGGTTTAGGGTTTAGGGTTTAGGGTTTAAACAGTAGGATTCCCGCAGCACAAGGACCCCGAAGAAGGCAGAAACCCCCAGTTGCTCAAGGACGCCCATAAAAAGCAAAAAACAGAATCTCCCTGATGAGTGGGGTGGTATGGGGATTATTACCTTGCAGTTTTCTTTTTTGTGGGGGGGGTTCTTAAGCACATAGTAGATAACACTGCATCGGTATGATGGCAACTGAATTTGAATTTCTGCGCTGAGCCGGAGGGCTGTAGAAGTTCAGGAACAGAGTCTACGGGCGCGCATGCCAAACTCCAACTTCCCTGGGGCCATTTCAGGGCTTTGAGACATAACATCTAGGGTGCGAGGCTTTAGGGCCGGCAAGATTTAGGGTTTCGGGTCTGCCTACCCTACCCCGAAAGCCTCAAGCCCACGCGCGACAGCCAGGGGCCCCGGACGCTGCACATCGTGCAGACGCGAGGCCTTCAGCGCAAGAAGGGCTTCGGGTGAGGGGTTTCGGGTATAGGGTTTAGGGTTTAGGGTTTCGGGTTTAGGGTTTCGGGTTTAGGGTTTAGGGTGAGCTCGACCCCAAAAGCCCAACCCACGAAAAGAGAGTCGAAGCCCCCCCAAAAAATCCTGAAATCCGAAACGGGTTGGGGCTGTGGCTTCAGCATCCCGGTTCCGCATCCATCCCAACCCTCCCCGGGAACGGTGGAGTGCTGTCAGCAGTGAATTCGCGGTACATACAACCCGCAGGGGCAGATTTTGCTGGGGAGCGCTTTGGGAGTTTACGAATATGAAGGGCCCCCGTAGAACAGACCCCCCCAAATAGTAGGATTCCCGTCTACTAACGACCCATAAGGTACCCCTATTGCCGGAAATCCCCTGTTGAAGAAAGGATCCACACCACCACACCAGGGTCTCCTCTAAGAGCGATTCACCACACCCCAAACCCACAACCCTTAACCAATAAAAGGAGAGTATAAGGGAGTCTAAGGGAGGATATTACCATACCCCTTAATTCTCTTAAGGGTATGCCCAAGGGGTATGTTGAATATTTCTTAGACTCTGTGGGCCCTGGCTGGCTGTCTTGATCACTCCGGACGATGCCCACAGGGAGGTACTGAAAGCACCTGCTGCCCGGCTCAGCGAGGTTTTGGGCGGGTAAACCCTAAACCCTAAACCCTGACCTCCTTAAACCCTGCAGCGGAACCCCCCAGCAAGAAGCCGGGCCAGCAGTCGGGAAACCCCTCTGCTGGGACCCTAAAACTTGGGATGTTCCCTACGGTTTAGGGTTTTGGGTTTAGGGTTTAGGGTTTAGGGTTTAGGGCCTAGGGTTTAGGGTGTCGGGTTTAAGGTTTAGGGTGAGGGTTGAGGGTTGAGGGTTGAGGGTTGAGGGTTGAGGGTTGAGGGTTGAGGGTTGAGGGTTTAGGGTTTAGGGTTTAGGGTTTAGGGTTTAGGGTTTAGGGTTTAGGGTTTAGGGTTTAGGGTTTAGGGTTTAGGGTTTAGGGTTTAGGGTTTAGGGTTTAGGGTTTAGGGTTTAGGGTTGGAGCGGGGAAAGGACTGTTAGTACAAGGGAGGAACATCCCAAACCTAAAACCTAAAGGCAACCCAAACCCAGCATAAAGCGCCGAAAACAGAACAGCGCAACAAATCCAAAAAAAGCAAACCCAAGACACAACACACTCAACCCTAAACCCTAAGCCCTCAACCCCAAACCCCAAACCCCAAACCCTAAACCCTAAACCTTTCAAAAAAAGCCCGAGGCCCCCCGCAAGAAGTTGGGCGTGTCATCGACGAAGCCTTGGAGGCTGCGGCCGGTCCTCGGCGTTCTTGGGGCGCCCTAAACCCTAAACCCTAAACCCTAAACCCTAAACCCTAAACCCTAAACCCTAAACCCTAAACCCTAAACCCTAAACCCTAAACCCTAAACCCTAACCCTAAACCCTAAACCCTAAGCCTTTTAAGGGCTAGGCCCCCGGCGGAGTCTCGGCTCCCAGACTTTGGGGGTTCGCGACCGAGGCCTCGCTGCGCAGGGTTTAGGGTTTAGGGTTTAGGGTTTAGGGTTTGGGGTTTGGGGTTTGGGGTTTAGGGTTTAGGGTTTAGGGTTTAGGTTTTAGGGTTTAGGGTTTGGGGTTTAGGGTTAAGGGTTTAGCCCGTAGGGGGTTTTGGGGGGGCTTAGGAGTTAGGAGAGCTTTGGGCCTTGGGATTTGCAGGAGGTTCGTAGGGCGGGCTTGAGGGCTTTCGGGTTTGAGCTTTTGTTGGGGGTGGGGGGGGGGGGTGGGGGGGCTGGCTTTTGATGGGGGGAGGGGAGGGGATTTGGGGTTCAGCTTCATGGGGACCGGGAACCTCCCAGCGTCTCTCCCTCGTTCCATCCCCGTGCTTAGGGTTGAGGGTTCTAGGGTTTTCGGGTTTAGGGCTTAGGGTTTAGGGGGTTTAGGGTTTATGATGGTGTAGGGATTTAGGGTTTAGGGTTTAGGAGGGCTTTAGGGGTTGTAAGGAAAAGCTCGTAGGGGAGGGGGGGGGGGGGGGGGGTTGGGGGTTTGGGGCTTGAGGGGGCTTGAGGGGGCTTGAGGGTTTGGGCTTCTGTTGGGGGGGCAGGGTGATTGGCTTTTGATGGGGGGGGAGGGGATTTGGGGTTCAGCTTCCCCTACACATGGGCCCCGGGAACCTCCCAGCGTCTCTCCCTCGTTCCATCGCCGTGCTTAGAGGTTAGGGGTTTTAGGGTTTAGGGTTTAGGGTTATAGGGTTATCGAGTTTAGGGCTTAGGGCTTAGGGATTTTAGGGTTTAGGGTTTAGGGCTTAGGGCTTAGGGTTTTAGGGTTTTGGGCTTCGGGGCTTAGGGGGCTTTGGGGTGTAGGGCTTAGGGGTTGAAGGGGTTTGAGGGGTTAGGAGTAAGCTTAGCAAACACAGCAAACAGGGTTTAGGGTTAAGGGTTAAGGGTTTAGGGTTTAGGGTTTAGGGTTTAGGGTTTAGGGTTCCAGGCCCCGGCGGCCAAGCCGAAAAGGAAGAGCACGCGCCGCATGGTGAGTCGCCTGCCTCGGGACTTCCGGGAGCCTCAAGAGAACCTTCAGAAGCCCCAGAGTTTAGGGTTTAGGGTTTAGGGTTTAGGGTTTAGGGTTTAGGGTTTAGGGTTGAGGGTTGAGGGTTGAGGGTTGAGGGTTGAAGGTTCAGAGAGAAACCCCTTGAAACAGCCCCAAAACTCAGAAGTAGGAGCGCTAAGTCCTAGGCTACCTAGGAGACAGCCCTTTGTGCCCCGAAACATCCCTCACAAAACCTCTCAGGGGAGTTCACGGGATGTGGTCAACTTGTTGTGCTTAGGAGCTGCAAACCTGCGACGCAGGTTACCTACCAGCCCAGACCGCTCAGGGAGGATCCAACAAGTGGAACCCCAAATCGTACCCTGTAATTACTACGTACCAGTAGGTCATTCTTCGGAACCTGAAGGGGTTTAGGGTTTAGGATCCCCTAAACCTCAGCCCTAAACCCTCAACCCTAAACCCTAGCCCTAAACCCTAAACCCCAAACCCTAAACCCCAAACCCCTTCAGGGATCTACTTTTTGGATCCTTCCAGGGGTTTGTGTTTAGGGGATATAATTGGGCGAAGCCCGGAGCCTTAGGGTTTAGGGTTTAGGGTTCAGGGTTTAGGGTTCAGGGTTCAGGGTTTAGGGTTTAGGGTTTAGGGTGTCGGGTTCAAGGCTCTGGGCTTTTCAAGAGCCTCAGGGCTTCGAGCTTGCTGTGGCCCCCAGTTCTGCAGCCCCCTTTGCGTGCCTTTTGCTCCTCTCCTACTTTGGAGTAGACCTGGAAAACAAGTATATACTTTTCAGGGTTCTTTAAGTAGCTAGAATAGGAACCCAGAGCCAAAAAAGATACTAGAGCATAAACTCCAAAACCTTCTCTCTCTCTCTCTCTCGCTCTCTCTCTCTGTCGATCTCTCTTTCTCAGGGTTACGTTCCTGGTCCTACCTTGATCTTCGTCAGAACCCTCCAACCCCGAGACGCTCGCCGACAATGCGCATGAAAGCAGCACCCTGCAGCAGCTGCCAGCAAAAATGGAAAATTGGGCTCTTGAACCCGAAGTACTCGCCAACAGAATTTCGGAGGCCTGTGTAGTCCCCCACAGGCCCGAAAAGATCCCTACCCCTAAACCCAAAACCCTAAACCCTAAACCCTAAACCCTAAACCCTAAACCCTAACCCTAAACCCTAAACCCTAAAACCTGAAAAAGATGCGAAAAAAAAGCCCGTCACAGAGGCAGGAGATGGAAGCTGAGGTGACGGCTCGCACTGGAGAAGCCGCGGCCATCTTTCACGGGCTCATGGGAAGCCCTTTGCTACCACAGCGGTGGGGGGGGGGTGCACCCGGGGACTTCTTTAGGGACTCTTGGGCCGTCGGGCTCTGTTGGGTTGTGGCTCAAAACCCTAAACCCCAAACCCTAAACCCTAAACCCTAATCCCTAAACTCCAAGCATGAGCTAGCTCTCGCGGAGTTTTCTTCCGGGCTTCTGTGAAAGAGATGGGATCTGAGAGGGGCTGTGCAGGGTCTGCTTACACTCTTGACCCTCCTTGTCATGAAGGAGCCTAGCAGCTGCGAAGCAAGAGTACCAGGGAGACATGGGGAGCTCTCAGGGTTGAGGGTTTAGGGTTTAAGGTTTAGGGTTTAGGGTTTAGGGTGTAGGGTTTAGGGTTTAGGGTTGAGGGGGTTTAGGGTTTTGTGGAAGAGAACCAACGTTGATCAGCTGGTGTCTAGCTTTTCTTCCTTCCTGCAGGCTTCACTGCGTCCTGAGCATCGTGTGTCAAAGTTATAGGACAGCATCATCTTCCTCTGTCTTTTAGCAGGAGAACCTATATTTCCTCTTTCTTCGACTAGGAGAACCTCTAATTTCCTCTAGATTCTAAGAGGAAAACCTCTCTATTTCCTCCATGTACTCAACCATACTCAACCTCTACATCCCTTTAGATTCTAACCGGAAACATAGAAAATTAGAGCAAAGCTCCAAACAAAGGGGCCGCAAGATTGTCGACTATTTCCTCGGGGACGTCGGGGGGAGCAGCCAAGGCCTGGAAGCTTAGGGTTTAGGGTTTAGGGTTTAGGGTTTAGGGTTTAGGGTTTAGGGTTTAGGGTTTAGGGTTTAGGGTTTAGGGTTTAGGGTTTAGGGTTTAGGGTTTAGGGTTTAGGGTTTACTGGTACTTGGAGGTTCATGGTTCTTATTAACCAACTAGAACTGTACTTCAAACCCACGTATGAGTCCTTTAAGTGCTCCTAATAGTCTTAATTGGTGAATAAGTACCATGAACCTCCAAGTAGTTAGCCCGATCATCTGTCTTGCCCTAGCGGAAGTACTAGTGGCACACCTCTGGCGCAGAGAAACGTCGCTAGGCGTAGCACCCCTGGACCACCAAGAATTCAAAATGTCGAGCCGTCTCCCACTGTCCGAAGTGTCCAGCCAGTTAATATGAAATCTTAATATAAAATATACATGTCAAGACCTCAACCCGTCAAATGGTCATATACATTTGAGATGGTCACATAAGTCAGCTGTGGCTTAAAGGCTGAAAGGTCTTAGACGCATACTTTACGTCTGGATCCCCGGAACTCTTGCAGCACGCACGTCTCAAAAGGCACACGTCAGTTGATGTTTGTGCTTGTGCCTTTTTGCAACTGGATGGTCTGATCTCCTCCGACGTCGACTTCACCGGCAGGTGATATCCCAAGCGCCCAACAGCTGAGTGATGTCCCAAGCGTGCGAGCGCCGCACACCATAGTGGTCGGCGTCGGCGAGCGACCGCCTTTGGCGCCAGGAAGCTTGGCAGTGACACCAGGGTGCCACGTCGGCCATGTTTGAGAATCGGGCTGGCAGCTGCCCGCGCGGGACCAGCGGGGCCACAAAGTCCACAGCGCTCACCATCATCGGAAGTGAAGCGGCGCCAGAGACTGTAACAGGCTTCGGAGATGCTCGGAAGGCCCGCACAGGCCGCGTGTGTTTTGCCCACAGCGGGAATCCAGCGCCACGACGCCATGTACACACAGGCCACATGTTGTCAACCTCACGGCTACGGTCAAGGCAACCGCGACTCCCAGGCTGTGCCCACACAGGATCGTGCTGCCCTGGCGGATGGCAAAGGGCAGTAGTGTGCAGGGAAAGCCAGAGAGCAGACACTCCTCCACAGGGCGCAGGAAAAGGACTTGCCCAACGCGCAGGCATCTGTGTGGTTCGCAGTCGAGGAGGGTACGAGAGCCACCTTCAAATATGATCATTGAGATATTGACAATGCATGCTTTCCTGCGAGCGGGAGCAGTCTCAAGTTGGAGCCCATTGCGACGGCTGCTGCTTTTTCCTGGCCCCGACATCGCAACTCCACAGCATTGCGCATGAAAGTTCTGAAACCAAGATCTTTCTTCTCTCACCTCAAGGCGATGCTGAACCTCACAGCGCTTCTGCGTTCACTTAGCCTTCAAGAGCCACGCCTCTGGGCACTGAGCACCGTGAACTGTCCCGCAGTGGGGGCGTCCGAGAGAAGGGCATACGTGGAACCGAAGTCGTTCTTTCCGCCCCAAACAATTCGGAGCTGTTCCTAACCGTCGGCACGATTTTAAAGTGCCAAGATACTGCAGGCCTCAAAATTCGAAGGACTGCATGCGTCTTGACAATGAGACTAATGCGACGGTGCTTGAAACCAGGAACCATTTACAGAGGTGGGTGCATGTCGTTCGATGCTGCGTCGTTGACCTCATCTCTTCCGAATCCTATTGATTGGGTAAAGGTTAAAGTGCGCTGTGGTTTGCTAGTGTGTAAGCGTCCCAACAGGGGCTTTGGAACCATCACGCGCATGAACCGTCCAGACTAGTTTAAAGTGGCCAGCTCAGCTGCCTTAGCAGCCGATGTCGTGACAATGAGCCAATGCAACAAAGTCGACAGGACGAGAAAGCATCGGAGTCAGGCGTCTGTTTAGACGCAGCTGTACTGTCCGGAGCAAAAGCACTGCATCAAGAAAGGAAAGAGCTCCCGCAAACACATCGGGAATCTCATGTAGGCTGCAGCTTGATGTGAAAGTCGTTAGGATGGCACTTCCCTACGGGGCTTAAGGCAAATATCACAAAGGGCTCATAGTTCTCAAGTGCTCAGGGCCCTGCAGCGGTGCTCTCTAGACTTGGCCGGCTGCTCCTTGACGTGTGACGTGACCTGTGACGAAGTGTTGCAGGAGTGTTGCAGGCGACCACCTGAGGTCACTGAACTATGATGGAGTCTCAAGCAAGATCCTCCATAGAACAAGCCACAGGGTCTTATGCCTGACGTTCAAGCCAGCACTTCTGGCACTTCCAGGCCTTAAAGGGAATAGGGCGCTGAAGCGACAGGCTGCCGGAAGCTGGTACCCTCAGCTCGTTTCCACAGTTTGCACTGGAAACACGATGGGAGCATGCTGCAGACATGAGGAAGCGGACCTGGGTGGACATTCGACTGTGCGAAGGGCGTTCGTGATTGGATCAGTTTACCGATCGGAAACGCTCTGGAAGCCATATTTTTTGTCGACTCTGTTGGAGCACGCGTCTGCACGCGCCGTCACGCGCATCACACTGAAGTAATGACGTGTGTTTCTTGTCCAGTGAGTGGAGTCATGAGTTGAAAGCTCTGTAAACTACATAATGCTGATGATCCCCCCTAAGCCACTTGGTGAAGCTTGGTGAGCTGCCCTCGTGCCCCCAAGGCTGCTGGGGTGCCTACTGAGCCGATATCTTTGAAGATTTCTGAGAGGCTGAGGTTCTTGGTGCGCTTTACAGCATCTCAACCACGGCTGGTAATCCGGGAACGTCTCGTCTGAATCGAGACGAGTGCCCCAGGACGAGTTAAGCCGACCGGCAGTCAATACCCGGCTCCTAGGGCGGGGGGGTGAGACCCTCAAGCCCCCCCCCCCTCCAAGTGCATTTTTGGGAAGGCTTTGGGTGTGGGAATGCACGCAAGCGGTCTCCGGATCCGGGCTGGGGAATGCGCCTGGCCTGCCTAACCTCCCCCCCCCTGCCATCAGAAATTGACGTGGATTAGGGTACCCCCCTCCATGTCGAGGCTGATATCCGTGAGCTTCTCAGATTTCCCAGAGGATTCCTTGCCATGGTGGCTTGGTTGCCATCTTTGAAAATGCCTTAAGTTAGACCGTAAGTCGGACTAGAGTCAAGCTCAACAGGGTCTTCTTTTTTCGCTGATTCTCCCAAGCCCGTTCCCTTGGCTGTGGTTTCGCTAGAATGTAGGTAGGGACAGTGAGTGGGAATCGCCGCCTTGCTGCAAAGCAAAGGACTTGGCCAGCCAGGCGTGGCAGCGCACTTTGGAGGAGGTCACATCTCCCCGAAGGACGGTGTCAAAGGCGGGCTGGCCACTGGAAGGAGCCATGGGAAGGTCCCTTTCCTTGGTTTTTTAAAGGGATCCCGCATATGATAGTCATGACACATCGGCAGCAATCGGCAGCCACGCTGCAGCGTCCGCAGCCTGGCTGCACTGATGCACTATGAGATCCCCGAGCCCACAAGTCAGCAGAGTCTGCGATCCAGACCACAGCCGAAGACTCCGCAGAGGTACCCTTCGGTGATTTTGGGCTGGTGAAACGGTGTGAAAAGCAGCACGTATCTCCTCAGCGACTCGCTTGGCAATCCACAGCCGAAGGCAACCAAGGGGCGGGGCCGGCCTACTCGGCTGAAGGGAGCAAGGCCTTCTCCCTCGACATGGCTGGCGACACGTCCACGTCGCCACATTCGAACGTTTTGAGGCACATCGGAAAGCCTCTCGGGTTGAATGTGGGGATACGGTTACTCAGAGGCAGCAACAACACACTGTAGGATCCGCAGCCCTGCGTTGCCGAAAACAGGCAGCCTCCTGAAGCTCGCTCCAGGCAAGCAGGGACAGGAGCGCAGAGCGAAGCCGGAAACTGCTCAGAAACTTGCAGCAACTTGGAAGTGCTGCGCTGGCCCCCACCTTTGAAAGAAACTGCGCAGCGTTTCCGGCAAACACGCAGGAGATACACTCGGTTGTGGGTGATGGGCCTCTCAAGTATGAACATCTGGCCCAGCTGAAGTATGTCTACCAAGTCGTGAAGGAGAACTTGCGCATCAACACGCCATCTTCAAGGTTCACGTCACATTCGAAGCTCCCGTTTCCGTTCGTGCGGCCACGAAACGTGCCGACACGCCGATGCGCCGTTGCTTTAGAGTTGAAGTATGAGAGTCTAGCTCAGGGCGAAAAACTGGAAGGTATCTCCCAATCCTGTGCTTGGAGGTTCCGGAAGACGCTCCTGCCGCCAAGGAGCCCCTGCCCCCTGTGGCGAACCGCCTATGGTCGGTGCGTTTACGCCGCGCGGGCGGCGCGGTCCTCCATGAAAAAGTTGTGCACCGACCCCCCACCCGCCCCCCGCCCCCCCCTCCCCCCCCCTGCGTTTTAAGGTTTTTTGGGGTGTAAGGGAGGGGAGGGGGAAGACCTCGACAGAAGTAAACCCAAGCGGAAAGTTCCATTTCTCTCGCGTTCCTGGCCGGCCACGGAGCCCGCGTACTCGACCTTTGCAACCTGTCTGCGACTGGATGCAAAGCATGCACATGCACACCCCCTAAGGGAAAGTGGGGTTGGGGGTCCCTCGAATCAGGCGGCCACCTATAGTGTGGTTTCGGGCGGGGGGGGGGACCAATCTACTGGTGGTTGCAGATTCGGGCATCGGCTGCGCGAGGAGCGCGGCCCTCTGTATAGCGGCCTTGCCATCGGCACAGATGGCAGCAACGCGTAGAAACTGAAGGGCGAGAACGAGTTACAGCTTTCTGTAGACCCTGGCAAGGTCCGATGAAATCCAAGAACTTCCTGCTGCTCCGATCACGTCGTCGTAGACAAATCCTTAAGATCCTTCCAGTTGTGCAAGAGCTGCAAGAGTCGGTGCAAGGGCTGAAACATATTGGCGGGAAGCCACAGTGCATGGAACAGCCGAAATTGTAAAGAGCGGGATACAGACTTCGATCTGCATGCCCGTTGAGATCCCCCTCCGTGTGTGAGGGGGGGACGTTCGAACCTGCAACATTTCAGATTCAACATCCCCCCCGTGCCCCAGCAGACAGTAGTTCTGGAGCATGTCCGGCAAGCACTGCGTGTTCTAGGGAAGAAATTGGACAGGTAAAGATATTCTCGCAGAAAGATCTTGCAGGTATCCAGGACAATCTCTGCAAGCACACTTGCCGCAACGTTATCAATCAGCTGGAATTGGTGCTTTCCTACTGCTGCAGGAGAAGGAGCAGCAGTCTAGAGAGTCTAAAGTCTTACGGAGCGGTCGTATCTTAGGGCACCAGAGGCGCAGAAACCAGCTGCATGCGCTCCTCAATGGCAGACCAATATCTTCACAACCAACGGAGACAACGGAAACGAAAGCACTGCAATTTTAGCTTCAACGTCTGAAGTTGCAGGTTTGCCTCCGACGCTGCCAGACGGCGGACTGCAATGTTGCACTTGGGAAGGTCCTCCCCTTCATGTCGCGTAGCAAAAGAGGGGATCCCCCTGAGTGTGTGAGGGGGGGAGGTTCGAACCTGCAACATTGCAGATTCAACGTCCCCCCCCCCCACCCCCCCTGCCCCAGCAGACAGTAGTTCTGCAGCATGTCCGGCAAGCACTGCGTATTCCAAGCTCCAATTATGTGCGTGCGACCTAATCGAGAAGGCAGCATGACAGGTATCCAGCCGGAGGCAAGATTAAAGATTGAAATGACCACAATGCACCGCAAGCTCTGATGCACACGAGCAGGAACGTGGGGCGGAAAGGTGCTCTTACACACAGGGTTGCTTGTGGCCCGACGTTGAAGACACCACAAGCAGTCAGCATTAATGGAGCTCTTGGATGTTTGAGATGATGGGTTGCCAGGGATGGCGTCAGGAGCCCCGCTTATGAACAGCCGCTAGCTTCCCGGAGCCTTCTTCTGGGCTGGGCTACAGCCGAGCCTTCGAAGAGGATCGAAAAGGGACCAGCTCGCCATTGGCCTCAAAGATTTCCGATGCGGCCGAGAAGCCAAGGACGAAGAACACACGAAAGGAGATTGTTGTTTCGCGGCTGGTGCGCTTCCTACTGGCTGACCAATATCTTCACCTTCAACGGAGACAACGGAAACGAAAGCACTGCAATTTTAGCTTCAACGCCTGAAGTTGCAGGTTTGCCTCCGCCGCTGCCAGACGGCGGACTGCAACGTTGCACTTGGGAAGGTCCTCCCCCTCACGTCGCGTAGCAAAGAAGGGGGATTGCGACGGTCAACTGAGCTCCAGACTGTGGCCGAAAGCCTGGGCTGCACATCTTGCTCCCGCAGGCTCCATATCAAAACCAGAAGGGAACACGACAAAAAGGGAACATCCGCCTGCACGGCCACTTCGAAATGCACAGAGTGAAGAAGGTTGCGGATTCGGGCATGAGCCGCGCCAGGAGCTGTTGCCCTCTGCACTGTCTTCTCAACCCATTGCATCAAAGAAAGACAGATGGCCTTGGACTTGTGACGGTCATGCCAGTTCCAGACTGACGAAAGGTTTGGCTGCACATCTTGCGGCATGCCCCTGCCTCAAAGACCCGCAAGGCACTGCAAGGGCACGAAAACTCAACAGGGAAAACGACACCACAGGGGACATGCAGCTCTTCGGCTGCCGGAAACTCACGGAGCAAGGAACACAACGCTCAGGGAGCACTCAACTGCACAGCTGGCGACTTCACGGAGCGAAAGCTGTGCCGAAGTCGGGAAGGGTGCTTCGAGGCTGTACTGGAGCCTTATCATCGGAAGGGACTTGCTCTTTAGTATTCCTTGGCACGATTGGCGAGAAACGTCCAACCGCTCTTTATTGGAGGTGTCCAACATTCCCAAACGACAGCTGAGAAGTCCGATAGCTGCAATGGCAGAATGTCAGGGAGGCTCGTGAGACGGTTCGAGCTGCACCAGGCTCCACGACCGCCGAAAAGACGGCGCACAAGGCAGCGTCCCTAACTGAAACCTCCGCAGACAGAGTCCTGCAGTCCAACAAGCAAGGCATGGAAGTCCGAACCGCGCCGCACATCAGTTTGACAACTCCCCGCTTACGCCTGCGCAAAGGCTCGGCCCACTCGGACGGCGAGATCAGTAGCAGGGCTGCTTGAGTTCAGTCCGGGTCTTGTCTGCAAATCCTGCACGGCGGAGGCACAGCGCACGGGCCTGCCGGTGCCTGCAAGACGCTCGGAGGATCAGCCTCCCACGCAGCCTTCAAGACAAGCAAAAAACCAAGATACACGGAGAACACCTAGCTACGCCGCTGCTTGGAGCCCGAGAAATCCGCTGAATCGAATCGAAGAGGCGGCTTTGGACTTGTGGCAGTGGAGAAGGCCCCAGACCAAGCGAGGCGGACGAAGCCTCGGCTGCACGTCGTGCGCCATGCCCGCACCTGCAAGCAACTGCCGAAGAGCATCAGCCTCCCACTCCCGCAGGCACGGCCCCTTAGAAATCCAAAGAGTAAAAGTGGTTAGGGGCTCGGACATTCGCTGCAGGATTTGCTTCGTGATGCGACAGCGTGGAAGGTGCCGATCACGATGAAAGTCTTGAGAGGCTGCAAATGGGAAGGGGAGCCGTAGACAGCTGATGCGCAACGGCGCTTGCAAGCCAGGCTTCAAGGCAGGAGCTTCAGCGAGGCTTCGGCCGGCAGACACGCGTGGGAACTGGAGGCACCACAGCCCTGACCAGACGCACCGCTAGAGGGCCATCTTGGCCATCTTGGCCATCCCGCAAGGCACTGCAAGGGCACGAGATCTCAACAGGGAAAACGACACCACAGGGGACATGCAGCTCTGCGGCTGCCGGAAACTCACGGAGCAAGGAACACAACGCTCAGGGAGCACTCAACTGCACAGCTGGCGACTTCACGGAGCGAAAGCTGTGCCGAAGTCGGGAAGGGTGCTTCGAGGCTGTACTGGAGCCTTATCATCGGAAGGGACTTGCTCTTTAGTATTCCTTGGCACGATTGGCGAGAAACGTCCAACCGCTCTTTATTGGAGGTGTCCAACATTCCCAAACGACAGCTGAGAAGTCCGATAGCTGCAATGGCAGAATGTCAGGGAGGCTCGTGAGACGGTTCGAGCTGCACCAGGCTCCACGACCGCCGAAAAGACAGCGCACAAGGCAGCGTCCCTAACTGAAACCTCCGCAGACAGAGTCCTGCAGTCCAACAAGCAAGGCATGGAAGACCGAACCGCACCGACTTGGCTGCACATCAGTTTGACAACTCCCCGCTTACGCCTGCGCAAAGGCTCGGCCCACTCGGACGGCGAGATCAGTAGCAGGGCTGCTTGAGTTCAGTCTGGGTCTTGTCTGCAAATCCTGCACGGCGGAGGCACAGCGCACGGGCCTGCCGGTGCCTGCAAGACGCTCGGAGGATCAGCCTCCCACGCAGCCTTCAAGACATTGTTCCTCCACTTGAGGCGAAGGGTCGGGTGCAAGCGCGATGCGCATAAAGTTTCATGACTAAACATCACCACAGCAATCACTCACAAACAGCATCTGACGCGCTCTCTCTTTTGTGCAGGATGGAACGGACCCATGCATATCAGCAGCAGGATGCATCACCCAGCACGTTGATCCGGGCGAGTCACCCCTGGTGAAACGAGTGAATCCAGGCACATAGTGCCCACGTAGTGGCAGAGCCTTTGTCAAGATTTAATCGGACTGACAAGAGAATTGTCAGTGGCAAGCCAGCGCCAGCGGGCGGCAAAGCAGTTTCAGCAAGTGCTGAGGTATTAGAGGGACCTAAACCCTAGGGAACACAACCACACAAGGAGCCGGGACAGACACGGGCAACCGGCGATTAGGGGAAATTTTGGGACGTGGCGGGCGGGCATCAAAAATTTCACGATCCGGTCTCGAGCAACGCAGAGCAAACAATGCCCAATCAATTGGAAAGATGTCAAATCTGCAAGGGCTTCACCACACTCAAATTTGCCAAGTACCGCATGCCAAATCAAATCACTTTCAAGCAGAGTTTTTCGAAAACACCCACAAAGCTTTTCCACAAGTTGCCAAAGGCCAGCATCCAACGTTCCAAGGAGCGCCCACCCACCCCCCCCGACTCAAGTAACGGAACAATCCCCCCGGGAGGACCCGGGTAGTTTGTTCCTCCACTTGAGGCGAAGGGTCGGGTGCAAGCGCGATGCGCATAAAGTTTCATGACTAAACATCACCACAGCAATCACTCACAAACAGCATCTGACGCGCTCTCTCTTTTGTGCAGGATGGAACGGACCCATGCATATCAGCAGCAGGATGCATCACCCAGCACGTTGATCCGGGCGAGTCACCCCTCCCGCAGGCGTCCGGAGCGTCGTGCCCCTCCTTCCTGCAATCAGTTTCACCACGAGGTTCTCTCCGCCAATTTCTGCTTCTTCGAACTCTTCATCTTAGGACCTGAAGATGCCCGTGCCAAAGACTTAGCTTCAAGGAAATCCTCGTGAGCCGCGGCAAGCTCTCGCATAAAATCCATCGGAATGTCGTCCCAGCTAACCTTGACCCTCTGCTCACTGTCAAACAAGGCAAAGTTTTCGTTAGTCAAATCATCCGCCTCGACATTAGTCTCCCGCGGCCGCCAGACCAACTTCATCTGAGCTCCATGCGGCTGCAGAGTTGCAGTGACTTGCATCAAGATGCCAAGAAGTGGTCACGAGGCAGAAGAACCCCGGGCCTGCGCCTGAGGGGTCGCCTGATTGTCCGTGCCACCAACCAGCACAGCATCAAAGGTATCCCCGAATGCACGTGAACCCTCAAGCAACCCGAAAGCAACCAATGCGACATACGATGCAAGCAGCTCAGCAGCCGTCGAGGCCCACTGTGATTCTCCATTCGGCTTAAACAACCATGGTGCCTCCGACGGGGAAAGGGCAAGAGAGAACCAAGGGGCCTTCCGGACAATTCCCTCCTTGCCCAACAGCCAGCCACCCAGGACCACACGATTCGGAGCACATTTGGCATCGGTGCGAAAGGCCTGGCGAGAAGCCCGCCAGTCTACAACAGGCCGCACCAAGCGTCCACGATCCTGCAGCTGACGCCTCACGAAGATCAGGCACAGATAAACCAACACAGGCATTCGAACCGCCGTGCCTCGGGCGAGGACAGCGCACCATGAGTGCAAGGGGGACAAGAATGGCTTTATCCAAGTCAGCAAGCGAGCCACAAAGGACAGCCTCCCAGCGAGCTCGATCACCGACCGCCCCACCACGATCCAATCAGCCTGCTCGGCTTCCAGAATCCACTTGACCAACCACGAGCACCTCCGCTCGGAGATGCCAGCCCTCCAGTCAGTGTATGAGATTTCATATCCCACAAAATCCACAACAGTACCACCCCGAAACTTACGATAGGCAAACGGCGTGCCAACCAACTCGTAGGCAGCCAGGCACATCCACATCGTGAGGAATTTGTGTTGTCCAGCAGTCAAGAGGTGAAGATCATCCGCAAACACGACTTGCATCTGCCAAACGGTCAGCATGACCCTGTGCACCCAACGGCCTATGCAGCCGAACAAGCGGGACCAGTGATAGGCCGCAGAGGAAATCCCAAACGTGCCGACGGTATTTACCCAAACCGTACGCGCCTCACTGCGTGCCTTGCATCCAAGCTTGGCCCAATCGGCACGGCGGATTTTGGTCAAGCGGTGAGCCTGAGCGATATCTGCAGAAATGCAGAACACTGCCTCTTTAGATTCCTGCCCCAAAGCCACCGTCTCAAGGATTTCATCCGGCCCCGGCATTTCCAAGCGATCGAGTATCTTGATACGATTGTTCAAACCAATGCCATGAGTCCCGTCGTGCAGCGGACGGATGTCGCCATTCGGTTTAAGTAAGGCACCCATCGATGCCACCAGCAACGTGTCACCATACTCTGCCCGCAGGGCAGGTTCCGTGCTCGGGATCATGCGACCGGCCCGCTCTTCCGCAGCAAAATGTTCTTCAAGCTTATCGGCTGAAAGCTCCGCAGACTCATAGTTATTCATGATCTGCTGGAAAGGGGTGACATCCAAGGTCCGCTCCTTCACACGCTCCCGGTACACCTGCGGCGTACGCGGCAAAGGGACCTCGTCACCCAGTGGCACGCCCGTCGCAAAGCACTCCTCCCCTTGTGTGAGACATGCCCAATCTGGATCGCCCAGCAACTTCAAGGACTGCGACAACAAGTGCAACAAGAAAGGCTGGCGCTCTGGGACCTGCAAAGCCAGATCCGGGTCTGGCAGCATGCTTGCAACCTGCTGCCTCAAACGCTGCACGCCCTGTTCACTAAAGGGGGACGACTTCATCCTTCCGACAGCCAGTTGCAAAGCAGCCTTGCGCAAGTCACCAACCTCCTCTAGCACAAAGTTCCGGATCGCCCTTTGCACCCGCTCAGCATGCTGCCACTCCTCTCGACTTGAGAGCATGCCTCGCTGTTCCGGACGCCAGCGCCCCGGAGAGCACAAGCCGAACCCATCAACAAACATGCGCCCTTTCGGGTGATTGCGGCAATTAATGGGCTGACCAAAACAACGACTCGTGGCCTGATCGAAGACATCACTCTCTTCCTCTGCCTCCTCCCAGTCCGACATGTCTGCAATCCCAAAACTACCCGGCTAAACCTGAAGGGGAGGAGGAAACCCCAACCGCGGCGGGAGCAGGACTAGCCACCGGGGCAGCGTTATGAGGTCCCGTCGCCCTTTCCTTATCAAACCCTAAAAGCCCACCAACCTTAGATGCAAGGGGCGTCCCCGCATCGGCGACAGGACCCGAGGGCTCCGTTAAGGTCACTGCTGTATCACCCCGGGCAACGCCAGCAGTGACTGACGGCGGGAGCAGAAAGCCCAATTGCGAAAGCAAGGACAGCGAGCTCACATCAAGAGCCTGCAGTTGGCGGACGCAGTAGCCAACGAGCACCACCCGAGAACCTCCAGACCAGGGTTCAGTCTGATGAAAGCGCTCCCAAGCTCGCAGAAGCTGTGGTGCCTGAGCGACATCCAAGAGGATCCCCGGACATGGCGTCCCATGCACCGTGCGCCAGACATCCCCATTCTGATCCTGCTGCCAAACCTGGCCATTGGAGAACGTCGAAAGTGCCAGCAGAAGATTTGGATAGGGGGCATTATGTGAATCCCGATGCATCTGTGTGGCGGCATCCACAAAGACCGCAACAGAAGAGAAGATCTGGCCTGGAAAAGCATGGCGGAGCAAAGCGCAGAGGACCCGAAGGGTGGCCGGGAATTCGCGGCAGGACCTACGAAGGCCAACAACTCCCCCTTTGCAGTAAGCCCCGCCAAAGAAGGCTTGCCCAGCCGCAGTCTGAGCACTGACATGCGGGGCCTCCAGTGGCAAGAGGGTTATCAGCGCTTCAGCATCGTGTGGCGCAGGGGGCCTGTCCTGTTGCAAGAGAAACGTAGCAAACTGTTCAGCAGCATGCTGTTCCGGACCATCTGTGCCAAAGGAAGCAGAAAGTGCCGAGGCAACCAGGTCAGCAAGAAAGGCACAAAGCGGGGATGGATAAGCTTCAGTACCTGCAGTGCGCCACTGGCCCGATGACCAACCAGCCCCCGGTCCGTGATGGTGATCACACCGAAGGATGGGCCCTGCATATGTGCCATCTTCCTGAAAGGAGGGCCAAGAAGACCCAAAGACGCGAGCCCCAGGCAGATTCGATGCCAAGCGAGTAGGTTTTGGAGTATTTGCGGAGTAATCGCACTGGCGGAGGCCCCAACAAGGGGCGTCGCCCACTGCAGTCCGGATCTGAGGCCATTGCCAAATGCTTGCTGGGTCATCGCCATTGGGCAGACGACCCAGATCTTCCGGATGTTCAAGCAACCAGAAATGCCCCAGCGAAGACATGAGTTGAATCATAGCGGCACACTGCTCAACGAAGAAATTATGCTCTTGCACCAGTGCGCGGTGCGATGCAGACAACCAAGGAAAACCAAACGTATGAAAGCGGGAGCGCAGTGGTCGGGGTCCGGAGCCATCCGGCCGAGATCTATATCGGGCGCGACTGAAAGTGGAACATGGAGGTGACAAGATCACCACATCCCAAGCGCCCGAACGAATTTCCCTTTCCAATGAATCCCAGAGAGCCTTTTGAGAAAGGTCAGACTTAGTTCCATCCCGACAAATGTCAATTTCACGCAAATTCAAAGTGAAACCATGCACCTCAGCCAAGCGACGCAAGTGTGTTGCGAGGTCTCCGTCACGAGGCTTGCCAGCAAACAAGTACAGCACCGAAAGTCAGCTCTTCGCGCCAGCTCCATCTGTTGCCCGCGAAGCACCATGATGCTCCATCCAATGCTGCCAAGTGGGATGTGGTTTGCCGCAGCCGCGGACCTGACAGCAATGTACCATGCCACAGCTCCCGTCGCAGCCGGCCCCACTATAAGCAAAACAGATGAGCCGATTGTCGGGCGTGCGAGTCACAAGATCACCACCCTTGCGGTCCTTGCCCTTCTTGCCCGACTTTGCCTCCTTGCCCTTCTTGCTACCCTTAAAGTCGCCCTTGCGATTTCCTTTCTGCCACTTGTCCCAGGGTTTTCCCCAGGCTGCTTCAGATTCGCCACCGGGTTGCCAAGGACGTTTCCAGGCGGGCTCACTGCGACCTTGAAGCGCAATGGGGGACACAAAGAATTGCTCTTTCAACTGAGCATTCCCTTGAACCTCTGCTAATGTATCCACCAGTGCTCGCGACTCACGGAAGGCCTTCTTGACAGCTTCGCGACGCATCTCATACTCGTATGTGAGCAGCACCTGCCACGGAGGACGAAGTGGTTGTTGATCACCTTTGCCCTTTCCCCCGGGAGTCGGGACTTGCATCAAGTAGACTTTGTCCCCCAACAAGTAATTGACATAGTCGAGCCACACTGCTGGAGTCATGCCACGAAACATGGCCTGGTTCCGATACTTGCTAGCCAGGAAAGTCCACATGTTCGCCTCAACGCGCAGGACAGTACGGAGCTCCTCCGTATGAGCAGGCAGACTTCCTTTGGCTTTCTGACGAACGATGCGAACATGTCCAGTCGTGTCCACACTGGTTTGAATGCCTTGAGTTTTGGCCCGCTTCTTTGAGATCACCTCCGAAAGCGGTGAAGCCGCCACTTCACCAGATTCGACCTCCTCTATCTTGGCTGACAAGTACTCCTCCGAAGGCTCGTAGGTCTCTTCAATGGATCCATGAACAGCTTCGAAAGCTGCCCGCATAGCCTGCTTCTCTGTCTGGGTCACTGGCCGCACCACACCTAAGACCCGCGCTTCTGCCTTGAGAGATGCCTCCTTGCCAGCATACTCCTTGGAAGCTTCCCAAGCAGCTACCACAGAGGCCACCACGGCCCGGGAAGCTTGATCCGTAGCATCCAGAGTGTGATCAGTCCGAAGAGCAGCCCGAACTTCCGCCCTTGTATCAGCATAACTCGCAAAGCGTCTCACAGTACGAAAGTTGATGCTCAAGCGGTATTGCAAAGGCAGAGGCACCCCGCACTCCTGGAAGATATGCCGCAGATCCGATGCCACCTCCACATCCAGATACCGCAAAGCCGCTGCCTCATCGATGCCATTGGGGTAATCGAGCGGACCGGGCGCGCCCCCCGCCATGCCTGTGGTATCACTAACTGCAGTAAAACGGACAAACTCAAAAGAAACCTTCAACTACACCACCAGAGCTAGCGAAGGGCCCTGATTTACAACACATTCCAGCCATCCTGTGACTGCACTGAGCTACATCTCAGTCCCTTGCTCTTGATCACATCGGCACATCTTTCATTCGTGCTCGCAACGAGCAACGTGCCTCCACCATTCAACTCAATCATTCCGCCCTTACGAATGCAAGCAAATGCAACAGCCAACAACACTTTACGACTCAGCGCGCAAATCACCTTCCGAAGCACTACACTAGCTCGAATCATCCAAGTCCGGAACTTCCGCCGGTCCCGGAGGCTCCCCCTGTCCATCATTCCCCGGAGCCAGCGAATCTTCCGATCCACTGCTGGAAGACTCCTGCGCCGCAGATATCTTAGGCTGGCAGAGTTTGCAGATCGCATCAGCAATGCCCTCCGAGATCTTTGACACTCCCACAGTCTCCATACAGCGCTCTTGTCGAACTGCACAGGCCTTGGAGAGATGCAAACGGCGGAACCCGGAGCGAGAAATTGTCACGAAGAACGGCATGTCCGGAAGCGAAGATTCTTCTTCCCCAGCATCCTTATCTTCAGCAGGCAACTCAGCTTCCAGGCGTCCCCGCGAAATCTCGTAGCGCTCGGGACCCACCGCCAGCAAGGGGTGAACACCTCCGAGCTTCCACGTGTCATCGGTCCACTCGAGGACCTGATGCCACATAATCACTTGAGTGCCATCCTGCCCGGCTGCATCGGCAAAAGACTGGATAGACTGAAAGAGCTCCTCCTCAATCAAACCACCCTCTGCAGTCCCTTCTACCAAAGATTTGCAAACGAAGTTCTGTAGTCCCTGCACGATCTGCCGAGCAGTTGTAAGATAATCCAAAGAGCCGCCTTGCGAGCATCTCCAACGTCCAAGGAAATCGCACTTTGATTTGTCCGCACCCAGCGAGAGTGCCCATGTTGGCAGAGTATGCCGCGCAGAATGACCTGTCCAATACGCGGCCACCGACCCAGGCAACAGCTTCGTGGCACTTGTTCCCCAAGTGCCCTCGCGGCACAGGGGCACCCGAAGCTCCTTATGCAATCGACGCAGAAGTACAGCCAGATCCTGAGCCTCCACATACGAAAATCCAACATTCCAGGATTCATCCATCGCTGGACATAAATAATCCCGCGACCAGTGCAGCTCAGCCGTCTGAAGCAAGCGGTACCCCTCCAAGAGCCAATCGAAACCACTCAAAGAAATCACTCTTGACACATATCCTTGCAGTTCGCCAGTACGCCGGCCCGGTCCACTGGTCTTTGTCCGGCGCAGAATGAACTTCAAGCCGATCTGCGACAGAGTGACTGAAAATGGATCAATGTGTTGCACATCATCGCACCTCATAGTCGACCAAAGCATGAGCAGCTGCACAAACGCAAGAAAACGTAGCCCCGCAGGAAGAGTAGCCCTGCAGACCGTCAGCTCACATGACAACACCATAGCCACAGTAAGCACAGGCGCCTTCCTGACCGGCAAAGCCACTGTTTCGAGCTCTTCAGTCCAGGACTGGATCGTGCTCAAAAGCAGTTGATCCATCGAAAACCTGCTGCTTGCTGGCACCTGCCCAACACTCTCAAGCACTGATAAAGCTGCCATAAGCGAAGATGGTACAGTCTTTCCCATTGGCTGAATATCATGTCGCTCAGTGAGATACTTTACAAAGCGATCAACTCCTCCCGGCCAGCTTTCGCCGAAGGTAATCTCAAGCCACGAATGAAACTTGCGCCATGCCAGAGCACGATTGCGGAGCGTCTTCCCACGCCGAGTGCCGAATAGCCGACACCATGCTGCCCGAGGATTGGGCAAAGCAGCCACCCTAGCAGCGCAAGGCAGTCCAGCTTCCTCAATATACTGCGCAAGCACAAGAGCCCATTTCTCGCGCAGCAGAGCCTCACGGTTCTCGCCCTGCGCGCCATGAATCAGCTTCCGTTGTCGGATCGACTTCTGCAGTACCTCCAAAGCTAGCGCCGGACTACCAAGCACCAGGCCACTGAAAATCTCCTCTTTGCTTCGCTCCCGACGTGGGAACTTGACTGGCCTACGTGGGACCACCTCTGCTACTTGCCTGGGAAGCGATACACGTCGTTCCACCGATGCACGCCAATCCAGCAGCCGCCGAACCAGCCGATTTAGCTCGTCAGCAGGACGAGTGCCACCGAAGAACTCCAGCAGCATCTGGCTGCATTCTTCCTCATCATCCCAGGCAGCCACAAACTGAAATGGCCCAGAATAAAACTTGCATACCTCACGAAAGAGATCGCCATCTAACGTGTCAAGCCCATACCAGTGCACGTCAGACATTCACCCAGTGAAGCATCAACCAGACAGAACTAGCAGTCTCAGCGCCATGACTAGCGCCGAAGGTCTATGCTCCCTCTCACATCAAAAATTTCACGATCCGGTCTCGAGCAACGCAGAGCAAACAATGCCCAATCAATTGGAAAGATGTCAAATCTGCAAGGGCTTCACCACACTCAAATTTGCCAAGTACCGCATGCCAAATCAAATCACTTTCAAGCAGAGTTTTTCGAAAACACCCACAAAGCTTTTCCACAAGTTGCCAAAGGCCAGCATCCAACGTTCCAAGGAGCGCCCACCCACCCCCCCCGACTCAAGTAACGGAACAATCCCCCCGGGAGGACCCGGGTAGTAGCAAAAAACCAAGATACACGGAGAACACCTAGCTACGCCGCTGCTTGGAGCCCGAGAAATCCGCTGAATCGAATCGAAGAGGCGGCTTTGGACTTGTGGCCGTGGAGAGGGCCCCAGACCAAGCGAGGCGGACGAAGCCTCGGCTGCACGTCGTGCGCCATGCCCGCACCTGCAAGCAACTGCCGAAGAGCATCAGCCTCCCACTCCCGCAGGCACGGCCCCTTAGAAATGCAAAGAGTAAAAGTGGTTAGGGGCTCGGACATTCGCTGCAGGATTTGCTTCGTGATGCGACAGCGTGGAAGGTGCCGATCACGATGAAAGTCTTGAGAGGCTGCAAATGGGAAGGGGAGCCGTAGACAGCTGAAGCGCAACGGCGCTTGCAAGCCAGGCTTCAAGGCAGGAGCTTCAGCGAGGCCTGGGCCGGCAGACACGCGTGGGAACCAGAGGCACCACAGCCCTGACCAGACGCACCGCTAGAGGGCCATCTTGGCCATCTTGGCCATCCCGCAAGGCACTGCGAGGGCACGAGAACTCAACAGGGAAAACGACGCCACAGGGAACATGCAGCTCTTCGGCTGCCGGAAACTCACGGAGCAAGGAACACAACGCTCAGGGAGCACTCAACTGCACAGCTGGCGACTTCACGGAGCGAAAGCTGTGCCGAAGTCGGGAAGGGTGCTTCGAGGCTGTACTGGAGCCTTATCATCGGAAGGGACTTGCTCTTTAGTATTCCTTGGCACGATTGGCGAGAAACGTCCAACCGCTCTTTATTGGAGGTGTCCAACATTCTCAAACGACAGCTGAGAAGTCCGATAGCTGCAATGGCAGAACGTCAGGGAGGCTCGTGAGACGGTTCGAGCTGCACCAGGCTCCACGACCGCCGAAAAGACAGCGCACAAGGCAGCGTCCCTAACTGAAACCTCCGCAGACAGAGTCCTGCAGTCCAACAAGCAAGGCATGGAAGACCGAACCGCACCGACTTGGCTGCACATCAGTTTGACAACTCCCCGCTTACGCCTGCGCAAAGGCTCGGCCCACTCGGACGGCGAGATCAGTAGCAGGGCTGCTTGAGTTCAGTCTGGGTCTTGTCTGCAAATCCTGCACGGCGGAGGCACAGCGCACGGGCCTGCCGGTGCCTGCAAGACGCTCGGAGGATCAGCCTCCCACGCAGCCTTCAAGACAAGCAAAAAACCAAGATACACGGAGAACACCTAGCTACGCCGCTGCTTGGAGCCCGAGAAATCCGCTGAATCGAATCGAAGAGGCGGCTTTGGACTTGTGGCAGTGGAGAGGGCCCCAGACCAAGCGAGGCGGACGAAGCCTCGGCTGCACGTCGTGCGCCATGCCCGCACCTGCAAGCAACTGCCGAAGAGCATCAGCCTCCCACTCCCGCAGGCACGGCCCCTTAGAAATCCAAAGAGTGAAAGTGGTTAGGGGCTCGGACATTCGCCGCAGGAGCTGCTGCCCTCTGTATGGGAGCCTTCCCAACCCACTGCATCAAAGGAGCGGGGCTCTGTGTGCGACTATGGCAACGTCAGCAAGAAAGTTCTCGCGCACTGAAGCGAGCCACACGGAGCCAAGAACTGCCGAGGTTTGCTTCGTGATGCGACAGCGTGGAAGGTGCCGATCACGATGCAAGTCTTGAGAGGCCGCAACTGGGAAGGGGAGCCGTAGACAGCTGAAGCGCAACGGCGCTTGCAAGCCAGGCTTTGAGGCAGGAGCTTCATCGAGGCTTCGGCCGGCAGACACGCGTGGGAACCAGAGGCGCCACAGCCCTGACCAGACGCACCGCTATAGGGCCATCTTGGCCATCTTGGCCATCTTTGACCTGACCACTCACAGGGAGGCCCTCAGCGCCTCAGCGCCTCAGCGCCTCTGACAGTTCAGAGGATTGACACTGCTACCCCGAAAGACATGATCGGCGTGGCAGGGCCACGCTGGGCCTCAGAAAGCATGCACGGTCAGCCCGCAAGAATTCGGTTGGCATTGCTAGGGGCGCATTGCTTGCATGGGTGCCGACCCTGAAGTCTGCAACAGAAAGCCGCACTTTACCAGCTCGTGGCCCACATTTGCAAGCCTGGGCATGATTCCAGGTCCTTGCGGGGCGTCCTCTTGTGCTGCAGCAGGTGTAGAAGCTGTTGGCGTAGCTTATCGAGTTTGGGCTGGGCAAGCTTGATCGTTTCAGTGCGGAAGCAGAACTGCCAGCCGCACCAGGTGATCTGCGACCCGAAGGCGGCTTTCTTCCAGCTGATCGGGGCCCTGACCAGGGAGAGATGGGCCACGACCAGAGACAGTTGTTCTGGGGCGCGGCTGTGGAGGAGTGCTAGGAGCAGATCATCCACGTATAGCCAGGCTTTGTGGGGCTCGGAGGCTAAGAGGCGGTGCAGTAGGCGTAGGAGCAGGGCCCCGACTCGCTGCCACCAGTAGGCTGAGAAACGGGCGCCGAAATGGCAAACCGTAGGCGTATAGGCGGCCGGGCGTGTTCTGGCCCGAGAAGAGGTCCAGGAGTATGCGCTGGGCAGGCGCCGCGGCGGGCTTGTGCTCCCGCGGGCAGGGCTGCGTGGTCGGCAGTGGGTCTGCCGGGCGTCTCCAGACCAGATTTCTGAAAGGGCGGGCGAGGCTTGTCCTCGGTGCTGGGCGAGCGGAGGGTCCGATGGCTGTGCAGGGGGCGGTGGCGGCGTGTCTGCCGTGGAGGGGGCGAGCCCCCATGGCTTTTGCGGGGGCAGAGCGGGCCTGGCAGGCGAGTTGAATAGTGTAACGGGCTTATCGGGCGCCCGCAGTGCGCCGTGTTCTGGGCTGTGTGCGCACGAGTATACAGTCTTGGGCTTTCGTGGCGTTGCCGGCTCGACGCCCCGGGCTGGTGGGCACGTGGCCGGGTGTGAGCCCAGGGTTGGTGTGCTGTCCGGAGCCGCCCCGGGGCCAACACTGTCCGGACTGTTTCAGGTGCGGCTTTTGCCGCGCTCGCTTGCGGGGTGCTTCTGGGCGCAGCCCCTGACTGCGCAAACGTGGGCGAACTTGCATTCGGACATCTTGCACTGGCCAGTCTGGAACCGGCGGCAGATAGGCTGGCCCTTGTGTGCGGCCACCCAATTTGCGGGCAAGTTGGTGATCTTGCCCTGGCCTTTGCCCCTCCCCTTCTTGGGCTGTCTCTCCGTGGCTTTGTCAGCCTTGGGCGGAGGGGGCGGGGTGTAGGGCGTTTTACGCTTGGTGGGGCTCTCGGCATTGCGGCCTTGGCCTTTGGGCGAGCCCTTTTCTGCGGACGCAGTTGCAGTAGGCTAGAGACATCGTTCCTGATGGCGGTGAGTTCGTGCAGAGCATCGTCGAGGGACCAGGCTTGGGCGACCAGGTCGGCTATGGCGGCCCAAATCTTCCGATGGGCGTTCGGAGGCCCAGCTGTGCTTCGGGCTGTTGGAGGCAGTGCTCTCGGACTTTTTTGTCGAGGGCCTTGAGGTTGTGTAAGTGTGCCGCCCCGCACAGGGCCCAGGCCTTTCGAAACACAGTTTGGATGCGTTCCAGCCATGCAGCAGCAAGGCGCATGTGCTCCACGGGTACTTCGGGTGTCTCGTCGAAAAAGGTGGAGGCGATGATCTGGGGCTTCTGTGCGGATGGGCTTTGCTGTTCTTGCCTCCATGTGCTCTTGGTATTGCCTGGCAGATATAGGCGAAACTGGCAGGGGATCCAACGGATCTTCTCCCCTGGTTTGAGGCTATGGTGGACGAGGCTGAGTAGGCGGATGCCAGGCATGGAGTCCTGGTCGAGTAGTTCACCAGGATAATTGGCCTTGAATTCGTCGACCATATCCTGTACGGCTTCTTGTGTCAGGCGGGGCGGCAGGTGCTCCATCCATTGGGAAGGTTGAGAGGGCATGCCCGAGGCTGAGGGCTGACTGCCTTCCGGTTGGGCCGGGCTTGCGTCTGCTGTTTGGGCTTTCTTATGGCACATGTCGAGGGCACGGCGTAGGCGAGCGATCTCGACAGACGTGTCCAGGTCCCCCTGGGATGGACTGGGCTAGGCAGTGTTGTGGTAAAGGCCGATAGGCGGTCGACACTTGGGAAGGCCCGTGCGAAGTCGGCGATCGTTTGGTAGCCTTGGTCTGACAGGGCTGGGCAGAGCAGGGCGTGCACGTGGCACTCCTGGAGGAGCTCTTGGAAGGCAGTGGGGCAGTCCATGGCTGGGCGCGCAAAGGAGTGACCACAGAAAAGGCCGGGTTGCGAACTCGTTGTCGAAGACGGCTGCGGCGAGCACCTGGCAGAGCAAGGGGGGGCAGGCGGCGGGGCTAGAGAGTGAGGCGAGGGCTTAGGGGGGCAGGTTATGCAAGCGCTTCTTTCCCCCTCCCCATGTGGGCGGTTCTGTGGGCAGTCTATTGAGTCGATGAGAGGGCTTGGAGGGCAAGGCGGCAGGCCTTGTGCACATGCGGTCCTGGGTTGGCTCGGACAGGACCAGGCCCGCGTCCCCTATGAGTATCTCACAGGCGGTGCGCCAGTGAGTGGCGGAATCCACGTGTGCAAGGTGGACCGCTCCCCATGGGCCATTAGCAAGAATGATGTCGGTGGGCTCACGGGCCGGTCTTGGGCTGTGATCCTCGCTGGAGGAAGAATCAGAGGAGGCGGACTCCAGGCTAGAGTCTGCATCGGCGTTGTGCGGCTGGCGGTCCTGCGCGCATTGCATGTGTGTGGGTTCCCTGCGTTACAGGAAACGTGCTAGTTGAGGGTTGAGATGTGCAAAGGCTAGGCTGTCGGGCGGCGGGCCCAAGGGCGTGGAAAAAGGGGGCTCTAGAGTAGGGGCCTGCCCCCCCCGGGCTATAGGTCGGGAGGGGCGCCAACCTTGGGACACCTCGTGGGCAATGGATGATTGCACCCAAAGGCTGTCGACCGTGTCATCACGGCCGTAGAGCTCTGCGCTGCTTTTTTGATGACCGGCGGTGCGTCTGGCGTCCTCAGGTAGGCGTCGTTGCTCGGCTGCGCTGAGGAGGCCCACCTTGAGGCTGTGCAAAGTGAAGGAGGGCGCTTCGGCCGGTGTTGCAGTTTGAGGGGCGTTGGTGCTGGTGAGAGTCATGCTGGTGCGCAGTGCGGGCAGAGCCTGGGCGTAGGACATGGGGCCCTTGAAAGGGAAGTTTTCGCGGGACCGGGAGCCCCAGTCTGGCAGGATGGGCAGGAGGGAATCTGGCTCTGTAGCGGATTTCCAAAAGCTAACCAGCATCGGTGTAGGCATGCAAGGTAGTTGAGGCACCATGAGGTTGCAACTGATCTCGCGACGTTTTGGTGGACCAGCAGAGCCCTCTGAGGGCGTGGGTAGGCTTGACAGGCGGATGCGCTGGAGGTAACCGAAGCGAAGGCAGGCATGGTATGCCAAGAGAAAGGCACCGAGCAGCAGTATCAGCTGCGAACCGGAGGCTGGGTCGCACACAATCTCCTCCCAGGCTGCGACACAGGCCATGGGCAGGGGCCGAGCCTCTCGGCGAGCTTTAACCTGAATGTTCCATCTAAAGGCCTGGATGACTGCGTTGGCAGCGACAGCAGTGACTGCATTTGGGCTGTTCTGGCGAGCCAGGACAGGGCTCGTAGCATGGATTTGGGCGAGATCCGGCATACGTCTCTATCCTGGGCTTTGGGTTCAATCGCAGCGTCGAGGAAGTCGGCGAGTTGTGCCACTGACAGGTGGGCTAGGTTGAGCTGATGGGCTTGGAGAAATTGCATAAACTGGGCGCATGCACCAAGGTAGGCCTCTAGGCTGGAGGCGGCGTAGGAGGCTATGGCCCGTAGGCGGTGCCTAGAAGGTGCCAGGGAGGAGGCAGTGTCCTGGCTGAGCGGCCCTATGGAGCCCAGCATATGCAGCCAGGTGTCACCACAGGTCGCTTTGCGTGCATCCTCCTGACGCTTCATTGTCATGAGGTCAGGTCGGACGCGCTGGCTGGGTTTTGGCATGGCAGGGATTGGCGGCGTTTCGGCGTCTGGGCCGTGGGCACTTGGCAAGAGAGGCGTAGGCCTGTTGGATGACAAGCTCGCAGGGGCTGCCGTATCAGGCAGGCACGTGCTGGGCAGAATGGTACAACCTCTGTACCGTCTGTCAGGCGGCTGGCCAATGAGCAGTCGAGGAGTGGGCTGGAGTCGATCTGCCTGAGTCTGTACGGCCGGGGTCGGGGAAACTCGACCCGCGAGGCCTGTTGGCATCCCCGTCCTCGGAGTTTAGGCCAAGTAGGTCAGTGTCAGCTTCGTCTTTTGGGCCCGCCGTGGTCTCCGAGGTGGTGGGCGTGGGGGCCTGCTGGGCCGGCACGGGCTCATCCGAGGTCGACTGGGCAGGCTCGTGGGCGGAGGCACGGGCGGGTTGCCAAAAGGATATGGGCCCGAGACAACCGTGAAGGACTCATTGTCCATCATGAAGCGGGCGGAGGCGAGGCCACGGTAGGCATGGGCCATCAGTACGTCATAATCGCACTGGTGAATGAGAATCCGGCCCCTGGCATCCCTCTCAATGCGGTAGTTGTCCATGTCTAGGCAGGAGAGGGCGGGCCCCAGCTGGGGTGGGTCGGCTTTGGGCTTGTGCATCGTTGGCGCAGGCTGGGTAGGAGGTGTGGCTGTCGTCTGGGGCGGGTCGGCGTTGCCACCAGGTGGAGCTGGAGTGGGCTGCGTGGGCGAGGGCACCGCGGCTGGGCCACCTGGGGCACTTTCAAAGGTGAGCCAGAAAGTGTCCCAGTCGACCTCCTTCATGGGGCAGAGGCTGGCCCAAGCTGTAGAAATTGTACCACAGCCGGCCCTCCCAGTGCATGAGGGGCAAGGAGAGGCCGCGGTCTGGGCTATTCTTGGCAGGGGTGCCTTTACGGGCACCTCCTTGGGCGGCGCCTCCTTGGGCTGAGCAGGAGTGGGCTGCGGCGGGGGGCTCTGCTCCTCAAGGTCTGGATCCGGGGTGATAAAGGCGGCTGTGGTTTTATTGAGGCAGTCGTCTCTTTCCGCGTTTAGAGGCGTCTGCGGGATCTGGCCCCTGGGCGCTGGGGGCAGATTTGGGCCTTGTGGGGGCGGTGGGCACGGTCTGGGGCAAGGCCTCGAGGAAGGCTGTGGGCACTGGTTGCCAAGTTGCCTGTCTCTCTTGAAGACAAGGCTCGGAAGGGGCTGATGGGCGGCATAGGCTGCACGCAGGTGCCCTGGCGTCGGAAGGTGAGATCGTGACGGCGATCCTGGGATCCAGCTTCCTCCGACGGAGCACTGGGCTGGGCTGAGGAGTTGGCTGTGCTGGGCTCTTGGGCAATCTGGGCGGCGCTGTCCAGAGTGCCCTGACGGCGGGCCAAAGGCGGCGGCCTTGAGGTCCTGGAGCTCCTGGGCTTGCTGGGCTGAGAGCATGGGCTGGGAGGGTGGAGCTTCGCCAGTAACAATCTCAGGCGGCGCTTTGGTAGTGGGCTTGGCGGGGCTCTCATCGGCTGCGTGGGCCTCCTGGGCAGTGTTGGCTGTGGGCGTGGATGGCACTGCAGGAGGCGCAGAGCTGGATGGGGCAGGCACGCTAGACAGTAGGCGCTGCCTGGCTGGCTCGTCGAGCGCAGCCCACATGGCAGAGAACTGGGCAAGAGTGGCTGCGTTGTCGCCGGACATGGCGATGCTGATTGGACAGTGGAGAAGGCGAATGCTGGGCGCTCGAGAGGAAATCGCTGTCGGAGGCATGTTGAGAAGCTGGGAGTTGCAGAAAGCGGGCAGAAAATGCAACTGACAAAAGGCAAAACAACATGCAAGACAAAGCAAGCGTATGCGCCTCTGGGCTAGGGGCATGAAGTAGACGAAAACCTTGTCCGTCATGTTCCAGTCGAAGTAGTCCAACACCTGGGCAGCACGGCACAGAAGGTTTCTCGGGTTGGCAAGCCAAAACAGAAAAGAACCTGGCGGCTGGCTAAGCTAGGCACTGGGCTGACTGACATATGTGAAAGCTGGCGGCATGAACATCTGAGGCAGATGTGCAACAAAGGGGCTCTGAGGCAGAGTCCTTGTCTAAAGGCGCCACGCATCGAAGGCCATGATGTGGGCAAACCTGGGTCAGAGACAAGGGTTGTGCATGGGGGCAGGGGCACTTCGGGCGGGAAAGTCTGAGACAGGCACTGGGCTGGGCTGTCTGCAAGGCGCAGTCACATTTAAACATCCGAGGCAGATGTGCTGGTGCAGTACTCTGAGGCAGAGTCGGCGTTGCTGGCAGGCATGGGCAGGCCGGCGAAGTACCAGCGGCAGTCTGAGGCAGTCCACCAATCGGCAGCGTGGAAGGCGTGTCTGGACTGAGGCGTCAGGCACAACCAGATGGCAGAGGCAAGGTGGCTGAAAGTCTGAGACAGGCACTGGGCTGGGCTGTCTGCAAGGCGCAGTCGCATTTAAACATCCGAGGCAGATGTGCTGGTGCAGTACTCTGAGGCAGAGTCGGCGTTGCTGGCAGGCATGGGCAGGCCGGCGAAGAGTACCAGCGGCAGTCTGAGGCAGTCCACCAATCGGCAGCGTGGAAGGCGTGTCTGGACTGAGGCGTCAGGCACAACCAGATGGCCGAGGCAAGGTGGCTGAGTCCGACCAGGTGCTGGAAGCGGACTCGCGGGGGCAGCAAGGCGGCCACAGGCAGACCATGCAGGGCAAACACGTGGGCGTGTGTGCGCTGGAGAGGCGTCATGTGCAAGGCACATTGTCGGCGGCATGTGAGGTTCTGGTATCTGGCACAAAAGGGCGGAGTGGGCAAGGCAGGCATGTGGCCGGAGGCCGAAAGATGTCGTGGGCCGGCAGGCAGCGGCGGCAGCATTTGCGCTGCGTTGCTCAGGAGATGCTGAGGTGGAGGGGCTTTAGGCCTGATCATCATGGGCTGCTGAGCGGCCTCACGCATGGGCTGTGTCTGAGGCTGGCGAACCTGGGCAAGTGCGAAACTGTGGGCGTAGGCGTCGTGGGCGGATGCTGCAGTGGGATCCGGCCCGGAGTCGCTGCTGTCTTCCGTGCAACTCCAGGGCTCGGTGTCCCAAGGGCACTCGGTGTAGGCACGGTCGGCCATGGGCACGCTGATGTGTCGGAGTGATAGGTGCAAGGCTGAGAGCTGGAAGCCACATGAGCTGCGGGTCGTCACCTGGGCGGAGGGCAAGGGGTGTTGACTATGGGGGCAAAGTGCGTTCTAGGCGGTTGACTCTCTGCTCTAGGTCAATGAGTTCTCGGCGAATTAGGGCTAGAGGATTGGCTTCAGCCCACCTATCTGCAGGAATCTGGAAGGTCCTGAGGGTGGCCAGATGGGCGTTGTAGGGCAGGGTAGCCATACGTCTAGCAATGTTAACCTGCATTGGCATGGGCTCGCAGGTGGCATTGAGGCGCTGAAAATCAGCTTCGGCTCGGATTTTTAGGCCAGGAAATCCGAGGCTAGGCAGTCTAGGTCATCCCTGAGGCGGGCTAGGGCGTTTAGGGCATGGTTGAGGTTATTGTGGGCGGCATCGAGCCGTGTTTGGGAGACCGAGAGGTTACTGCTCCAGCTGGGCCCAGCTGGTCAACACCCATCGAGAGCGCATCGCCTTTCTGCAGGGCACGCCCGTGCGCACGAGCCCGGACTGCCCGCCAAGAGGCCCTCACACGGGACACACTGGATGCCCCTGCTCTCCGGCGACACTGGATGCCCGACTACATCGCCGACAAGATCCTCACAGCCTGCAGTTGCTCCGCCTCTATCGGCCCAGTGCCTTTCTTCAGATGCCCTTGCGCCCACTGGATGCCCAGGAGAGCCTCCCGCCTCCTCGTCTGACTTGCAGCACAACTTGCTCCTCGCGATGGACTTGTTGGTTTTTCAGCACAACCAGCTTCGCGCCCAGGACATATTGTCCCGCATGCTCAGGAAACAGGCTGAGCACTTCAGGAGACCTCCTCTAAGGCGGGATGGTAGGCGGTTCCGATAGGCATGGGACTTCCTGAAGCCATGGGCGCGGGCGACTCTCCTAGCGGAGAGAGAACACCAGGATTACCGGGGGTCTGGAACCTCTAGGCAAAGTCACTACAGGGCGTAGCGGCCTCGAAAAACGCGAAAAACACGATCCAACAGGCCCCAACTACGGGTTAGGTCAGGGCCAGCTGAGCCAATGGGCATGGGCATCAACGTGTCGTCATGATTCACGTGTGTCAAAACACCTGGGATAAAATTACCCAGTGCTTCCGGCACACCAGCTCGCCGGCCCTCCTGGGAGTGCCACAAGGGGTGCGGGACACATCACGACTGGGATGCGGCGGCGGGCTGACCGCAGCAGCAACAGAGCCCCGGGCAGCCTTGGGCCCATGGCGTGGTCCATCTCCCGCCACGAGGCGGCCCTGCCGTAGATTCGCCCGGGGCAGGAGATTGCTTTGGTGTCGGTGCAACCACTTCTGAGACAATCCCCTCATCGAGGCTGGTACTACCCGCGGGCACAGGGCTGTTTCCCGGAGAGTCCACATCAATCGCAGTGTCAGAATCAAATTTGCCCGTTCGAACGGGCAGGAGGCGAAGGCCTTGGGGGGCTTGCTGGATCCCGGCCTTATGCTCAAAAGCCGGGTCCGTGTGCCGAGCAGGTCCGCATTTGGGCTTCGGACCGAAGGCTGGGAATCTCCCTCCTACACGTCCAACTCCTACTCTGGCACGATTGCCAGTCTGCAAGCGCGTGGCTTCGTCCTGGAGCCCTTGCCCAGTGCAGTGTACTGTGTCCCCTTTCAACCGGTGCGGGAAGGGGACGGGGTGGCTAAATACCTCACATATTTGCTAGGGGATACGAAAATTAGGATGCCCCAAGTAGCCTTCAGTGCCCACGCCTGGTCCAGGGGCGGCGTACCGAAGAGGTCCAGCCCAACCTTGCGCTCAACGGGCAACACAATGCTTGCCACCTTCCGTTCCCTGAAGGCTTGCTTGTGTGATTCCATTGCAATGCCAGGGCCATCCATGCTCCACAGGCTGGCTTGTGTGCGCAGGTAGTCGGAGCAATCAAGGAGTCCCCCCGTGGCACAGGCCGCCATTTGGAAGCATGCGCCTATTCCATCGGAGTAATGCGGCGCAACAAAGACCAGCGGCCCCAACCGCCTAGTGAAGGAGGAGGTGGCCCGGGCAAAGCCCGCCTCGCTGTTGAACAGGAAACCGGAGGCTCGACATGTGACGAAAACACAGACGCCATGAGTGGGGCCAGTGGAGCAGGCGGTGGTGATAGCGCTGAAGAAGCGCTTCAGAGCCGCAATGTGTTTCATAAGGAAGGTTCTAAATGCTACAAGACTCCATGTGTTAGGCGGACCAGTCAACGGGAAGTCCTCCGCGGTTTGACATGCCTCCATGAGGCTCATATGGTCTCCTCCGAGCTGCTCCGCCGGAACACTTTTTTGCAGCATGAACTTCATTTGGACCATAATTTTGGCATACTGGGAGACTAACCCAATGGGCGATCCCGGGTACACCTGGTGCCCAAAGGTAAGCACAATGTCCGCCAGCACCCTGCTGAGGTCATAGCTGCTGCCTAACTTGGTTTGGGTCTCATCCTGGGCAGGCACCCGTACCCATCTACAGCTCTCCATCCACCTGTTAGCAGGGCTTCGCAGAGGCCGCTCGAGCAGATGCTGCACCGTGGGACCTGGCGGCATGCGAAGGTAGGGAGTTCGGCTCCTCAGCTCGAAAAAACAGGCCTCCGAATACCGACATACAGGATGGCAGCAATCTCTGGGGGCAGGCGCATGGAGGAGCAAAGCGAGAGATTGACGGCCGGTCCGACAATGGCCTTGAGCCCGGCGGCCTGCATGACTGTCTCTGCTTGTTTCGGCTTGACGATACTCATGCAAAGGATCGACTCTAGCATGGAAACCGGTGAAAATAAGACATCGGAAAAGCCCGAGCTCGAGTTGGGCTTGCCCCAAGAAGGCATCTCGGATTGTCCCTTTTTCCACGGTCCTGCATTTTTGGCCGTCTGTCTGAGCAGTGCCGGGGGCAAGGTGGCCGGCGTATAAAGATCCGCAGGGACCGCATTGAGGCCACAAGTCTTTTGCTCCAACAGTTCAGTGACATAGTGGTAGTTGGGTCGGGACCCTCCTGCGGGCTGTCTGTGATCACCGATCATGACGTCAAGTGCCTGCTTGATGTGCGTCAGAATGGTATTGGAGCCTGGTGTGCCCAGTTGCTGTGCTTCATCTCGGAGCAGCAGCTCCACATCCTTTAGGCGATTAATGAGCAACGAGTAAGGGAAGCTGAGCCGTGCCACGATCGTCCCGTGTGTCGTGGCTACAAGTAGCCCTCGATTCACATCATGCGCGTCGAAGGGGAGCTTGTTAGTCTCCTTCTCCTTGTTGCCCGGTATGCGAGTGATGCGACTGCGAACAAAGTCATTGCTGGCTGACGTTAACCTATCCACCGTCTCGACATAGGCCCGGACCGACTCATTGCCATGAGCAGTGTATAGGGTAAGTCGACTCGTCAGGCAAGCAACAAGCACTCCGAGAAAAGCGCATGAGCGCGTTTTGCCACTGCCAGGCGCTCCAGTAATGAATACGGAGGTGCGATTTGCAGCCCAACCGTAGGAGCAAGCTCCCAGCAGCGCCGCCAGATGGCCATCAGCTCCCCAAAAGGTAGGAAGGTCGCACTGCCATTTGTTCCATCTTCGCACAAAATTCGGGGCTAAGAGTCACTACCCGAATGCCCATCATCCTCGAGCATATGCATGGTCTCCTCATCTAGATGCTCAAGGATGTCAGTAGCAATGCGTTCATCAAGGAAACACGCTACCCACTCCAGGATGATGGCATGATCGTGGGGAACTGCATCAGACACTGCCTGCAAGAGCACATCAACTTTATCAGCGGTGAAACGCCACGCCAGTAAAAGGTGCTGCTCCAAATGCGCCCTGATCAGGTAAAGGGGATAATCTGCCTGGCTGTGCACGATGATGGGCCTTGCCCAGGCCAAAACGGCGTTCTGTTGCGGTCCGGGCGGGCGCCTAAACATGGCCAGTATTCCTTGGCCAATGCATTTTGCATTGCAAATCTTGTGAGAGGTCCCGTAGGTGATGTGCAGCCAGGCTAGATGACCACCTACCGAGTGCGCAAGTTCGGCCGCTGCTACAGCAGCGACGGCCCGTTGGGTAGGGAGTCCTTGGGCCGCCAAGGTGTCGAAAGGGAGCAACGCACCAGACAATTTGGACTCTGCAGGCTTGGTTGTGTGTGGCACGCACAAGGGTGAGGTTGGCAACAAGGCCACTGTACCTTAGCCTGCAGCGAGGGGCTGCTTCCCGGGCCGACCAAGGGGCTGGAACATGACACTGCAAGGTGGACTGTGTGCGAGGCCATAGACTGCCCAGGTGGTCCGACGTTGGCGGATGGGGGGAGTCCATTTGTGCAGGCCAGTGGAGCTCATCGACCCCCCAGGAGCAGTAACGGGGAAGTCTGACCGGCTAGGTCATCCGCTAGCGGTGAACGCAGACGAATGAGGCGGAGGCTCGCAAGTGGATGATCTCCGACCGCATAGACGTCATATGTGCTCCCATCAAGAGGCGTGACGCGGAAGAACACACCAGCATGCTCCCCGGTCGGGACAGCGAAGAACCGCTCCCCCCTCAACCCTTCCAAGAGAAGCCGGAGCCAGTTCGTGTTAACTGACGCCAGACAGACAACAGACTGGATAGCCAATTCCAGTAGAGCATGTGCCACGGAAAGTCTGGTCCTCCCGAGACCTGGCCGATGTCCATTCCTTGTGTTGTACACCATTCCAACCACGATTGGGAGGCGACAGCAACGCCTTTCGTGCTATGGGCGCACTGCACTGGTAAGGCAAGCACGACCCTAATTCTGCAGAGATCCAATAGAAGACGCTGCGTGACTACAGGCGTAAGGCGTCGCACTGAGTCCTCACCTCCTCCGAACGTGTGAGGAATTAGCGGGTCCATGCCCAATATTGACGTCAGAACTACTGGTGACAGATCCAAGGAAAGGGCCTGCGGCAGAGCAAGAGCACGGGCGTACTCAGGCTGCCTAGGGTCACTCTCAAGGCTATCGTCCTCTGCATACATGCTCGAGGCAAGGCTAGAGGGCAATGGTTCGCAAGTATGGCGTTAGCCACTTGTCGATGTGAATCCTAGGAGACAATCCCTAACTCACACACTCACACTTCAGGGCAGGGAGCTACCAAGCAGACTGCAGTAAGCCAAAATGCAACAAGGAAGAGTGCATAGCAGTGGACTGCAGAACACCTAACCCCAGAATCAGGGCAAGCTGGACGAGGCGGACACCAACCTGAACAGATGACCTTCAAAGGTGAGGCACTTGTACTTGAGGAGCACTCTCGCATTGGGAGGGAAGGCGGTTTGAATTTTAGTGCAGACGTCAGCTACAAAGCCCTGTTCATCACAAAGCACAAAAGCCCGATTCTCGAGGTAACCACTCCGTTGCCGCATGTGTTGCACAATTAATATTTGCAGCATCAGGACTGGCAACATGGGGTCGATCATCAGATTGAGGGGGGAGGCTCCATCAGGCGGATTGATTAGACATAGGCGCCTACTATGGTAGGACCCCACCAGAACCGGATGCGCCTCCACCATTTGCTCAAACGAAGGGAACGCAACTGCAACAAATACCGTGCCGACTGGCCAATCAACGAGAAAACTGACTAACGGGACAGCAAAAGTCAGTCCATGGACAACCACTTGGACTTGTACCAAATTCAGATCAAGTCGAAAGGCCGTCGCTCCCAAGAGTAGCGGGAAGAGTTCAGCGCCTAGTTGGGTGGAATCGAAAAGATACCACTCTCCTTGTGTATAAGGCGAACAGCACATTGTGTATTTGAGCATGCAGCCAAATTCCAGTCCAACCTCAACAAGGACAAAGGTAGCAACTTGGCCAGCAAATGCACAAGTGGCCCCAAGGCCTTGCTCTTGAAAGGCACAGGCCGCTTGGGAGGTGAACTGGTATTCCTGGATTCGCGGTGCACCGGTTCCATTCTCGGCAGGGAGGGGTCCGGTGGGGCGTCTAATTACGCAGGGCCAGAAACCATGGTGGGTGGCACGAGCGAGCAAGGTGGGAGGTGGCTTTCGGAAGGCTAGGAGAGGGGCTTGAAGACAGAAGACAGGTAGATTGGGGAGCGAGCTCAACCGAAGGAAAAAGACGTCATAGCTGCCCAAGGTGGTAGTGGTGATTCTGCAAGAGGCATGCAGTGTGATCGGGAGCGCAATAATACACGACTCACCAAGGTGACTGGCGAGCACATTGTGCCATGCAACACACACAGAGCCCATAGCGCGCAGAGTTTGTAACCCCCATTGTTGCCACACGAGGCAGCCACATCCGTCAACCTCCCCTAACTGGAGGGATAATCCTTTTCGCCAACAGCGGTGGATGAGCTGGTGAGCAATCTCAACCATTTTCGAAGACTCTGCATCGGCATCCACACGTGCTTGAATGAAGATAGTTCCAGTAAGCTGCATGATGCTAAAAGCGAGACTGGATTATTGCGCAAAATTTGTTGTCGCACGAGAAAAGACAGGGCGGTACTGTGGAGGTCACTTCGGCTTCCCTACCTTTTGGAATTGATTTCTTGCCCTCTTTTTGTGTCTCCAAAATCCACACACCTTTCACCACCCGCACACTTCCACACTTGAACAGCCAGCGAACCCAGCCGACATAACGCAAACACACACCACCCACTCAGCCACTTTGCACCCATAATGAACACACACCCACACTCTATGACACACACGACTCTCTGACCCACAAACGCCGAAAACAACACACCACACCATTCACAATGAAAAACCGAGGTAAACACACACAGACACCACTGCAAGGTTACTGTTTTTTTGATTTCACTTCTGAGACTCCATGCCTTACCACTCTTTACCCACACACTGACAATTTTCTTGCACACTGAGCCAAAGACATACACCCGCAAACCAACCCACTTTGCAACCACAAATGCTCACACACACACACACACACATCCACAACACTCTTGAATGTGCACACTCAGAAAACAGCCAAAACCACAACATGCACATTCTCATGGATATTTTTAGGTTCCGATTGCAATTTTTTCACTGTCTTTCTGGTCAATCGACAGCTTACCGGGCTGACAGCACTCACCAAACACTTGCTGAACAATCTGTTTGTGTTTTAGTTCAGGGCGGTTTCTTGGAACTCTCTCTTTCTAAAAGCTTGCGACTCAACCGAGAGATCATCCCGGCAAAAAAAACAAAGAAAACATTGAACAAAAGCAAGAGAAAAATTCTGTTCAGACGGACGAAGGCAATTTGAATTGAAAAAATCAAAAAAATGTTGCTGTGTATGAACTAAAGAAAATTGTCTAAGTTTCACGATTCTGGCTTCTTTCCAGTGTTTTCTCGATTTTCCCAAAGGTTCAAAAAGAAAGAATGTGTTGGAGTTCTTGCTAACATTGAAAAAAACAATCACACTAACCTCTCATCATGGCCAGAACGACTTCAGTGTTGTTTAGTTTTGATTTCCATTCCATTCGACTTTTTTTGACAAAGCTTCGATTCTCTTGTCTTTGATTTTCCAAAATGGCCAAACAGAAATTGACAGAAGATTTGAGCAGAAGAAACTCTGCTTTCTTTCAGGCTGGCTGCCTTTAAATTCTTTGTCTTTCGTTTGGTTGGTGTTGCAATTCTTCCCTGGATTCAGCACCATTCAACGAATTTTCCAAATTTCTGAAGTCTCCGAAAATGTTGAAAAAACCCTCAAAATCAACACTTGATCAGTTAAATTTGTTGAATTTACTCTGGTGTTTCGCTCGCTTCGCTCGCACTTATTCACATTCTGGAAATACACTTTGCAATTTTCAAGTGGTTTGGCTTGGGCGTCGCGCGCAACCTTAACGAATCAACACCACGGCTGAACTCGTCTCGTCCTGCAGTTGATTTCTGTCCAAACGGCACTGTCAGAGGCTTTTGAAAACACTTGTTTCAAAGCATTGAACTTTTCCAAGCTGCAGTTTCCACCGAGCCATTTAACAAAACATGTTGCATTTTCAAGTGTTCTTGTTGACTCTGCAACCTTCTTTTCTCCTCTTCTGCCTTCAGGCCTTGCACCAAAACCTGGAGAATCTGAAACCCAAGATGAGGGGCAGCAAAATTGATCCAAAAGGTAGGGAAGCTCCAGTGACCTCCACAGTTAGAGAAAGTTCCGGTTCCAAACAAGTTCACACTTTGCCACCTTGCTGCCTGCTGTTCTGATTTTGGGGGAAGACTGACACAAGACTTAGACTGGAACCGACTGGAAGGCTTATTTGTTTACTCGCAACGAGGAGCTGTGAAAGCCAGATCTGGCTTCCCGTGTGTGAAAAAAACGCCGCAACTGGGTCCAAAAATGGCTCCTAAACTTGGGTTCCAATTTGAGGCTCCAACCTGGGTGGCCTTGTATGTTCACACAGGAAATCCAAAATCTAGGGCCCGTTTTCGGTGCCCAGAATTGAGCTGCTTTTGGAACCGATTTGAGTTGAATAATAATTGAAATCGACTCACAGACAACAAGATTTTTTTCGATTCGATACTGTTTGCATTAACACTCAAGAAAACAAAAACGCCGTCGATACGCGTGTTCTTGGCTTGCTAAACTTGTCTTTAGCTGGCACGCAAGACAAAGCAGTCTTGCATTGTTCGCGCGCGATCTTTCTCGCACTGTGGAGGTCACTTCGGCTTCCCTACCTTTTGGAATTGATTTCTTGCCCTCTTTTTGTGTCTCCAAAATCCACACACCTTTCACCACCCGCACACTTCCACACTTGAACAGCCAGCGAACCCAGCCGACATAACGCAAACACACACCACCACTCAGCCACTTTGCACCCATAATGAACACACACCCACACTCTATGACACACACGACTCTCTGACCCACAAACGCCGAAAACAACACACCACACCATTCACAATGAAAAACCGAGGTAAACACACACAGACACCACTGCAAGGTTACTGTTTTTTTGATTTCACTTCTGAGACTCCATGCCTTACCACTCTTTACCCACACACTGACAATTTTCTTGCACACTGAGCCAAAGACATACACCCGCAAACCAACCCACTTTGCAACCACAAATGCTCACACACACACACACACACATCCACAACACTCTTGAATGTGCACACTCAGAAAACAGCCAAAGTCTGGATTTGGCGCCGGATCATCTCAGGAGGGTTCTCGGATCCTCAATTTACTGTGGAGGTCACTGGAGCTTCCCTACCTTTTCGATCAATTTTGCTGCCCCTCATCTTGGGTTTCAGATTCTCCAGGTTTTGGTGCAAGGCCTGAAGGCAGAAGAGGAGAAAAGAAGGTTGCAGAGTCAACAAGAACACTTGAAAATGCAACATGTTTTGTTAAATGGCTCGGTGGAAACTGCAGCTTGGAAAAGTTCAATGCTTTGAAACAAGTGTTTTCAAAAGCCTCTGACAGTGCCGTTTGGACAGAAATCAACTGCAGGACGAGACGAGTTCAGCCGTGGTGTTGATTCGTTAAGGTTGCGCGCGACGCCCAAGCCAAACCACTTGAAAATTGCAAAGTGTATTTCCAGAATGTGAATAAGTGCGAGCGAAGCGAGCGAAACACCAGAGTAAATTCAACAAATTTAACTGATCAAGTGTTGATTTTGAGGGTTTTTTCAACATTTTCGGAGACTTCAGAAATTTTGAAAATTCGTTGAATGGTGCTGAATCCAGGGAAGAATTGCAACACCAACCAAACGAAAGACAAAGAATTTAAAGGCAGCCAGCCTGAAAGAAAGCAGAGTTTCTTCTGCTCAAATCTTCTGTCAATTTCTGTTTGGCCATTTTGGAAAATCAAAGACAAGAGAATCGAAGCTTTGTCAAAAAAAGTCAAATGGAATGGAAATCGAGACTGGGCGACTCTCAAGTCGTTCTGGCCATGATGAGAGGTTAGTGTGATTGTCTTTTTCAATGTTAGCAAGAACTCCAACACATTCTTTCTTTTTGAACCTTTGGGAAAATCAAGAAAACACTGGAAAGAAGCCAGAATCGTGAAACTTAGACAATTTTCTTTAGTTCATACACAGCAACATTTTTTTGATTTTTTCAATTCAAATTGCCTTCGTCCGTCTGAACAGAATTTTTCTCTTGCTTTTGTTCAATGTTTTCTTTGTTTTTTTGCCGGGATGATCTCTCGGTTGAGTCGCAAGCTTTTAGAAAGAGAGAGTTCCAAGAAACCGCCCTGAACTAAAACACAAACAGATTGTTCAGCAAGTGTTTGGTGAGTGCTGTCAGCCCGGTAAGCTGTCGATTGACCAGAAAGACAGTGACAAAATTGCAATCGGAACCTAAAAATATCCATAAGAATGTGCATGTTGTGGTCTTGCTAAAATTTGTGGATTTCTGTACGGTGCAGCACAGCTCGCATGGCAGCAATTTAAAGGATGCATCAAAAAACTCAAGCGTGCAGACACGATTTTCCAGGGAAAACGGAAACGCATGCATTGCAAACGCCGAAAATTGTGAAAAGCAGAGCTCGCGCAGCAGTCTCTTTTTCACTTCGCACTTGAGCCAAACACCAAAGTGTTCAGCAAGCTTCAGTTCTTGCAGCAAGCTCTCTCCAAGAGCTAAGGGCTCCAAAAGCTACGAATTCCATCTCAACTTTGTTCTACAAAGGAGGTAAAGCAAAAGAACAATGCAACTGCTTTGGTCTACACCTCGGGGACTTCAGGTCACTTCCGAACAGCAAAACAGCGAAGCTTCAGAGTCCACTCTGCACTCCTACTCCCATCCTACACGTCCAACGGCAACGAACGAAGTGGCGGGGACACGGAGTGAGTTGCAACAAGACAGAACCTCAGAGTTCTGACACGCACTTCTTCACTACTGCTCTCAAGCAGTTCCAAGTGCTTCAAAACTCATCCTAGGCCATGCCAACAAGACAAGACATGCGTCGCAGTCAACCCAAACATGCTTTAGGGACTTTGGGCAAAACCAAACATGCTCATGCCAAGTCATGCAGCAGAAAAACTCTCATGCTTCTCTCTGTATGGTCAAACACCACATGGCACCAACTGGGCAAACACTACAGGTGAATTTTACGTCTGCACGCTGCGAGGCGTAGCCACCCGAAGGGGCTGTGGGTTCAAGTGAAACAAAAGCTTACTAAAACTGTGGGGTGAAACTGCCGGTAAGTTCCCCCTCTCATTCCTTGTCCTCGGTTTTGACGTACCGCTACCCTCAACCGAAGTGAGGCCGGAATGTCGTTTTGACCAAGTCGTTGCCATTGGCTTGAAGACTTTGGCCAAGGCAAATTGCCTGTATGCTTGCACATTCTCTGTGTTGTCTATTCGGGAGGTGATCCATGCCCTCGTTCGTGGAGGCCGCTATCCCTCAACCGAATGGAGGTCAATTCCTGTAGACCCAGATGCTCGTTCTACGAGTCTCATTGCATGTCCTGAGTGCTTCCATCCACACCCCTCAACCGTAGTGAGGCCGGACATGTCTTCAAACCAGGTCATGGCCCGAGGCTTCATGGACTCTGGTTACGGTGGCTGCCTCTTGCATGCACAGGGCATACTTCCTGTGGCTTTTGCCGGGAGGTGATCCATGCCCTCCGATTCTCAGAGGCCGCTATCCCTCTACCAGCGGGGTGGTCAATCCCCATAGACCGTTCCATATTGATTGAGGCCCAATTCTGCACTTTCTCGTCATCTCACCTTGACGGATCCATGCCCTCGATTCACACATCTCCAACACGAGCCAAGCAGGAGGAACAGGTGAAGTACCTGCCCAAACATACCCCTTTTTAGGCTGGAGGACGCTAAGCGACCGAAATCGCCGCTACGCACCGGTGACCCCACGCCACACACCTTCAACAGGTGGCCGGTACAGGCGCCTGACAGGGGGCCGGGCAAGGTGCCGACTACCAGGTCAAACCCACCCTGCCTGTGAGGATATTATGTACGAGGCCGCTATCCATTGTGAGACTTGACATTCTCCAATCCAGCCGTAGCCATTGTTCCAAAGACAGTCGGCTGGCTCTCTTGTTTGCCACCAAAACTCCATACTCTCACTTGGGAGTCGATTACCCTCAACCGAAGTGAGGCCCACTCTGCGACCACGGGTTAGCTGCATGCTTGGTCCTTGTGGGCATTTCTGAAAGCAGTGACAACGAATCCTCCACGGAGTACGTCCCGGCTAATCCAGGGTTCTCAGCAGCTCCGGTGTTCTCGCACTTACTAACCGTGCCTTGCTGTTCTCCCCAGAATCGCCCTGGCTTTCTCGCACTTACTTACCAGTCGACGTATTCCTCACCACAAAGTTCACTGCCATTGGGACTCGAGGCTTCTCCAGTGCAATGCTGGTACCTGCCCTTTGCTGGCCTCCATGCCTGGCCAGTGTCCCTCATCCATATTCTGGAGTTTGCTCTTTATAGCTCACATTCCCTCAGACCAAAGTCGAGGCCGAATGTTGCATTGTTTGATTGAGCACTGCTGGGCTGCGGTTGTACCTATCAATTGCTCCGACACACCGGCACCGCGGAGTCTATGCTTCAAGCTGCTTTACCGCTTTGCGCCCAGTAGCATCAGCCGTCCAAGCTGCATGCAGTGCTTCCAGAGTCTCCCAGACTCAATTCCGGCAGACCAATAAGTGCCCGGCCTGCCCATTCCATCATTCTTCCCTCAGCTGATGCGAGGCCGGAACATCATGCACCTTCTTCATCAGCGAGGCGTTTTCGCAACCCTTCTGTTGTTCCCTCAGCCTTGGCGAGGCCGAACCATCCATTCCCTCAGCCGAGGCGAGGCCGAACCTTTACTCCAGCATAGCGAGGCCGAAACTGCCCTTGCATAGCCTCACATGGCATCTCCGCTGGTTTCACGGGTTCTGAAAGCATTGTGCTGCGAGGGTATGTTGATCACCCTCATTCCGGCAAGCTAAGCCTGCATTCGGGTTTGCCCTCACATGGCCCTTAATGGCGAGGCTGTGCTCGCAATTCAATCCACTTCCACTTGCCTGGTTACTGGCCGGCGACGTTTCATCACCTCAAAGGAGCATCCATTCCTCATCATCTTCCGACAAGGCCAGCATCCTTCTCGACACATCAGGGCCATACACCATAATCACCAGCCTACCCAGGTACCTGATTTCACGTCCGCTGCCATCAATCATCAGGGATGGGTTTGTGGGATCGACATAGAAATCGATGTTCCAAAGCCTCGCATCCTCACAGCATCGGAAATCCCGGAGCTGCAGGTGGAGGTTAGCTGCATTCAGGCTTCTTTGGACATTCCAATTCCCACAGCTGCCCCAGGCTATGTTGCCTCTCCTGGTGCGACGGACAAAGTGGATACGATATGACTGCGACAGTTCCAGGAAAAGCCCTTCACGACGCCCCTGGTGTGACCATGCAAATACACAGCACGCAATTGCCGGCATGGTCCGTCGCTCTCCGTCTGCCTTGCAGCAAGTCTCTTTGGCGTGTGGCACACTGTCCAGGGCACAGTGGACGGCCACTCTGGTCGCCGATAGCCCACGAGCGGAAATCTGCGGTTGAGACGGGGCCCTGTTCCAACAAAGGAAGTTAAGGCCTCGGAACCCTCTTCGCTCGCACAGGTCTGCTATCTTCTTGCACCTCAGTTCCAGGAGGTGTTTCCCTCAACCGTGGTGAGGCCGAACTATGTTGTCCCTCCGAGCGAGGCCGAAGACTTTCCACAATCCTCAGCTTATGCGAGGCCGACAACACCCTCAGCAGCGAGGTCGAAAGTTCCCTCAGCACTCGGCGAGGCCGTACACAGGCAGCTATGTGGCTGGCAGAACTACCGAGCAAACACAGTGGTTTCGGTTTGAGTCCTGTTGGAGCCCACCCTTAGGTACAGCCTCCAGGCCACCGAACAGCTCACTACCTGCGCACCCCACCGGGGTTGAGCCGAGACTTGAGCCAGGTGAATTTTACGTCTGCACGCTGCGAGGCGTAGCCACCCGAAGGGGCTGTGGGTTCAAGTGAAACAAAAGCTTACTAAAACTGTGGGGTGAAACTGCCGGTAAGTTCCCCCTCTCATTCCTTGTCCTCGGTTTTGACGTACCGCTACCCTCAACCGAAGTGAGGCCGGAATGTCGTTTTGACCAAGTCGTTGCCATTGGCTTGAAGACTTTGGCCAAGGCAAATTGCCTGTATGCTTGCACATTCTCTGTGTTGTCTATTCGGGAGGTGATCCATGCCCTCGTTCGTGGAGGCCGCTATCCCTCAACCGAATGGAGGTCAATTCCTGTAGACCCAGATGCTCGTTCTACGAGTCTCATTGCATGTCCTGAGTGCTTCCATCCACACCCCTCAACCGTAGTGAGGCCGGACATGTCTTCAAACCAGGTCATGGCCCAAGGCTTCATGGACTCTGGTTACGGTGGCTGCCTCTTGCATGCACAGGGCATACTTCCTGTGGCTTTTGCCGGGAGGTGATCCATGCCCTCCGATTCTCAGAGGCCGCTATCCCTCTACCAGCGGGGTGGTCAATCCCCATAGACCGTTCCATATTGATTGAGGCCCAATTCTGCACTTTCTCGTCATCTCACCTTGACGGATCCATGCCCTCGATTCACACATCTCCAACACGAGCCAAGCAGGAGGAACAGGTGAAGTACCTGCCCAAACATACCCCTTTTTAGGCTGGAGGACGCTAAGCGACCGAAATCGCCGCTACGCACCGGTGACCCCACGCCACACACCTTCAACAGGTGGCCGGTACAGGCGCCTGACAGGGGGCCGGGCAAGGTGCCGACTACCAGGTCAAACCCACCCTGCCTGTGAGGATATTATGTACGAGGCCGCTATCCATTGTGAGACTTGACATTCTCCAATCCAGCCGTAGCCATTGTTCCAAAGACAGTCGGCTGGCTCTCTTGTTTGCCACCAAAACTCCATACTCTCACTTGGGAGTCGATTACCCTCAACCGAAGTGAGGCCCACTCTGCGACCACGGGTTAGCTGCATGCTTGGTCCTTGTGGGCATTTCTGAAAGCAGTGACAACGAATCCTCCACGGAGTACGTCCCGGCTAATCCAGGGTTCTCAGCAGCTCCGGTGTTCTCGCACTTACTAACCGTGCCTTGCTGTTCTCCCCAGAATCGCCCTGGCTTTCTCGCACTTACTTACCAGTCGACGTATTCCTCACCACAAAGTTCACTGCCATTGGGACTCGAGGCTTCTCCAGTGCAATGCTGGTACCTGCCCTTTGCTGGCCTCCATGCCTGGCCAGTGTCCCTCATCCATATTCTGGAGTTTGCTCTTTATAGCTCACATTCCCTCAGACCAAAGTCGAGGCCGAATGTTGCATTGTTTGATTGAGCACTGCTGGGCTGCGGTTGTACCTATCAATTGCTCCGACACACCGGCACCGCGGAGTCTATGCTTCAAGCTGCTTTACCGCTTGGCCCAGTAGCATCAGCCGTCCAAGCTGCATGCAGTGCTTCCAGAGTCTCCCAGACTCAATTCCGGCAGACCAATAAGTGCCCGGCCTGCCCATTCCATCATTCTTCCCTCAGCTGATGCGAGGCCGGAACATCATGCACCTTCTTCATCAGCGAGGCGTTTTCGCAACCCTTCTGTTGTTCCCTCAGCCTTGGCGAGGCCGAATCATCCATTCCCTCAGCCGAGGCGAGGCCGAACCTTTACTCCAGCATAGCGAGGCCGAAACTGCCCTTGCATAGCCTCACATGGCATCTCCGCTGGTTTCACGGGTTCTGAAAGCATTGTGCTGCGAGGGTATGTTGATCACCCTCATTCCGGCAAGCTAAGCCTGCATTCGGGTTTGCCCTCACATGGCCCTTAATGGCGAGGCTGTGCTCGCAATTCAATCCACTTCCACTTGCCTGGTTACTGGCCGGCGACGTTTCATCACCTCAAAGGAGCATCCATTCCTCATCATCTTCCGACAAGGCCAGCATCCTTCTCGACACATCAGGGCCATACACCATAATCACCAGCCTACCCAGGTACCTGATTTCACGTCCGCTGCCATCAATCATCAGGGATGGGTTTGTGGGATCGACATAGAAATCGATGTTCCAAAGCCTCGCATCCTCACAGCATCGGAAATCCCGGAGCTGCAGGTGGAGGTTAGCTGCATTCAGGCTTCTTTGGACATTCCAATTCCCACAGCTGCCCCAGGCTATGTTGCCTCTCCTGGTGCGACGGACAAAGTGGATACGATATGACTGCGACAGTTCCAGGAAAAGCCCTTCACGACGCCCCTGGTGTGACCATGCAAATACACAGCACGCAATTGCCGGCATGGTCCGTCGCTCTCCGTCTGCCTTGCAGCAAGTCTCTTTGGCGTGTGGCACACTGTCCAGGGCACTGTGGACGGCCACTCTGGTCGCCGATAGCCCACGAGCGGAAATCTGCGGTTGAGACGGGGCCCTGTTCCAACAAAGGAAGTTAAGGCCTCGGAACCCTCTTCGCTCGCACAGGTCTGCTATCTTCTTGCACCTCAGTTCCAGGAGGTGTTTCCCTCAACCGTGGTGAGGCCGAACTATGTTGTCCCTCCGAGCGAGGCCGAAGACTTTCCACAATCCTCAGCTTATGCGAGGCCGACAACACCCTCAGCAGCGAGGTCGAAAGTTCCCTCAGCACTCGGCGAGGCCGTACACAGGCAGCTATGTGGCTGGCAGAACTACCGAGCAAACACAGTGGTTTCGGTTTGAGTCCTGTTGGAGCCCACCCTTAGGTACAGCCTCCAGGCCACCGAACAGCTCACTACCTGCGCACCCCACCGGGGTTGAGCCGAGACTTGAGCCAGGTGAATTTTACCACGCAAGCACGAAGCGGCCGGAGGCCTCAGGTGAATTTTACTTTTTTTTTTTTTTCCGAGCGGTCAAAACGGTCGCAGCTCCAAGGCTAAGTGAAAAGGAAAAACTACCAGGACACCGATCTACAGCAGAGACTACCTGCCTACAGAAAATGTCGCCCCGCCACCCGCAGGTAACGGAGCAAACTGCTGCATGCGAGTCAAGCTGGACCAGGTGTCAAGTGCCAAAGCGCGGATGCCGAGAGCCACGAATTCAACGGGCATGCAGGCAAGTCCCGGCATCCTCCTTCACAGCACTGCAGCAAACACTGATTCTCCAATCTCTGGTTAAAAGCGAATCCGAAGCTCAAGGACTGCAAGCTGCCAGTCAAGGCCCCATTGTCCTAGCTCTGGCTGAAGCAATGCCCGAAGCTCAAGGACTGCAAGCTGCCAGGCAAGGCCACATTCTCCAAGCGCTGCCTGAAATGATGTCCGAAGCTCAGGGACTGCAAGCTGCCAGGAAAGGCCACATTCTCCAAGCTCTGGTTGAAGCAATGCCCGAAGCTACTGCAAGCTGCCAGGAAAGGCCACATTCTCCAAGCTCTGGTTGAAGCAATGCCCGAAGCTCAAGGACTGCAAGCTGCCAGGCAAGGCCACATTCTCCAAGCGCTGCCTGAAATGATGTCCGAAACTCAAGGATTGCAAGCTGCCAGGAAAAGCCACATTCTCCAAGCTCTGGTTGAAGCAATGCCCGAAGCTCAAGGACTGCAAGCTGCCAGGCAAGGCCACATTCTCCAAGCGCTGCCTGAAATGATGTCCGAAACTCAAGGATTGCAAGCTGCCAGGAAAGGCCACATTCCCCAAGCTCTGGTTGAAGCAATGCCCGAAGCTCAAGGACTGCAAGCTGCCAGGCAAGGCCACATTCTCCCAGCGCTGCCTGAAATGATGTCCGAAACTCAAGGATTGCAAGCTGCCAGGAATGGCCACATTCTCCAAGCTCTGGTTGAAGCAATGCCCGAAGCTCAAGGACTGCAAGCTGCCAGGCAAGGCCACATTCTCCAAGCGCTGCCTGAAATGATGTCCGAAACTCAAGGATTGCAAGCTGCCAGGAAAGGCCACATTCTCCAAGCTCTGGTTGAAGCAATGCCCGAAGCTCAAGGACTGCAAGCTGCCAGGCAAGGCCACATTCTCCAAGCGCTGCCTGAAATGATGTCCGAAACTCAAGGATTGCAAGCTGCCAGGAAGTGCCACACTCTCCAAGCTCTGGTTGAAGCAATGCCCGAAGCTCAAGGACTGCAAGCTGCCAGGCAACGCCACGTTCTCCAAGCGCTGCCTGAAATGATGTCCGAAACTCAAGGATTGCAAGCTGCCAGGAATGGCCACATTCTCCAAGCTCTGGTTGAAGCAATGCCCGAAGCTCAAGGACTGCAAGCTGCCAGGCAAGGCCACATTCTCCAAGCGCTGCCTGAAATGATGTCCGAAACTCAAGGATTGCAAGCTGCAAGGAAAGGCCACATTCTCCAAGCTCTGGTTGAAGCAATGCCCGAAGCTCAAGTACTGCAAGCTACCAGGCAAGGCCACATTCTCCAAGCTCTGCATGAAATGATGTCCGAAACTCCAGGACTGCAAGCTGCCAGGAAAGGCCACATTCTCCAAGCTCTGGTTGAAGCAATGCCCGAAGCTCAAGGACTGCAAGCTGCCAGGCAACGCCGCGTATCCGAAGCCCGAAGCTCAAGGACTGCAAGCTGCCAGGCAAAGCCACGTTCTCCAAGCTCTGGCTGGAACACACTTCTACGCTCAAGGACTGCAAGCTGCCAGGCAAAGCCACATTCTCCAAACTATGGTAAAAACATGCCCCGAAGCTCAAGGAGTGCAAGCTGCCAGGCAAGGTCACAATCTCCCAGCTCTGTATGACTCAAAGACTGCAACCCGCCTGGCAAAACCACATAGGCTCTGGTTGAAACACTATCCAACGCTCAAGGAACGCAAGCGGCCAGGCACGGCCACATTCTACAATCTCTGGTTAAAAGCGAATCCGAAGCTCAAGGACTGCAAGCTGCCAGTCAAGGCCCCATTCTCCTAGCTCTGGTTGAAATCGAAAACGAAGCTCAAGGACAGCAAGCTACCAGGCAAGGCCACATTCTCCAAGCTCTGCATGAAATGATGTCCAAATGATGTCCGAAACTCAAGGACTGCAAGCTGCCAGGAAAGGCCACATTCTCCAAGCTCTGGTTGAAGCAATGCCCGAAGCTCAAGGACTGGCAGCTGCCAGGCAACGCCACGTTCTCAAAGCTCCCGTTGAACCGTATCCGAAGCCCGAAGCTCAAGGACTGCAAGCTGCCAGGCAAAGCCACGTTCTCCAGGCTCTGGCTGGAACACACTTCTAAGCTCGAGGACTGCAAGCTGCCAGGCAAAGCCACATTCTCCAAACTATGACACAAACATGCCCCGAAGCTCAAGGAGTGCAAGCTGCCAGGCAAGGTCACAATCTCCCAGCTCTGTATGAAGCAGTGTCCGAACCTCAAAGACTGCACCCGCCTGGCAAAACCACATTTTCCAAGCTCTGGTTGAAACACTATCCAACGCTCCAGGAATGCAAGCGGCCAGGCACGGCCACATTCTCCAATCTCTGGTTAAAAGCGAATCCGAAGCTCAAGGACTGCAAGCTGCCAGTCAAGGCCCCATTCTCCTAGCTCTGGTTGAAATCGAAAACGAAGCCCAAGGACAGCAAGCTGCCAGGCAAGGCCACATTCTCCAAGCTCTGCATGAAATGATGTCCAAATGATGTCCGAAACTCAAGGACTGCAAGCTGCCAGGAAAGGCCGAAGCTGGAGGACTGCAAGCTGCCAGGCAGGGCCACTGCCAGTAAACCCGGAAACTTTTCGGGTGCAAGCATACAAGCGCACACCGGCAAGTGGGAAGTTATTACACCCAAACCTCTACCTACCCACACCCGAAAAGCAAAGGACTATGCGAGCGCAGCCAAACAAGCGCACACCAGCGTAAGTCGAAACCTATCCTTTACCAGGGCGCTCTGCAAGAGTCGGCCGGGGTGGGAGCCGCGGCGCAAGGTGCGCGCAGATGTGGGGCATTCGGAGGCAAACGGGGCGCAGGTAGGTGAATTTTACACACCCCCTCATGCACAGATGGTCCTTGGGTAGTTCCCTTCAGTCCTTTCTTTCCTCCTGCTTCAGGATCTTCTTTCCAATCCTGACAAGAGCCTTTCCAAGCTCTTCCGGGTAGGTCCCAGACTCCTTCAGAGACGCACTCTTCGAGTGTTCGTGGTTTCCTGCGCAAACGTACGAAGACAGTTCCCACACGCAGGCAGCACTATTAGAAGCGAACCACCATCTCTTCCAAGTCTTCTCTTTCTTCTCGAAGCAGCATCTATCTACTAGACATCCTTGCGTTGGACCAATGCTTTTAGAGACTTCTAGAAATACCGTTTCCTTCCACAAAGAGGACCTTTCAGGCCATTCGTGGGTTAACAGCAAACCCTCGTTCGAGGAATAGGGGCCGAAGAGCTTCCCTATAAGTCTCCAGCAACTCTTGTGAATCTTTAGCGTCTTCCGCCAAAGTTCCAAACCTCGTCGCTTGCGGAAACGCAGGTACCTCAAGGGGCAGCCTGAGCTGCAAAGCGTAGACAAATGCGCAAAGACACGGACCTTTCCCTGCTTCAGGACTCTTAAGATCTCTTCAAGAACAAGAAAGGTGTTCTTACTCAGAAGATTGATTTCCCGAGTCACTCCGAAGTACGCTATGCCTTTCTCTCGAGCACACGCTCTTGCTATAGCACTCGACTCTTCGCAGCAAAGCTCCAGAACGACGAGCGACACTGTCCCTCTAGCCACTGCCGTCACGGCTTCCATCCAAGAGCTCGGAACCTCCAGCGGAGAGGACCTTACTGCGTTCGAAGATACTTCCTCAGTGATATTGGGCTCATTTCTTACTTCTTCGACGTTTTCTTCGGAGATCGACGACCACGATTCTGGCTCGTTAATGAGGCCAGCTGCCTCACAAAGACTGACCAACTTCTCCGCAGTTGGGGATTTCGTTAGAGCATCTGCGGGGTTGAGTTTCCCCGGTATATACTCCAGCGTCAATCTTTCCTTAGCGACTAGTTGTTGGAGAAAAGCCGCTCTCAACTCTATGTGGCGGACTTTCCTAAGGAGGGTACTCATTTGCGCTATTGACAGGGCGCTTTCAGAGTCCCCGTACGCGTGCAACTGATATCGGCCTTCCTCCGAATCAGAAGGCATCCCCTCCACCATCGTCTGCACCAACAGAGATATATACAATCCCTCTCTGGCGATTTCAGTCAGTGCTGCCAGCTCGGCTTCTGCCGATGACAGAGCTACGGTCGTCTGTTTCCTACTGAACGTCTTCAAGCAACAGTTGTTCCAGGTCACAATTCCACCACTCACAGAGTTCAAACCCCAAGACGCGTCAACAAAACACGACACTGACTCTCGGTCCTCATCAGGGGCTAAAAGCTCTCTACGTGAGGGGAACACTTGGACCTTACGCGGTAAACCAGACACCCACCTCAGAACATCCCTCATACAAGCTTCGGCTGCTTCATTGGGGGCTGACTGGTGTCTTCCTAGAAAACCGCATACATACTGCAAATCAGGTCTTGAAAGCGACGCCCAGGCTAGGCGTCCCAAGGTACGCCTATGGCGCTCGTGCGCCTCTGGCGTAAGAGGTGTGTCCTGTCCTTTTTTGATGAGGTCAGCATACCGCCGCTCTAATGGTGGAAGCTTCGGCGCCACCTTAGTGATTCCGTACTCCTCACAGCAAGACCTCAAGTACTTGGCGTCCAAGCCAAAGTATACGCAGGGCTCTCCGGGCTTTTTCCGGAAGATCCTACGTCCCAAGAAAGACACCTCACCTGGTTTTCCTTCCAAGAGCTCACCTGTTAGCTTAAGCTTGTAGCGTTTCTTCAGGTCTTCATACACCTTTCGAGCTTCGGCGGTGTTCTCGGCCCAAATTAACAGATCGTCAACATAAAAGAGGACAATCACCAAACCATTCTTGGTTTTCTTGCGGAAGATTGTAGGGTCCAAGATCTGCTGGAATCCTTGGTTTCCCAAGTACGCCGACAGCTCCTTGTACCAAGAAAGCGGGGCACTTCGAAGCCCGTTCATGGCACGAAACAGTTTCAAGAAGACCCTTTCGCCAGTCTTTGCGTTTCCTATGTTACTCGGAAGCTGCACAAACTCCGGCCGCGCAATAGCGGCGTGCATGAAGGCTACCGAGACGTCACAGGACAGCACAGACCCTTTTCTACATAGAACAGAAAGTAGGAGCCGCAACCCTTCCAGGCTGGTGGTCGGAGAATAGATCCCCTCAGCGAGCGTGGTGCCGCCCATAGCGGCAAAATCGCGGACAACAAGTCTAGAGCGGTAAAGACCAGGCTTCTTAACCGTATTGACCCAACGGCTCGAAAGAACTCTTCTTCCGCTCTCCTTAGCAAGTCGATACGCTTCTCGCTCGCTCACCACTTCTCCAACGTTGAACGACTCCAATTCTTCTAGTTCCAATTTCATGGACAGATAGAGGAGTTTGGGATCTAACAGCTCACCAGAGGTCTCCGAAACAGCTTGCTGGGGGACCTGACAACGAATTCTACCCCCTCCAAACTTAAGCTCAAAGGAAGACGCCGCTTGATTGCTCACGGCGCGGCAGTCAGGTCCTTCACCTAGCTTCTGAAGATAATGATCCGTCAACCAATCAATCTCCATGTCCTCCATGTCAGGTTCAGGAAGATCGCCACCTGCTACCCCCTCATGACCTTCAGATCCCACTTCTGTGGGCTCGTAATCCGGGACATAATCAGGAAGCATTTCTTCATCCTCTGGGGCTTCAATTTCTTCTTCTTTTGGAACAATGGATTCCGCAGGCGGTTCAAACAGCAAAGGCTTTTCGGGGTCCTGCGTATCAAGCACAAGAGGATTAGCTTTAGCTAACAGCAACGTTGGGCTGTCGTACGTGGGTTCGTCCCGTTCAAAGATCCCACGACACGCTGGAAAGACCTCAATCTCTCCATCTCCTCCAATGACAGTTCCATACACACCTCCACCTCTAGGATGGACGGGGCCCAGATAGCTCACTCGAACCGTCTTGGCTCCCCGGAACTTTTCTAGATGTCGTTTGGAACCGCCAACTTTAGCCTGCGCAGAACAGCCGAAGGGAAGCGTCCTAGTCCTTTGGACTATCTCCTCGTGCAGCCTGTCTATTGCTGTGGTACTATTGTTGCTGTCAAAGTTCCACAAGTTGAAACTGCGTGCGGCGTACAGCAAACAAGTCTGCCACAACATTCCACCTAAAGGTAACTGCCAAGCAGCGCCACCTTCTTCAGCAGGTCGTCGACGCTTTATCTCCGCCTCTAGGTCGAGCCATATCGACCAAAATCCCTGCTTCATCGCAGAGACCTGCCTTTCCACAGCACCTTTAGACTGCGGACGGTATCCTGGCACAACATCCACCATCGTAGGGTTCTCGCGCCTCTGCGCCGCGACCCTCTCGCACATAGATATCAGACCCTGTTCGTTGTCGCACCGAAACGTTAAAGTCTTCTGGTGCAATCCAATTTCGCGGATAAACCGATCGATATTGAATAACAAGTTCGGGTCGTGTAGTTCCATGGCGGGGATAGACATTGAGTACCGGGACGCAACATGTACAAGAAGAAGAACCCTCAGTTTCCCAAAATAATAGAAATCGACCCCAATGGTTTGATTCTCCTTCTGTAGCTGCCTCTTCAGTCTCCTGGCTGGGACTTTGCCTTTGCTAGAGCAGCAGCTTTCGCAGTTCACATCATAGGGAAAATGACCTCGGGATCGATGTACCTGAAGCGCATGGCTTCGCAAAGGGATCCTTTCTTCAATCTCCTCTCCTTGTGGAACTGGGGCTTCAGGAGGTTGTTCCGGGTTTTGTGGGGAACGATTCGGTTGGTTTGAGGAAGATGGTGGTTCACCATCATCACGGTCCAAGATTAAGGGATCAGAGCCTGTGCCACTTCCTGGAAGGGGCAGCCCTCTGAGCATCCGCAGATGCCCAGTCAATGGCTGCTTTAAGCCTCCTTCCGGCACTCTCTCATCATTTCCCTTCAACACAATGCATGCCACATCAAGACAACATGCCAAAACATGCCAAACATGCCGCAAACAAGCCAACAACTTTAAGGTTTTGGGCTTTCCCTTAATTGGGGCTTTCGGGCTTTTTCTACCAACCAATAAGATTCGTTCTACGCAAACACGCTTGAAGCATTTTCGGGTGCGAATACGAATCCTACATCCTCCTTTTCGGGGCTTAATCCTCCTCATCTTAGGGGTTCTTTTGGAGTCTCTCTGAAACAGCTTTTCGAGCAATTTCCAAAGACCCGAGACAACGACCCCAACCAAGGCACTGAAGATCAGGATGAGGAACACCATCGCGGACTCAACGACCACTCCTATGAATTTAACCGGGAACGAGCACGTACCTGGACGCGCCGTCGCAAGTTTGAGAGGCCTAATCCCTGCTGGCCTTTCTCCGGAGGGTTTAGGCAGCAGTGAGAGGGGCCTAATCCCTGCTGTCCTCTCTCCGGAGGGTTTAGGCAGGAGTGAGAGGGGCCTAATCCCCTCTACGCCCCCTGTGGCCAGATTTCCAAAGGGACGACGCAGGTCGGCTATTTTTGAGGTCTCTTGGCCACTCCATCCCAAACAAATCAAGTCAAGCCATGTCAAGGTTCCAGGGCCATAGTTGCTGCCGCTTCTGCTTCCGGCAACAAGCAAGGGGAGCGATTCGTCATGCCACACACAAGCACACGTGCCATGCTTCAAGGTTCTAGGGACGTCATGCCCAGCGCAAGCACAAGACAACATGTCAAACATGCCAGCACTGCCTTGCGTTAAGGCTTGGGACCCTTGAAATTCATGGTAAAACATCTCCTCCTTGCTCTTTTTGGCTCGCGCGTCTAGCGCGTCATTCTTCCAACCCCCAAAACAGAGCGGCGCTCCGCATGCGCCGATCCTTCCTTCTTCGAAAACAAAACTCTCATGCCAACACACCGCAAAACATGCCACAAGCCATGCCAAGAACCATGCCAAAATATGCCAGCAAGACTTTCCTAAAGACTTCTGGGCCATTTCAGGGCGTTTTCGGGGTACTTTCGGGCATTTTCGGGGTGTTTCGGGGTAAGCTCTGTGCACTTCGGGCACGCTCAGGGTGCTTGCGGGGTCTTCTTGAGGAACTTCAGGGACCACTTTCGGGGATACTTCGGCTCTAAGCCCTCGCAGCAAGAAAGCAAACGGCGTCTCAAGCAAAGCATGCCGGCAATCACCGCTCTCTCTTCGTTGTGGCTTCTCGACTTCCGCCTTCTTTCCTCCTGTCGTCGCTTTCTTGAGGATGCTCGGTCCTGGCTGTGGCTTAACAACAGAGTCCTGCAGGCAGGTAATCGCGTCTATTTCCATGTCCGAGCCCGAAGGCTGGCGCGGAGAACGACCTTTCCCCGCTTTCTGGCGGCGACCCCCGCTCAAAGCCCACCAGGCCCGATTAGCGGATACAAGTTTCACGTTGCGTTTGCCTTTGTACAACCTAGACCCGGTTTTGTAGAGATACGTTCTCCACCCTTTCTCCACCGCCGCCCAGGGACTAATGGCGTTAAACGTAACTTCCGCAACGAGAACCTCCGTCAAAAGAAGGCTACAATCACCGAAGACGACCTCTAAGTCGACGACGCCTGACACGGGGATCTTCCCCCCTGAAGCGTTGTACAGAGTGACCTCTCTCTCATGAGTCTTCACCACCCTGAATCCGCTGAGGTGTTCCGAGGAAACCACATGACACGTGGCTCCAGAATCCACTAACCAGACGTCCCTCGGTTCTAGCTGGAAGCTGGCGCAGATGCGCTCTACATCCCCTGCAGTCAACGAATTGCTAACAGGTCCCAATCGTTGCTTGTCGAGTGAAAAACCTACCCTACGCTCAGACGACTCAGAAAGGCTCAGTTCAGGACTTCGCTGGGCAAAGCGCATCGCCATCACACTCTGTGTTGGCTCTGCTTCCGCTTCGGACGCTGGTTCTCCCATAGCCCGAGCGCGGTTCTTCTTCTTCTGCTTCTTTCCTTTGCCCTTGCCTTCGCCCTTCTTTCCTTTGGCACCCTTGTCTCCCTTGGAGGTGGGCTTTCCTTTCGGCGTTGGAGAGCGAGGAGCTCCCTTCGGAGTGGGGGACCTCTGTCCTTTGGGGCCACCGGCGCCCTTTCCACTCTTCGACTCTCCTTTGCCGCCCTTGCCGCCTTTCTCACCAGCCTCACGCTGTCGTGACCAGCAATCCTTTGCCACATGACCATGCTTGCCGCAATGGTCGCAAAGCTTGCCGTCCATGCCACGGTTTGCTGCAGTCGGCACGTCGCACATCCTCAGCTGTTCTTCGAAATGCTTGAGGCTCTTCGTGAGCTCACTCCAGCTGTTGGCGTTGCCGTGCAGCGCCACATACTGTCTCGCCGGATGTGAAACGGCCTGCAGCAGGATGGAGCAGCGATCCGCTTCGGAGAGCTTCAACTCGGGGAAGTTGCTCAACTTGATCTCCGCCTTGGCGATTTCGTCCTCCAAGTGTCTGATGATGTCCATGGGCTTCTTGAGCCCCGAACACTGGGCATGCAACTTCACGCAACCGTCTCTCACGTAGACGGCTTCCATTCGAGACACAATGGAGTAGTTGAGGTGCAGTGTGCGAACTGCCTCGTAGCCAGTAGCAGACATGCTCTGCCTTTTGCTACAGCTTCGAAGCAACTCTAAACCACGCTCCCACTTCGCCAAGCTCTGGGAAAGCAGGTAAAACAACTTCGCTGACCGAGCTGCGGTGTCAGGAGGCAAACGGTCCTGTCGGATCTCGTCCTTGACACTGATGCAGAGTCGAAGCTCGTTCACGTAGGCCTCGTCTTGCAGGGCCAACCATGAACTCATCGTCTCCAGGAAGCCGTGCCAGGCCTCAATCTCTCGCATTCTGTCTCTACCCATCTCCTGGTGGGCTATGACAGGCAGCTGTGGAAGGTACTTGTCTGCACGGTTGGAAACGTATCCACCAGATGAACTTCCAGTCTCTTTAGGCCTTGAAGAAGGAAGTGAACTTCCTGTGGACGAAGTTGCAGCGAGGAACGGGTCACTTGGTGCAGATGCCGCTGCGGCTTCCGCCTTGGCTTTAGCCTCAGCAGCTGCAAGTTCGGCATCGTTCCTCCTCTTCTCTTCGCTGTCCATGCGACGAAGCATGGTCGCCACAAGCTGTTGGTTCTGTTCCAACTGCTTCCGGTACTGGTCCATCATGGCTTCCTGCTGTCTCTGCTGCTGCTGCATCACTCGCAGCATCTCAACCACCAAACTCTCTCCAACAGCACCACCACCTGGAGCGGTGACTGGCTGTGAACTCGTCGCTGGCGTTGAGGTCGGAACTCCTTGAGTTCCAAAGGCAGCAAAGGGGTTCGGCTGCTGTCCTACCGGATTCTCACCGGTTCCAAACAGCAAGGCTTCCTCCTCGGGAGTGTTGTCAGGGACTGGGACTTGCTCAGGAGGCAACGTCCCGTGCACCGGAGAACCCTGTGGGCTTCCATGCACACTTCCGCCTTGCTCTGGAGTCGCCATGGCGTGGAGGTACTTAACACAGGCGCTGGAGTCACTCTCAGTGCTCCGCTACCATGTGAAAAGCAGAGCTCGCGCAGCAGTCTCTTTTTCACTTCGCACTTGAGCCAAACACCAAAGTGTTCAGCAAGCTTCAGTTCTTGCAGCAAGCTCTCTCCAAGAGCTAAGGGCTCCAAAAGCTACGAATTCCATCTCAACTTTGTTCTACAAAGGAGGTAAAGCAAAAGAACAATGCAACTGCTTTGGTCTACACCTCGGGGACTTCAGGTCACTTCCGAACAGCAAAACAGCGAAGCTTCAGAGTCCACTCTGCACTCCTACTCCCATCCTACACGTCCAACGGCAACGAACGAAGTGGCGGGGACACGGAGTGAGTTGCAACAAGACAGAACCTCAGAGTTCTGACACGCACTTCTTCACTACTGCTCTCAAGCAGTTCCAAGTGCTTCAAAACTCATCCAAGACAAGACATGTGTCGCAGTCAACCCAAACATGCTTTAGGGACTTTGGGCAAAACCAAACATGCTCATGCCAAGTCATGCAGCAGAAAAACTCTTATGCCTTCTCTCTGTATGGTCAAACACCACATGGCACCAACTGGGCAAAACACTACAGGTGAATTTTACACAAAAATATGACACGTTCAGCACAGTTCGGTGATGGCACTCCGTGTTGGATGTGAGTTTTTCCTCTCTGTTGGTCTCCCTTATCGCTACAAGCGCGCTCGCCCCTCCTCATCAGCACATGTGTGCCCTCGCGCGCCACCTTTTGCTAAGCCTCCTTAATAGGTGCAAGGGCCAGAACCCAGTGCAATGGCTCTTTGCTGTCAAGTGCTATAACTCGGTGTAGAAGCTCTTCAAGATCCAGACAGAGCAGCTGGCAGCTCACAAAAGCAGCTCACAGAAGCTGCAGCTCATAAGCTTCACAGCAGCAGTTCACAGAAACTGAGCTTAGCTCACGGCTCAGCAGCTTTACAGAAGCAGCTCACAGCAGCTCAGTGGCTGGCTAACAACTCACAGTCGGCTCATAGCTCACAGAACAGACTTACAACAAGCTTCCGTTGTGACGGTTTTGACCGCGTTCCGTGTTGTGACCATGTTGTGACCGCGAGTTGTCAAAAACACCAAAAGTTGTGTCATTTTGCAGTGGTGTGACGTCGTTGTGACGTAGTGAGCAACTGCAAAGAGACGTTTTTCATTTTTTAAAAAATCCGCAGTGACCGTAGTGACCGCTGTAGTGACCGTGGTGACTGTAAGAAGTCAATTGGTTCATAAGACTTATGCGGGAAACTTGGCACTTTGCACGCCCGGAACATCGGAGACCGAGAGAAGAGATCCGCGATGTATTGGGCCAAGGTACCGCACGAGTGGTGATTCATGCTAAGACGGCGCTGGGATATTTCCAAAGGCTGTGGAGCACGGCAGCCCATGCCGAGCTGCAGACATCTTGCAGGCGCGTCAAATCCCAAAAGGAAGGCCTGATGTGATTCTGATCTGGTGCTCTATGCAAGTGGAACATGCTTCTGCATGTTCCCGTGTTTAACTTGCTTTGGACGGAGCTTGGAGCTGCAGTGCAGAGTGTCGAACTTGCGATTTGCGTCCATTCGCAGCCTTGATTTCTGTCAAGGTCTTTTGTGGCTAAAACCCCAAATCCAAAGCCCTAAAACCCTGGGCGTAAAGCCGAAACCCCAAAGCGCAAGCCCTAAACCAGAAAGTGTTGAAGCCCTAAAGCCTAAATCCTCAAAGCCCTAAACCCTAAACCCCAAAGCTAAAGCACCAAACTTTAACTGCAAAGCCTAAAGCCGACAGCTAAAGTCTTAAACCCGCTTTTTGAGCATGGTGAAACATTGGCAGGAACGGAATTCACCCTGCGCCTCACCCTCCCACCCCCCATTCGCGGTAGCATAAAGAGGCTCGCTACCAAAAAAAGCAAGGCTCCAACAATTCAGGAGATTCCTAATTCGGCCTCAATAGTGGAAGAAGGTGGCTGATCAGTGATGTTTTTGTCATGTTTTGGATCAGCTTGTATAGGTTTGTTTTGCTTCGGAGTGATTGGGAATCCGTGTGATCCCTGGAGGCAAGTTTGGGTTTGAGCCCAGTGGACCGGAATCTCTTGCACTCGGACCGTGTAAGTGAGTACCGGGAAGCCTACCCTGTGAGGAGGCGGATCCGGACTCATCAGGCTTGGAAGCAGTTGGTTCAGCGGCTGTTGAGGCACTTTGGAGCCCGGGCAAGGTGGTTTGTCTGGAACTGGATTGGTTGTGACCGATCTTGGAGGAATACGGTGCTTGGTAGAGTAGAACTAAGGTTCTTCAGGAGCCTGGACCATCTGGTGTTGGTGAGAGAATTTTCGCCAGAAGACGTTGTGGAGAGACTGCAGGCTGGAGCCTGAGTTCAGGAACTATGTTGAATACATCCCCACGACATACCAGTGGAGCTCATGTGAGGAGTCCAAGAGGTGGACGAGAGCGTGGAAGCTCTGTGCCCATCATGGATGCTGAGACAAGGCGAAGGGTAGACCCTTTTCCGGGTTTGGGAAATCCCAACCCACTGTGGGTGCAAGGTTTGGCACAAGGAAGCCAACCTGTGTATGGCCCAGTGCCCAGAGGTCGAACTCCCGCCAGAAGCCCTCATGGGGTAGCTACTGGAGCACCCCAACAGACAATGGGAGGCCCTTCGTTTCCCCCTGGTTTGCCTCAGCAAGCGGTAGGAAGTCCTTCGTTACCACCAGGACTATCCACTGGACCTCCTCAACCTGTGGTGACACCATCACAAACATCACCCGACGTGCAAGGGTTGACGAGACAAGTGCGAGAATTGGAAAGCATGATGCAGCAACTGGTTGTGCAGCAACAGCAGTTTATGCAAACGATGACTTCGTCCATGGTGCAGCAACAGCAGCAGCATCAGCAGTGGATGATACAGCAGCATCAGCAACAGCAGCCACAGCAACAGCAACAGGTGAATCCCCCCTTACCTCAGGATGGTGTTCCTGAGAACATGCCCAGTTCTTCTTCGGGATGTCAAGGTGCATCGCCAGTGGGTACTCCTGCGAAGGGGACCCAGCTTTTTCGGATGGCGAGCCCAAGTCCCCCACTGAGACCTCCACCTCTGGAGCAAGAAAGGGAAAGGGATGTGTTTGCTCGATCGGACAAATGGTTGCCCAGTTTGCCGACCATTGACTTTTCGTCTTGGAAGGATCGCATCTCTGAAGCTCTTGGATTCTTGACCTGGATGGAGAAGCTGACCAGTTGGGTTGGTTTGGGTTCAGAAGTGTTTCCCAATGAGCTCATGCATGCGGTGAAGACTCAAGAAGAGTCTCGGCTGAAACAGGATCGACTTACTGTGGAGCAACAGAAGAGGTCGACGAGGCTGATGCACATCCTGCGACAGACTTTTGCAAATCATGAGAAGAGTTCTCTGATTTTGCAGACATATGTTGAAAGTGAGAGCACTTATCAACAATCTGGTTTTGTGGCTTTGAGATTGCTGGCGAAGGAGTTTTGCCTGAAGTCGCGAGCTGAATGCCTGTTCTTTCGGTCGCAGCTGGTGAATCAAACCGTGAAAGCACCCAGTATTCCGGAGATCATTCGAAAGATTGAGCATGAGTTGAACAAGTACACCAAGCTGCTCAATAGTCTTGATCCCGATGTGCATGCTGGTGGTTTGCAGATCCAAGAAGCGGATTCGGTTATGGTTTTGCTGCGCAGTTTGCCAGATCGGTGTAGAAGCCATTGCTTGTTGCATGGCGATAGTGAATCGTTTGAAGATCTGAAAAGAGTTGCTCTGAAGTTTGAGGTGCAACAAAGGGTGTGGTCAGAAGCCCCTGGCACGAAGCTTCAACCTTTTCGAGATCCCAATGAGGGAAAGGGCAACGAAGGAAAACCAAAAGGCAAAGGAAAGGAACAGAAAGGCAAGCGCGAATCAAGCAAAGGTGCTGGCAAACGAGCTTCAAGCCAGAACAAGAAGGATGTGGAGTGCTATGTGTGTGGTGGAAAGGGACATTATGCCCGCGATTGCTGGTATAAGGAGGGAGATTCAGGCAAGAAGCCCAATTCCCCCAATGCTAAGGCGAAAGCCAAGGCAAAAGGAGATCCCAAGAAGAAGCCCGAAAAGGGAAAGCCCAAAGGAAAAGGCAAAGGAAAGGGGAAGACAGTTGCTGAAGTCTCCCAAGAGGGTGAGTCGAGTGACTACCAGCTAACTGGAGGTGAATGGAATGAACCTGAGTCAGAGGCCCGAGTGGAATCTGTGTTGCAACCTCTGGAAGGATTGCTCGATGAAGTGAGAAAAGAGTGGATTCCCCGGAGTACTGATGAGATAGATTGGTCATGGGAAGTTGAGACGAGAGTCCGGATTGCCGAGTTGGAGCATCGGATCTCTACCGATTTATCTCAGATGTTGCCATCTAAGTCAGTTCGGTCTTTGATGAAACCTCCGATGAATCAAGTCAAAAGCATGGAAAAGGATGATGCAAGCAAATGGTGGTTGATTGACTCAGGAGCATCGGTGACTGTGATTGCGAAAAGATACTTGGATGAGTTCCAGATCTTGGATCGGAAGGCGTTGGGACCTAATGAGAGGTACTCAGCAGCCAACGATACCCCGGTGAATGTCTTCGAGCGAGTTCGCATCCGAGCCTTGCTGCCTATGTATGAAGGAAAGCAGTATCTTGGTTTGACATCGGTGTGTGTGACTGGAGTTGTAGCAGATGTGGCTCACAACATCTTGAGCACCGAGCAGATGGTGAATACTGGTTGGGAAGTGAAGTTCACTCGAAGAGAGATTTCGCTGCGACACGAGAAGAAAGGAGTCATGGGATATGGAGTATCCTGGGCTGGATGTCCTTGGATCTACCTGCAAGGTGATGCTGGAAAGCGAAAGAAAGTAACCTTTGGAAGAACTGAGGTTCGACCCATGGATGTGGATGATGGCCAACGACCGATGGAGGTTGATCAGATGCAGTCAGTGCAGTCAATGACCAAGAAAAAGCAAGAAGAAATGGAGCTGCATCGGATGCGAGGCCACATTCCTTTTTCGTCCGAATGTCCTCATTGTCGGATGACAAGAGGAACAACCCAGCATCGTCGGACCAAGGATGCTCAAGACCGACCCGTGGCGTTGCAAGCAGATTTCTGCTTCATCAACCTGGTAACTGGTACTTTTGCGAAAGACCAGCCGACGGCTCCCAACATGAAAGTACTGGTCATGACTGAAATGTCAACCAGAATGATTGGATGTCTGTTGGTAGGGACCAATGCTGACAATACCTCCAGCTGGATTCGTTATTGGATGAATGCTTTCGGACTGGACATTGCAGGGTCTGCTGTACTGTTGAGGACAGACAGCGAGACAGCGGTGAGCGCCCTCATCAAGAGAGCCAATCTGGGGATTAGGATTGTGACCCAAAGAGCACCTCCGCAGGGACATGAAGCGGTTGGTGGTGTGGAAAGGGCAGTGAGAACACTCAAGGAGTTGTTCAGCACGGTGAGGTTGGATCTACGAGCGCAGGGCTTTGACTTGAAAAGAAGTCCTCGAGCGTTTGAGTTTGGTCTGATTTACTGTGCTGCAATGCACAATCACCATGCAGCTGCCTTTGATGGGAAGAAATCACCCCAGGAGTTGGTACTACAGAGATCCCTCCATGAGTGTGGATCGTCGTTGATAGGTGCTACAGTTCTGGCTGAGCTACCGGATTCGATGAAAACCACGGCGCTCTCCCGGTTTGTGGAAGCAGCCTATGTGTACCCTGAAGTTGGTGGCTTGACTCATGTTGTGAGTGCCATGGTGGATGGTTGTCCAAAACACTTTCGAGCAAAGTCCATCAAGCACATCGTTCCGTTGAAGATTGGGTTGGAGCATTGTCAACATTTGCTCAAGGAGCATGATCCATCGGATACATTGGCTCCCCCGATTCTGAAGGAGAAAGAGGATGGTGTGCCCGATCGGATTGAAGGTGAAGCGGACAAGGCCTTTGAGGGCCGAGTGTCTGAGGGACCGACCACCGACATGAGCAAAGTTGGACCTCCAGCTGCATGGGTGAAGGAACATGGTGGCACAGCGAACTGTCCTGCGTGTGGTCCAAAAAGAGGAAAAGCCAACCACAATGCTGAATGCCGAAAACGGTATGATGATTGGTTGAAAGCTCAACGACAACGGTTGGAATCGAAAGAACCAACAGAGGAAACTCCAAAAATGGACCAGAGAAGCTCAAAGGATGCGGGGGTGATGGAGTCTGGAAGTGAGCCTTCACTCCTGAAACGCCCGAAGATCACCTATGAGAGTCGACCAGATCCCAAGTTGGAGGAGAAGCAAAGCGTCCCAACACCTGCGACAGAAGTTGTGGATGTTGACATGGAGGATTTTGAGGATCCAAGTTTGCCTTACCAAGGGATTCCAGATGAGGCAATGGAACCTGGATACTTCGAAGGAGAAACTCCCGCTGAGGATGAAGCGATCCCAATGGAGGAAGAAAAACCTCAAATGGATGTGGATTCAGTTCCAAATGAGTCCAGTCGAGTTCCCCGGCGTTTAGAGAGTTTAACTTCAGATGTGAACTCAGTTCCAGATGAGTCCAATCGAGTTCCCCGGCTGATCAATCGTATTTATTTAGACCCAAGACTCGATGTGCCTCAAGGTCCTATTAAAATGGTAAGCAGTGACGAGAGTCCGAAGTTGGTACATGTGACCAATTCGATTCTGCTCAACAAGAATAGCACTTTCCCGGAGTCCATGAAGGTGTGTGGATCCCAAGTTTGGCTGGCAAGACCCACGAGTGTTCTGTCTGAGATAGATGGATGTCCATTAGATGTGGATAAAACAGTGGAAGGCCGGCGAACTGAGCTGCAGAGTATGACTGCTCACAAAGCAGGGAGAGTGGTTGGAGCAGACGAGGCTCAGAAGTTTGCTCGTCAGCATGGGATAAAGATCATCCCAACCCGATGGGTCATAGGCCCAAAGGTGGTGAATGGCAAGGAAGCTGTGAGAGCTCGGTGTGTGGTGCAAGACATCGCAAAGGGGAGCACAGCATCATCTTTAGGACTGAGTGCTACGACTCCTTCTTTAGAAGCGTTACGGACGCTTTTGGCCATTGCTTCGGTAGATGCTATGGATATCGCAACTTTGGATGTTAGCACTGCATTCTTGCATTCCCCCCTTCCGAAAGGATCGAAGGCGATTATCCAATTGCCCAAGGATGTTTCCGCCTGCAAGGACTATTATGTCCCGGTGTTTATGATTCTGGATCAAGCCATGAATGGTTTGAGAGTTGCCGCCAAAGCTTGGAACTTGAAGCTGGCGACAGTTGTGAAGAAAGTTGGGTTGAAGCAATGCCCAACGGAACCTTCCGTCTTCGAGGGCACTGTGAGAGGGAAAAGATTCCTCATGTTGTGCTATGTGGACGATTTGATTCTGTGTGGCACTAGAGATGCCATTCGGTTGGTGACCGACACCCTGAACGGAGAGTTGAAGATCAAGGAAACGGGTCGAATCACTTCCACTGGTGGAAAGATCACCTTTTTGGGGCGAGAGATTGAGAGACAAGGGAGTCATCTCAGGATGCGAGTGCCCCCGGCATACTTAGATGCCCTGTTCGAGACAGAGTTCTGTAAGGACCTGAAGGTGGTTACTGCTCCTCCGGACATCGTGAAAACGGTCGAGAAGGGCAGAGCAAGTGGTTCGGATCCTGAGTTGAGTGACACTGCAGCTGCGAGGTACAGAGCAGTACTTGGCCGGATTGCATGGTGGGGTCAGTCGAGACCTGACCTGAGTAGGTGGATGTCCATTCTTTCGCAAGGACAGTCCAAGCCAACAGCATGCTTTGAGCAAGCATTGCGACAAGTGATTAGGTTCCTAAAGGGACAATACCATGCATGGCAGTACTTTGGCCCTGATGGGAATGTACCGGACAGTGGGCCGGCGCAGCTGGAAGTGTATGCGGATGCCAGTTGGGCACCCCAAGCGTCGTTAGGACGAAGATCTGTGTCGGGCATAGCCATCTTTTATAGAGGATGCCTGATCAAGGGAATCTCTCGAGTTCAAGGGTGTGTATCGCTGAGTTCTTGTGAAGCCGAGTTGAGAGCCATCTTGACTGCGGTACAGGAGAGTGAGGGACTTGCGACTTTGATCGGTCAGTTGGCCGAGTCAGATGTCACGATCCGATTGCACACTGACAGTTCCTCAGCGAGAGCGGTTTTGCTAAACCGTGGGTTGAGTAGGCGAGTTCGCCACTTAGACATCGCTGTCTGCTATCTTCAGGAGCGGATACAGGAAGCTCAGACCTTGAAGGTCATTTGGTGCCCGACAGCGGGAATGATCGCTGACGTTCTTACAAAGTGCTTGAGTCAAGTGACATTCTGTCAGCACCAGCAAGCTATGGGTATATACCCTGGTGAAGATGTGCAGCAGGTGTGGAGGATCTGTGGAATCCGACCAAGGGTTGGAGTTCAGGCATGCCAGTTTGCCGAGGCAACTGGATGCAGTGTGGAGCAAGTTGGATCGTTGAAAAGTGTGAAAAAGTGTGGCGAAGTTTTTGAAAATTTCCAACTTAGAAGTCCCGAAACCCTTCGTGAAGACTCTTCCCCTGAGGTTCAAGAAATCGATTTATGGTCCAACCGCAAAAGCTTTGGTTCAAGCACCACGGAAGCTAGCCCTAGCCTGGAGCCTGTACCTTTGGTGAAGGACAGGAAAATGGCAGCTGAAGACAGCAGGAAGGGTGAGCAGGGTGCTGAGATGAAAAGCCCCTTTTGGTGTAAGGTTTGCAAATGGTTGTTCAGATCCGAGCATGCTGCCGGGTTGAGCTGGGATGAAAGTGGCAAGCCCAAGTGCGAAAAGTGCAAACAGACTGTGACAGTCTCTGGCACGGATGCAAGCCATGCATTCCATCTCCGAGAGGCAGAGAAGGAGCGCCGAGCTGCTGGAAAAAGGGGTGATAAAGGTGAAAGCCGAGGCTCAGGCCAAGCTGCACCGAAACCCAAGGCCATGCCGAAGGTGATTGAACGGATGGTCGACGTGTTTCCGGAGCTGGCGGATCCAGAGCCGCCGAAGTGGTTCGGTGATGTGTCATGGAGTATCTGCCGGCGCGGAACTCCAGTGGATGAGCTAGAGCTCAAGGACGTGGTAGGCACGCTATCCGACAAGGATATGTTGCGCTATCAGAGCTCATACGAGAAGCTAGTGAAGCCCATCCAGGAGGTGTGTGAGCTACAGGAGAAACCCACGAAGATCTTCGGAATCTTGGATGTCCGTGGACAGATTGGTGGCAAGGCCATCATCTGGGAGATGGCAGTGAATGAAGGAGGACTGTACATGGAAGTGCCGCCGGGAACGTGTGGCCTGGCGATGTTGAGCTTCGTGAGGTACTTGAAGAGAAAAGGGATAGTCCCTGTTTTGCTTCTGGGTGAGCACCATGGAGGATGAAGCTGAGAGCTCGTATTATCCCCCATGGGTGTTGCGCTGGAAGAGAAGTGCAAAGGAAGGATCCTTGGTGTTTAAGGAACTGGTGGAGCGAGTGCGAGTGATTTCGATGTTGTCGTGTGATACACTTCGGATTCACGAGCCGGAGCTGAGGGAGAGACCAGTCCCCAAGTGGTCGTTTGTGGCCTACAGCCACTACAGATCCGTGATGGAGTCTGTTGCAGGATTCTTGGAGGACCTGGAGAAAAAGAAAGAGGAGATCACCGACACGCAGAGGGCGGCAAGCTGGAAGAAGGTGGTTGCGAGTGAGACTCGAAGCGGTGTTGTGTGGATCTGCAAGTGTAAGTGGCACTTGCCGACCGACTATGTGGTGAGGTTCAACTTGACGTTGCCTGCCGACATGTGGCAGCAAGCCTTTGGGATCATGGGTGAGAATGTTGGGAAACTCGAGAAGGAGGAAAAGGACCTGAAGCGGATCCTCAAGGCTGCAGCGGAACAGCAAGACCGAGAGTTCGAGGAAGCTGAGCGAAAGCGCAAGCGCATCGCCGACCTGTCAGCTGCCGAGGAAGAAGCTGCGAAGAGAGCAAAGCTGGAAGGCGAAGCGGTTCGCTCGCCTGTGTCAGTTGTACCATCTGAGTTGGATGCAGCAGCTATCGCGCAGATTGCTGAGCGTGTGAAGGCAAGCTTTAGTGTTGCCGATTTGGAGCTGATGTTGGAAGAGAAGAAGAGAAAGGTTGGAGACCAGCCAACTGAGAGGCCTGCGGAGACGCCAGCTGAGCCTAGCCGATCTTCGCAGGAGGTGATGATGGAAACGAGGACGGCTGAGTTGGCGGAGATGAAGGAAGCCGCCAAGGAGCGCCGCGCCAAGTTGATGGAGTCAACTGGAGCTGGCGAGAAGAAGGGCGAAGAGGATGAAGAATGAACTGAGATGCTAAGTGATCTCAGTGGTTGGGTGGGTGAGTGAAACCCGCAGCCATTTTTTTTGGAAGCCATGGCCGCGTTGCCGCCATGGAGCGCCCGCGATTTTTCTGGTTAGTGTGAGCCCTTGTTTCAGTGCATGAGAAGTTTGCAAAGAGGAGGCAAAATGATGATGAAACTCAACGAGGGACTCTATAGCCCCTTCTGCAAGGCGTCTGATTGCCACCTCTGAAGACGTTTTTGGCTGATGGTACGCTGGAAGAAGCGAAACTATGAAGCCAATCTTTTCCTGAAGGATCAGCTAGCCGATGCTAGTTGGTGAGTTTGGTGACCTGGAAGATGCGAGACTGAGGAGGAGTACCACGACAAGGTCGAGTGCTGAGTGGGAAACATCTGAAGCTTGCATTAATTCGTTTTCACGTGTTTGTCACCACGAACTCTTGGATTCGTTCCAAGACAACCCTGCCCCAGTGCAGGTGGATGCAAGTTTAATTCGTTTTTCACGTGTTTGGACAACGAACTCTTGGGTTACCAGTGATGTGGACCCAGGACAACCTGCCTGATGGTGGGATCTTGCATGAGTTTTAAGTTTGATGTCAGAGATCGACTGGTGTGTTGTTTGTTTCGTTTGGTGGCGAGTACGCACCAAGGGAATGTGGCCAGGGCATCCCCTTAGTGTTGAAGTGCCGAGCTGGGCTTGGACTTCAGATCTTTGACATGAACCCTCAGCAAAATGCGGGGGGTGGAAGATTGTGGCTGATCAGTGATGTTTTTGTCATGTTTTGGATCAGCTTGTATAGGTTTGTTTTGCTTCGGAGTGATTGGGAATCCGTGTGATCCCATCCTCGATGGTTTATGCCTCGTTGATTTCCAAGGAAATCATACGAGTGTGTTTTTGCCCAATACGCTATTTAAAGTGAGTGTGCAGTGTGTAGGAACTTCGTTCTGAAGCTGAGTTTAAGCTCACAAGAGAGAATTCGTTTAGTTTGTGCACTTCGTGACTTGGCTCAAGTGGCTCAAGTGGCTCTGACTGTGAAAAAGAGAGAGTTGTCCGCACTTGTGTGAGAGGTCAGGGTTCGTGCTTTCAAGGGAAAAGGTACCAGAGGGACCTTCGGTTTTTCACGTCAATGACCATCTCATGTTTCACTAAACTGGAAAGCTGCGAGTTCCCAACGAGCTTTCACTTCACAACCACGATCCCTGCATGTGTACGTGAGCGTATTTACGCCCTGCGTTCACTGCGTTGGCGTGCGGACGTCGTGTTCGCGGGCGTTTGCGCCGGTTGCGGGCCCCACCCCCTCCCGCGTTAGGCAAGCACCACTCGCGGCCGATGCGCACGGGTAGTCATGGAGCACTCCAAGACTGGCAAGCACTTATCCTGGACGGGGGACATGGATGGGAAGATCCTTAAGAGAGTATTTCCAGGCTCTGTAAACCCTTGATACCTGGCCATGCGGGCGTACTGACTTGTTGCTGCTGGGCGGCTGACATTCACTTGTATCGCGTGAAGGTGTTTTGCCGATAGTCTGGATCTGCCATGACTCTGACAGCAGGAAGCTGTCCATTCTCCACAAAAGAGGAGCCGTTCAACTCCCTTGAAGAGCTTTGCCGGTTGACAGGCCTGTCCTGTTAATACCGTGATCATGGTACTGTACAGGTCTTTTCACAATGACACTTGAAGAATGGCCTGCTTGTGCTCCTGACGCAGAAAGAGGCGTGTGCTCCAAGCGAAAAAAAGGTTTATGTCGTGATCATAAGCTCTGTCCCATGCAACGGGATTCACAAGAGAAAACCCAACCCATCCCTCATACACCCTTTTGTTTGCCCTGCACGCCTCGCCAAGACATTGCAGCCCTCTCTCCCCATCCGGAAAGCGTGGACAGGCGGCGGTGCTTCCAAAAGGAGATATGCTGCTGGAGTCAGGTGGAAGGAGAGCAGCTAGTTCCCGAAAAACCCTAAGCCCTAAACCCTAAACCCGAAACCCTAAACCCTAAACCCTAAACCCTAAACCCGAAACCCTAAACCCTAAAGTTCTTGACCCCTGGCGGCCGATCAAGCCTTTGCCTCTCTTGCCGTCCATCTCCTACCCTTGGGATGTTCCCTTCTACTAGCAGTCCTTCATAGGGATTTTAGTAGGGTTTAGGGTTTTAGGGTTTAGGGTTTAGGGCTCAGGGCTCAGGGCTTAGGGTTTAGGGGGGTACTGATGTCCTATGAAGGCCTTGTTAGTATAAGGGGGAACATCCCAACTTACACCCTGTCGTTACGCTGCGGTCCAGCACCCTGTCATTGCGCGAAAGTGACATGGCCTGACAGTCCGCATCTCACCCACCCTCCGACCCTGGGTGATTGAAACTTCACATGTGAGAGTGTCATGTTCTGCATCGCCCCATCTCCGAAAATGTCGTCTTTTTCTCATGTAAGAATCAAGAGCCTAGTTTGCAGCTTGCTTTCTGTTTGAAGTTCATTCATCAAACAAGCTTTTCTCGAACATGCCGATCAGCATTTTACCTGAAGTTTGATAGAATCAATCCCGTCAGGGTAGATGAGAAATCTTATTCCCCAAACAATCTACTGTTGGGGCGCTAAGTTCATTTAAGGATTGCCGACATTCTGAGGAGTGTTGCCGGGTTCCTGGGCTCCTTGTCTCCCTTTGTCTCCCTTTGTCTCCCTTTGTCTCCCTTTGTCTCCCTTTGTCTCCCTTTGTCTCCCTTTGTCTCCCTTTGTCTCCCTTTGTCTCCCTTGTCTCCCTTTGTCTCCCTTTGTCTCCCTTTGTCTCCCTCCATGTGGGTGGCTTTGCCGGGTTGCTTTGCTCCTCGCCTCCCTTCGTCTCCCTTCGTCTCCCTTTGTCTCCCGTCGTCTCCACTGTTTCTTTGACGTGCCTTTGACTGTTTGGGGTCTTCGGTGGTGTAATGGAACTCTCATTGCACAGAGACTGAGCTTGAGTTCGGGAGCCGTACTGTGTCACCGAACAACTACGCCCATGTGGAGAAGCATGCACACGTGCGCACCCGCAGATGCGGCTCCTTGTGGCCACAAGTAGCGTCTTCGGCCGGGATGCGGAACGTGCAAGATGTTTATAAACTGCCCGAGGATGAGGAGTCGGCTTCCGAGGACTCCGTCCTCGAGCGCGCCGATGTGGCACTGATTCGGGAGATTGACCCGGCAGATGCTGACCTCTACATTGATGCCATCTTCTCGCCCCTCTACCGGTGTTTCAAGGCGTCCAGAGGGCTTCAGGTGAGAGACTATGTGGTGGTGGCATTCTTCTTGTTGGTCAATGTTGGACTGCAGTATGCTCTTTCCTACAAAGTTTGGGAGATTGCAACTGATGGCGACAGTCATGGCACCTACGTGGATCGGCAAAAGGTCTTCGGGCTGTGCAGGAAGATGGATGCGGACAGTCCCTCACTTCGCCTTCAGTTGAACTTCAAGCTTTTTGGGTCTCCTTCTTCAGTAGGAGCATCAAAGTTCAACCCTTTTTCCTTCCCCCCCTTTGGCTATTGGAGAATTCAGGTCCCTTGTTCGGTCTGCTCTGGCCCATTGAGCTGAAATCCGACTTCCCAGAAAAGGGGTTCGACTGCGGACTCAACCAGGTGGGTGGCTGTCAAAGTTATGGTCCCTTTTTGGATCCCTATATTGAAAATGCGGCCACTTAATTGTTTAGGGTTTAGGGTTTAGGGTGTAGGGTTTAGGAGGTATTTGGGGTACCCCCAGAAAAAGGGATCATCATTTTAGAACCACCACCCACCCAGGTGACTGTCGCCATGAACCCGACGCTACTCGAAGAAAAGGATGAGCCCGGATGGTGGAGCATCGACAGCAAGTATTCCTCACTCGTCAGATCCTTCGACGAGGAGATGGCGAAGCTGGGTATCGAGAAGAGGTCCAACCTCAGTTCCGCCGTGCACCAGATGATCTATGATAGTAACGACGAGGAATATGAAGAATGGTTGAGCATGGACTACCTGAAAATGCGACGAGGCCGATTCAAGCTTTGTCTCCTGGCGGACACGAACCTCTGCGGCAACTTGCAGAACGACGGCGTTCTGGCGGAGATCTTCCCAACGATTGAGAAGGATCGCCTCGGAAATTGCTCACAAGGAGAAGATGATGTTTGGGGTTGCAATGACGTTTACACTGAAAGATCCCTGCAGAAGTGCAAAGACCAGATGACGACCTGGTGCGGCCACATCTTCGGCAGCAGCTATCAGGATTACGCCCTGAAGAAGCACCAGGTTTGTGATACGTTTGGCAAGCAGATTCTTGCCCCTGGGGTGTGGGGAGTGGAGTCATACGATGTGGTTGAGAAGTACCATGGTGAAGGCAACTCGATTGACACTTTCTCCTTCGCGATGCTTCTATACATGGTTCTGCTTATCTGGGCCATGCTGATACTGGAGGAGTACCGAACCATCTACAACTCTGTCATTGTCATCCACACGACAGAGTCCACAAGCAGCACACACCCAGATGACTTTGCAACAACAGACCCAGATGGCTTAATGGAGCTGACGAAGCTGCCCAGAGTGCACAAGGCGTTTGCGCTCGGCGTGTGTTTTGCTCGATCCATGGTTGGGCTGGTCGTTGCCATTGTGGGGCTGGTCCTCCTATCATCCACTGACAGCTTGCTTGACCTCATTCTCAACTGCACGGCCTTGGGATTCCTGCTCGAGGTGGACAACCTGATACACCGCGCATTCTTCGGCCTGGCCTTCAAGCTGACGATCACGGACAACTGCGCGCCCCTTCGGTGCACATCTGAGGACCCGCACCTGCGAAGCTGACAGTTGATGTTCTTGTGCGATCTTGTGGGGCCTTGAGTGGTAGGGAGCGATGTCCGCCATGTTTTGCAGAACGCGCGCGGGTGGGCAAAAGCGTGGCCTCTGCGCGAAATTTCCCGAAATTGTACAGGGGATGGATTTTGCATGTACGACCCGAAACCCGAAACCCTCCAATTGAGGCCAGCTTCTCGAGGTGCATCTCGCCGTATGTTGCGCGAACACAAAGTGCTGCAAGTCTCGCGAATCTCGCGCCAGGCTTCAGCAAACCACATCCGCGAGCTTCACAGTGTTGTTTCAAGGCCATGTGCGCAAAGTGCGAGCTATGCAGGAGAGCTTCAATCGCCTTGTCAGAGTGTTGCTTTTCAAGAACTGTGGGGGTGTAGTTTCACGTGAAGGGGCCAGAGATCACGGCTTGGAATTGCTTGGTTGGGGGCCCTCTGTTGAACGCCCTCATTTCGTCAACTGGTGAGGACGGCCTTCAGAAGAGGACCTCCCAAACTCCTCGCCCACGTGCATTTCCACCCAGGCTTCAATGCCGGGCTTTGATGAGCTAGCAGCAAGTCAACCAAACAAAGAGGGCACACGGTTTGCTGAGGGTGGATCCACAAGCACGAGTTCACTAGCTGCAGCACTGAACCTGCAAGTATGAATCGGAAGTACTGCAAGGAAGGGAACACAAATTCAAGCTGCTGGGTGCGCAAATACCCTTCATCGACCTCACGAGACACGAAACGCGGATGCGCAAGCCCTAAAGAATTATAAGCACCCAAAAACCCTCAGCCCTCAACCCTAAACCCTAAACCCTACGGAGCCCACTTGCCTCACACATCCACAAAGCACACCCAGCAGCAACGGTGTACAGGTCCGATTCCCATCTCCGAGCCGCCTGACCTCGGCACACATCCCAAATCTCAACCAGAGGGTTTAGGGGTAGGTTTAGGGTTAGTTTAGGGTTCGTTTAGGGTTCGTTCAGGGTCCGTTTAGGGTTCGTTTAGGGTTCGTTTAGAGCTTAGGACGCTGCCTCGATGCGGCCAGAAACTAGCACTCAGCAAACTGCTTCGCTCGAGCACGTCGAAGATTCAAAGTCGGCCGCGCAGATGACCACCGCCGATCAAGCATGATCAAGCCCCTAAACCCTAAACCCTAAACCCAAAACCCTAAACCCTAAACCGGCCCTAAACCCTAAACCCTAAACCCTCAACCCTCAACCCTCAACCCTAAACCATCCGAATTGGTATGTTCCAAAGAGCAGCAATATTCACCATCAGCATTGCCTTTTGGTCCCGAGTGCGCCATGCAACTTCATCCTTTGCGCGGCTACCCCAAAATGTTGAAACTATAATCCCTACTAAGGACTGTTAGTAGAAGGGGGAACATCCCAACATCAGAATCTGTGTCCAAGCACGACATTGGAGGGTGTCTGAAGATCGTCCGGGCAGGGTGGTGCATGTCTTAGGCGCCTGAACACGGAATCTCACAAACTGCAATTTTCCTCCAACGCTCTCTTCTGCAGTATTTTGTGCGTAGACGTGTTCTTGTTTCTGCACGTCTCTGCATTCATTCGCAGGAATATGCCGGCAAGTGGCGCCCTGTGCGCTATTTGATGGTGGTCCTCCCAGCAATTTTCCTCTGGGAGGGTGAAGTGTACTTCATCACAACAGGACTCCCTCAACCCTAAGCCCTAGACCCTAAACCCTAAACCCTAAACCCTAAACCCTAAACCCTAAACCCTAAACCCTAAACTCAGGGCCTAGGCCGCACCCCTACGGTGGGTGGCGGCGCCTAAGCCCTTCGACCTCGATGGCGCAAGCCCACCCAGATCGCTCCTCCTCAACCTGGAGTGGCTGACCTTTTCGGATGGGGTCCCGGACCCCTCAGGCCAGGCTTTCCTTCCCCCCCCCTGGCCCCTGGGCCTGGGCCCCTGGCTAGGGGGGAACAGGAAGCTTGAGTTTCGGCCTAACCCCTAGGAACAGGTTTGAGCGGCTTTGCCGCTTCGGACGGCGGGGGGTGGGAGAAAAATGTTAGATGGCCTTCCACAGTCGGGCCAAGCTGCTCTTCGCGCCTCACGAAGCTTTCGAGCTTGTTTCAAAAACTAACCTTCGCAGCATCTACGCCCTATCACAGCAAACCCTAAACCCTAAACCCTAAACCCTAAACCCTAAACCCTAAACCCTAAACCCTAAACCCTAAACCCTAAACCCTAAACCCTAAACCCTAAACCCTTAACCCTTAACCCTCAACCCGAAACCTGAAACCTGAAACCCGAAACCCTAAACCCTAAACCCTGGGCCCTAAACCCTAAACCCTAAACCCTAAACCCAAACCCTAAACCCTAAACCCTAAACCCTAAACCCTAAACCCTAAACCCTAAACCCTAAACCCTAAACCCACAGGACTTATTGACGTGGGCAATGCGATCGAATGTTTCTTAGTTGCAGAGTAGGTAACCTTTGACATATTTCGGGTAATAGAATCCACTTAGATTCCCAAGCGTTTAGGGTTTAGGGGTTAGGGTTCAGGGTTTACGGCCTTTCGTCTTCCTACGTACTGGACAACTAAGGTTTGTGCCAGAACAGCGGCGAGAAGTGTCTGGGTGAACGCTTATTGGCCGTTGGTAAGAATATCTCAGGGAACGTCCTGACTACATAGGAGTTCAGCCAGACAGGTCCAGCTGAATGTATGGGAAGCTCATTTGTTCATACTTCTAATGCCGCCTTGCGGTCTTTCTCATCTATCACTGAAACTTGGTTGGACCACACCGATTGGGTGATGTCGGCTGGGCTGTGTCTTTGAGATCAGGGACATTGCACCGGCTGTTCATTGAAATTGCTAGCATCTGTATAAGTTTCACCCCACGCTAGTATAGGACGGTTTTTGAGTCTTCCAAGGCGTATGCCACATTTTGGTAGAGTGCTTATCGTGGCAAGCGCGAGGAGGCAAAACATGCGCTCCGACGGTGAAGCATTCCTCTTGCGACTGTGGCCAGTCTTCCGTGCTGTTGCAGCACGTGAGGTGGTTCAGGGTTTAGGGTTTAGGGTTTTGGGTTTAGGGTTTAGGGTTAGGTACCTTTCATTGGAAAGTTTGTGCTCAAGGACGCACAATGACACTGGAGCAGATCTACAGGTGTAAGTGCGAAGGGGCACTGCAGCAGGCTTATGTTACCCTAAACCCTAAACCCTAAACCTTAAACCCTAAACCCTAAACCCTAAACCGTAAGCCTTAAACCCTAAACCCTAAACCCTAAACCCTAAACCCTAAACCCTAAACCCTAAACCCTAAACCCTAAACCCTAAACCCTAAACCCTAAACCCTAAACCCTAAACCCTAAACCCTAAACCCTAAACCCTAAACCCTAAACCCTACACCCTAAACCCTAAACCCTACCCTAAAAGATGTTTGCTCTGAGCGGCCAGTGTTCCCAACGTGATGGGCCTCGACTGCGAGGCGCCGTTCCCGGAACCACCAAAGCTGCTTGCAACATCTAGCCCGACGTCCTAACCCATAAGCGCAATTCCGCTACATCCTAGCCCTAAGCCAGGTTTAGGGTTTGTTTACTGGAGCTCCTGGGTTTAGTGGACTCGTCCCATGGGTTTAGGGTTTAGAGTGTAGGAGCCTTGTGGAGGCGCCTTACCCTCAAGAGTTAACCCCCGAAACTTCCCACACCCTACTCATGAATACCCTCAACCCAAACCCTAAGCTTAAACTTGAAACCCTCGACCCCGGCCCCTAAGCCCTAAACCCATCATGCGAACAGCGGATGAGGGTTCCGGCGTACGGTTTTGAAATGTTTGCCCGGAGCGTTCCAGGATTCCATTCATTTCGGGGAATCTGGGCCCCCCCTTGGGATATGATACAACATGCAATATCTATATTCATATCTACATCTGTATCTGTATCTAAACACATATCTATATCTATATCTGTATCTGTATTTGTATTCATATCTGTATCTGTATTTGTATCTGTATCTATATCTATATCTATATCTGTATCTATATCTATATCTATATCTAAATCTATGTCTATATCTATGTTTGTGTCAATATCTGTATATACAGGTATATATTCACACACACATACATATATATATATATATATATATGTATATCAGACTCTCTACAATATCATGAACAAGCACAACATACTAAAGAAACAAAACAAAAAACATATATATATATATATATACATATATTTCGGGTTTTCGAGAGTAAAGCTTGCAGCAGCCCCTATGGTTTGCGGATAGTTTGCATTGAGCCTTGCAGCCTGTCGAAAGGTCCTAGGAAATAGTGAAAAAGTATGTGCTCACAGTGTTCTCGCATCCCCGGGGCTTACAGTACATGATTTTTCCGCATCACCTTATATCTATATCTATATCTATATCTATATCTATGTCTATATCTATTTCTATATCTTTATCTATATGAACCATTTATATCTATATCTATATCTAGATCTCGATCTAGATCTAGATCTATATCTATCTGAACCATCTTTCTACATCTATATCTAGATCTAGATCTGTATCTATATCTATATCCATATCTATATTTATATTTATGTTTGTATCTCAAAGAAGCAGTGCGGTGTTCGTGGCGGCGGCGGGGGTGGTGGTGGTGGCGGCGCTGGTGCTGCTGGTGCTGGTGGTGCTGGTGGTGCTGGTGGTGATGGTGGTGATGGTGGTGATGGTGGTGATGGTGGTGATGGTGGTGATGGTGGTGATGGTGGTGATGGTGGTGGTGGTGGTGTTGTGTGATGGCGTGTGGTGGCATGTGGCGGTGTTGGCAACAATTACCCCTACTAAAGCATGGGCGTGAATCTCGGCTAGCTTTCGTTTCCCCTCAAGTACGACTATATGAAACTAGTATACATGCATATGTAATGTAGTATATGATGCTATTTATTAAGTTGGTTATAGGGTTTCGCTAGGGATTCTTCGCAGCTTGGGCAGCACTAGACAACTCCTGGCCATCATCCCTCAAGCGACTTCCGCCCAAGGCGGTGTGTAATTCAGGGTGGTGGTGAGGATGTCACCCCCTCACCCTCTGTGCACCTCATGCTTCACTGTCATTGGCGCCATGGTTCCGATGGATTTCTCCGACCCCCCTCCGAAGGCCGCGCCCAAAGCAAAGGCACCCCCGGCAACCGTGCTGCCCACCTCCTTGCCGAGCGAGCTTCTGCGCGGGGTGCCTCTGCACACCTGCCTTGAAGGCTGATCCTAGGTAGGATAAGGGGGGGGGGGGTGGCCCCTTGAAAGGGAACCCTTCTGAACCCTCTTCTGGCTCTCTTAAACAGGGGCCTTATTCAGAGGGTCTATATCCCCCAAGATTCCCCCTAACTATCCCCTACGTAGGCCTTACACCCTAAACCCTAAACCCTAAACCCTAAACCTTACTCCCTAAACCCTAAATCCCCTGGAAGGGCTCGGCAAGCACTGGGCGACCAGCCATGACGAACACAGCCGGGACTTCGAGTTCAGCCAGGTGGGGGGGTCTCCGCAACTCGGGAAGTACCTTCTTGGGGTTCATATTCTAAGGCTTAGTAGTAGACCTTTTTGGGGTAGAATCCCAAAGGTTAAGAAGCTTTAATTCCCCCAGGTTATTGGACAACTAAGCAAGGGGTCTCCTACTCTTTGGGGTACCTGATTGGGGTTCATATTGTAAGGGGATCCTATTCTTTGGGGGACTCTTATTAGGTGATGCCCCTATTAAACCCCCCAAAACCCTAACCCTACAGTAAGCCCTAAACCTTTAACCCTAAACCCGAAACCCTAAACCCCAAACCTTAAATCCTAAACCCCAAACCCCAAACCCTAAACCATAAACCCTAAACCCTAAACCCCAAACCCTAAACCCTAAACCCCAAACCCTAAACCCTAAACCCGAAACCCTAAACCCCAAACCCTAAACCCTAAACCCCAAACCCTAAACCCCAAACCCTAAACCCTAAACCCCAAACCCTAAACCCGAAACCCTAAACCCTAAACCCTAAACCCTAAACCCCAAACCCTAAACCCTAAACCCTAAACCCCAAACCCTAAACCCCAAACCCCCAGGTTGTGCCCAGACTCGATGAGTTCATCAGCCACGACTGGGCCACCTCGCGCTGGGCGAAGCTGTGCGCCATGCTGGTGATCCTTGGGGTGGTTTAGGGTTTAGGGTTTAGGGTTTAGGGTTCAGGGTTTAGGGTTTAGGGTTTAGGGGTTAGGGTTCAGGGTTTAGGGTTAGGGTTTAGGGTTTAGGGGTCAGGCAGAGCTTACCGCCCAGCGGTGCCCTTTTCTGAGCCTTTCTTGGGCTCTGGGCTTCCCGTTTGTAAGAGGTATCTACTGGTAGCCCTAAACCCTAAACCCTAAACCCTAAACCCTAAACCCTAAACCCTAAACCCTAAACCCTAAACCCTAAACCCTAAACCCTAAACCCTAAACCCTAAACCCTAAACCCTAAACCCTAAACCCTAAACCCTAAACCCTAAACCCTGACCCTAAAAGGGGTACCCCTTTCTAGGGCTGTCATGGGATTTTTTCTCGCTGCCCAAGGATCTACAACTCCCCGGCCGCTTGCGCGGCCGCGGCTGCGGTGGCCCTGCTGTGGTCCATCTTGGGGAAATGGCTCATCGAGCGCTTTACGGAAACTGGGTATCGATTTGGGACAATTTTTTTTTTAAAATAATTTCCCTGGTAGTTGAATATAGAGCCCTAACTAGAAGTGTCTTAACTTTCCTTTTTGTTGAATATGGAGCCCGAACTATAAATAATTTGTAATTTCCCCTATTTTTGAATATGGAGCCCTCATTGGCATACTTTTTTGGGGACTGTCGAACCTTAAACCCTAAACCCTAAACGCTAAACCCTAAACCCTAAATCGACGCCCAGGAAAGCACGCCCTGGATGGAGGTGTGGATCTTCCTCTTCCCCGTGGTCGTGGTCTTCTACCTCTTCCTCTTCGGATTTCAGTGGCTTCGCGGCTTCTTCTTGCGCCCGAGGAGCTCTTAAACCCCTAACCCCTAACCCCTAACCCCTAACCCCTAACCCCTAACCCCTAACCCCTAAACCCTAAACCCTAAACCCTAAACCCTAAACCCTAAACCCTAAACCCTAAACCCTAAACCCTAAACCCTGAACCCCAAGCCCCAAAGAGGATGATCTTCTTGGACAAGATGTGCATCGCCCAGCGCGACAAGGGCCTGAAGGAGCAGGGCATCGCGGGGCTCGCTGGCTTTCTTTCCAAGAGCCAGACGATGACCATCCTCTGGTCTCCCCGGATCCTCGGTTTACGGTTTAGGGTTTAGGGTGTGGGGCTTAGGGCTAAGGGCTAAGGGTTTAGGGTTTAGGATTAGGGTTTAGGGTTTAGGATTAGGGTTTAGGGTTTAGGGTTTAGGGGGAGTTGCGACTGCTCATCATTTTTTTCGGGCTCCTGTCTCCATTGTGGGCGTCCTCATGTAGAGTAGGTCCTATCGATTGTAGCGCTGGTAAACCCGAGTCCGCTGTTCGGATCTGAGATTTCGCGCCTTTAGCAGCAGCTGCCCTACAGCAGCAGCAGCCAGAGCAACACGAGCAACGGCGAACTGCAAGAACACAAACAACCATGCAACAGCAATGCAACAGCAGCAGTAACACCAAGAGCAACATAACATTAAAACGACAATCGTAACAATTTGTACGCATTAGGACGAACACTTCTCGCGAAAATCGGGTAGTTCAGAACGAGACGTAACAACGAAGCAGCGCTTTGCCTTGCGCTGGTTGGAGAGTCACGCGCGTTCCTCACTGCATCTCCCTCCCGATGCAGGCCCTAATCCTCGTTAAAGTCCCCGTGTTTAAATGTGCATGTCCAGGCTCTGCGTAGCAGATGCCCCGATGTTCCTGGAAGCTCGTTGTCGCTTTCCCCTTTTGGTTCGACCCGTGCCCTCTCTCGGTGCCCGTGTTTAAGGTGCCTCTGTGTCCTTTTGCCTGCGCCGGCCATGCCTTGGCCCTTGCAGCTTTTCGCAATCCGTGTTGCTCACGTCTTGCCTCGCCGCAGCGGAAGCAACGCCGCACAGTAACAACTTGCCAGGCCCTGCTAAGCAGTTGCCTCATGTGTCTGCAAATGCTTTCTCCGCTCGGTTTCAACCCGAGCCCGTCTCTTGGATCCCGTGTTTAAGACGCCCGAGTTTTCGCCCCGCCCCGCCTGTGCCGGCCGTTCCTGGGCCTTGCAGCTCATTGCAAACCGAGTTGCTCACTTTGCCTTGCAGCAGCAGTAGCAACAGCTGTGCCGTAACAGCGGCCCGAACCCTGCAGCAAGCCACCCTCTGGGCCAAGGCTACTGCAGACAAAGCACACACACACACACACACGAAGCAGGTACTTCAGCAGCATCGCGAGCCGCCTCCTGGGGCGCCTGGGCCCCTCGGCTGCTGCGGGGGACACTGAGCAGAAGCAGTGTCCTGCGAAGAGCTCGCTACGGGTTCCAGTGGCAACTCCCAAGCTGCTGGGATGGAGAGGCATGTATTGGCTTCTACTTGTGATGGGCCCAGCGCCAGGAGCTGAAGTTTCGAATGGGCTTTTCGAGATGGGTGGCGATTTGACTGGTCTTGCTTTATTTACGCCAAGGGTTTCCCCTTCGATGGCATTTGATTTTCCGGGCAGTATGATGCAACACTTTGGGAGCGCTGTTGCAGATGATGAGGTCGGTGTGCTTGTGCAGGCGCAGTGGTGTAAGCCGTCAGCGCCATTGACCTCTGCGGAGTCGGCTTCCTACCTCTTCCTCCATGCCAAGGGGGTAGGGCTCTTGGACTCCCTTTGCAACTTTTGCGAGGTTCCCATTGTCACCTCAGGAGCCGGGATTTGCGAGACTTTTGTTACCAGCCGCCCCAGGTGGCGAGCTGGCTTGCTGGGTGTCAGAGTAGGCGAGGCCGCTAATCCGGGCCCTGCTGCAACAGCTACCGAGCACAAAAGGCGGGAAAGAAAGACGCAGGGAGCTCTGATCGCCATCATTGAGCTTCTCTGCACCATCTTGAGGCAGTTTGCTGGTGAGGACCCTTCGGTTTCCATGCAGATTGCGGGAGTCTCAGCTCTCTTGGCGGTGCTCAAAGATGACGACGACGATGCAGACGATGTGCCGCCCTGTCCCCCAAGGCGCGCTGTGTTTGCTGAGGAGCCGGAGATACAGACCTATGAGGCGGAAGGCTCTTTTAAGCCTGTCAGGCGCAAATCGAAGCCGGCGCCAACTGGGGACGTGCAAGGCCCTGCGCCCCCACCTCAGAAAGGGCGAGGAAAGGGCAAACCTGCAGCTGATCCGTCCACTTCTCCATCCGCGGCAGGCACTACCGGCAAGGGCAAGGATGATGCAGCTAAGACCAAGGACTCGGCGCTGCCTCTCCTCCGTGCATGTGACTGGAACTCTGAGATAGTCGGCTATCCGGCGGCGTGCACTCGTCTCAACAGCTTGGGGGGCTCCGTGCTGGTCACCGTGAAGGATGCAGAGCAGGCGGATGCACTCTCACAGATGATGATGAATGCCGGTTCAACGTGCTCGGCGCGCATGCTGTGGCGCGACAAGGACGGGAAGCATCGGCTACCTGTAGACGTTGGTGGGGTCACAAGGCTTGAGTCTTTCTCATCCCACGACTACACTACTGCTGGCACCCCTTTGCCTACCTTGAAGCGGGAGCCCACGACTGCCAAGGTGGTCCCGACCGACCCTACCACCACGGTTTTCCGCATTGTCTTTGCCCGGCCTTTCGTTGACAAGGAGGTGTGGGCAAAGGTCACTTCTACTCCAAAGGCGGCGGTGCAGAAGTGGGGCAAGGCCACGCAGACTAAGGAGACCACTGGGTTCATCAAGGACGCGTGGGCATTCGCCCAAGAGTCCCGGTTGGGACAGCCTGCTGTGATTGGGCTGATACGCCTGCCCATCTCTTTGGCTGAGCAGGTGCTCGCATTGTCGGGCAAAGGTGGAGTGTTCTTGGAACCCACTGGGCGCACTGATACGGTCAAGTGTGCTGTGCAATGGCTGGACAAAGCTGAGGAGGAGACTCTGCAGTCCGTGTTGGAGCGTGCGCTTGACATGGCCCCGCAGTTTGGTGCTTTCCTTGGGAAGCGGCAGATAGGAGTCCGGGTTCCCCTGGGCACTTCGGCTTCTTCGGGATCCATGCGTTTTTTTTGCAGTCAATGGCACCCCGGCTGCTTGGAGTGACGAGCTCATCCGCGAGCTTCTCATCGAGCAAACGGACTTGAAGGAGGTCACTGTTTTGCGAAAGACAATGCGCAGAGGACGGGCGAACTGGTTGCTGCGAGCACGAATTGCTGACAATGCTGACTGCTACCAGCTGTTGGTTAAGGAGGGCGAGCACACTGCCACTTACTGGACTATGCTGACACGTCCCGGGCCCGTTCGAGAGGCACGGCCTATCGCCGACCATCGGGGCTTCTCCTTGAGCAAGGGCCAGCCTGAGAATGCCAACAAGCCGGAGCCAAAGCCGGGCAAGTCTGATGGTGATGGCAACCCTCTCAAGAAAGCCGCGGTTGCAAAGAAGCGCCAGATCCCGAATGGTACCACGCTCACCACTGTCGAGGCCGATGGCAACTGTTTCTTCACTGTCATCGGCAAGGCGGTTGCTCGTTTGCGCAAGGAGCCGGAGATGCCGGCAAGTAGAACCAGAGCTGAGATCTGTGCTCACATGAGGAAGCACATCCAGGTGTATGAAGAGTACTGGGACAAGTGCGACAGTGCTGGACAAGAGCTCGAGTTTTTCGATGAGTACATCCAACACATGGGCCTGAATGCCAAGTGGGCGGGAAGCCTCGAAGCTTATGCGGCCTCGAAGGCGTACAAGGTCGCGGTCCTTGTCGTGCCGGCCGCCGCCGACCAGGCCACCGCGATTTACAACGCGGGGGCGCGCGATACGATCGCACTTTGGCATACCGAGGGCCCTGGGCACTTTGACTGGCTGGCGCCAAGCACTGGGGACGGCCTGCCGCGGGACATCGCTGAGAATGCCGAACAGGGTAAGCCAGGACAGGGACCACGCGGGGGAGGACGAGACGACTCCGCCGGGTCCGAGCACACTGTCTTCACCGATGTCACGGCCTTCACTCGTGTTGGAGCAGCCCAGTCAGGCAGGAAGCGTGGCAGCAGCAGCTCCCAGCCGGGCTCTTTCCCACGCGGGGGCTCAGCTTACGACGTGGACTTCGACGACAAGTCTGAGGCCACGGTCTTCACTCGCCGGGAAGGCGGCACAGATGTGGCGAACGAGGATGCGAAGACCGTCTTCACCACCTGCTCTGGCGGGCGACGTGGCAACAGCGCGGCTGACTCTTCGTCTGGCGACATCCGCAAGTGGCTTCTGGCTGGAAGGCGTGCGGGCTCTGAGGCCGTGACTGGGGCCACAACGAGGGGCACGACCGACAACCTTGACTTCGACGAGGCCGATTTGGCGGGGTTCCATGGAGAAAATGCTGCTGAGCCGGCGCCAACGAGGCGGCGGACCTTGTCGGGCTGGACTTGCCCGGAGTGCTTTTGGAAAACAGGCAAAGTCAAGTGGTGGGTTCAAAAGAAGCAAAGGCACATCGACAACTTCCACCCGGACCTCAAGGCTGAGCTGAACTTGAGGACCAACCGCGTGTGCTTGGTTCCCTTCAATCCTGACACCTGCGTTTGGCGCTGCCCGGTTGAGGGATGTGGGCTGGGCCTGCCGGCCACTGAGGCGGACTCGGACGCTCGACTTCGTGCTCGGCGCTACCACTGGGCCACCGACCATCCGGACAAGCCCAAGGCGCTCTTTCTGCTCGCCAAGGGCACCAAGGAGGGGGCGAACAAGGCTACTACGGCCAAGCTCTCTGCAGGTGTTGCCAAGCGGCTGCACCAGCTTCGTGCGGGTGAGGCTGGCGACCACGACGTCACCTTCCTCAAGTTGCCGCCTGCGACAAGTGGGGGGAAAACTGCTGGGGGCAAGAAGCGCAAGCAGCGCCGGGCGATGACTTGGGTTGCGTGCCGGCGGTGCAAGCGACTGGCCAACACTGTGGCAGGCATTGGGAACAAGCCGTGCAAGCCGCACACTGCGGGGGCTAGACGGCCCGCGTTGATAGCACGGCTGCGAACTGCGCTGGAGGAGGCTGAGCTTGATGACGACGTCCAGCGCGATGTCAAGTACCTGCTCGAGCTCTTCGCTGAGGATACCGACGCTGGGGGCCCCGTCGCTAAGCACGACCTCAACGCGGTGGCGTGGCCTTTGGGTGGACGCGACTTCGAGATCCGCTTCGTGTGTGGTGGCTGCGGTGGTGGTTGGAAGCGGCTTCGTGACGCCGAGGACAAAGACTGCTACCCCGCTCGACGCCGCGTCACCACTGGCAAGATCCGTGCGCTCCGCAAGGTCGTCAAGGAGGGCGGCACCCAGGCGAAGGCTGCGACAAGCATCCTCGGCATCCTTGGCGAGACGGACGGGAATGGCTCGGACCAGGCTGCGACCACCGAGCTCGCGCGGGGGCTTGGGTACCATGCCTAAGTCTTCTCTTCGGGTGGGAACTTGCAACGTCCGCTCCCTCACTGGCAAGATGGGGGCGGTCATGGACTTAGCTGCAAATGCCGGTGTCAACTTGCTCTGCTTGCAGGAGACCAAGCTCACGCAGGAGGGGTTGCATGCGATGCGCCAAGCCTTTCGGGCCAAAGGGTGGAAACTCTTACCTGGCCCCTTGGCTGTTGACTCGGCTGGCAAGGCTTCTGGTGGTGTTGCAGTCATCACTGACTGGCCTGTGGAAGTTCTCGAGGTGCCGGTTGCTGCTGCTTTCCCCACTCGCGTCATGGCTGTGAAGGCGCACCGCCCTGCTCAGCGGCCTCTCTTGGTCATTAACGGCTACCTCCCTGCTGCTGATGACCAGCTCAACCAGCACATCGCCTCCACCGTGCTTCGCTGGGCCACAACCTCTGGCGAGGACTTCGTTTTCTTGGCGGATTGGAACCGGACGCCCAACCAGCAGCCTCTGTGCGGTTTCTTGGCGGGTGGCCTTGTGTATGCCATGGACCCCGACCCGTTCCTGGAGGGCAAGGGCACGCACAGACTCGAAAACGGCGACTACACTGGCAGGCTCATCGACTTCGGGCTCTCCTCGACGCGCTTGGCGGTGGACGGTCGAGCGCAGCATCTCGGCCCGGCTGACCATGACCTTGTTACCTACGATGTGCACTTGCTCAGTGGCCGGCGTGGCTGGCGTTGGCAACCTCAGCTTCGGCTTGATGAGGACAAAAAGAACGTTGACTGGCAGGCGCACTGGCACAGCTTGGACGCTTCCTTTAAGGTGGCCCTTGACGAGAACGACACAGAGACTGCGTGGCGCTTGCTTTCAGGCGCTGCTGAGGCAGCCTTGGCGCAGGACGGTGCGCGGCCCGCTAAGCCCCGCGGGGTCCCCGGCAAGCCGCTGCTCACTGAGGCCCACGCGGGTAAAACCCCTTCTGTGCAGACCCTGCGCGAAAGGAAGCTTCGCAGGGCTGCGCGGCGTGCAAAGGCAGTGTTGGAAGGCAGTGCTCCACCTGATGGGAGCTCTAAACTCTTGAAGTACCTGCAGCACCTGGCGGACGTGTTCCCGGACCTGGGCCAGGTGGTACAACTTCGTGGCTCTGCGCTCCTTGCTTTCTTGCTTGAAAAGGCGGCGGAAGAGGAGGCAAGGGCAAACCGTGCGCGTCTTGATAAGTGGGCTACGGATGTTCAGACGGACCTCCCTAGGCTGGCAAGATGGGTGAAGGCTTCTGCTGTTGAGAGGCCGACTGCTTTTGAGGACTTTGCGGAGGACCCGGACCCCCAGGCAAAGGCCGAAGCTGCGGCAGTGGTTTGGGGTGACAGGTGGAACAGGCTTCGGCGTCCTGATGGTGCTGCTCTCCATCGGCTTCTTGGCGAGCTCGACATCACGGCTGCGCAGGCCCCTTCCCTTCGCTTGGAGGGCCACGCTTTGCTGCGGCGGGCGAAGGCCACTGCACGTAAGGCTCCTGGTTGCGATGGCTGGGCGGGTCGGCACTGGCGCCTGCTCTCTGAAGACTTCTTCGACCTGCTGGCTGCTGTGTGGAACGCCGTGCTTGGGGGGGCTCCCATCCCTCAGGCGTGGACTCAAGTGCGGATTTGCCTCATTCCGAAAGGCGATGGTGGCTCTCGTCCTTTGGCCATTGCCTCGCTCGCTTGGCGGCTGGGCGCGGCCTGTTTGGTGCAGCAGCTGGGTGAATGGATACGGCAAGTTTTCCCCAAGGAGCTCTATGGCGGCTTGCCCGACCGGAGCGCCGACGATGTGCATGCAGAGCTCACGCAGGCGATGTACGTGCAGCGTGGCGGTGGTCCTTTGGCGGGATGCAAAGCGGACGTGAGAAGATGCTTCGACAGCGCCTCTCCGGACCTGGCTCTTCAGTGCTTGCGCCAGATGGGTGCGCCGGCGCCATTGCTCGATGTGATGGGGAGGTTCTATGACCAGCAGGAGCGCTGGATCATGGTGGACGGGGCCACGTGTCGGCGTCCTCTTCGCGCTTGCGGCTCCCTGCTACAAGGGTGCCCAGTTTCGCCACTCTGTCTCGGCGCCATGATGGTGGTCTGGGCGGCGACTGTGCAGAGGGCCAACACCGGCGTGCAGCTGGCCATCTACATCGACGACCGCACAATGTGGGTTCGCAAACGTTGGGGAGCAGCACGTGCTGTTCGTGATGCCATGATGGCGGGCGCCGTGGCCGACGATGCGCTTGGCTTTACCCTCCACCCCGAGAAACTGGAAAGTTTTGCCACCACTCAGGCTGTGCGCGAAGACCTCCTGGGCCTTGCTGACATCGTTGGCATACCTCAGGTCACCTTCACATTGCTTGGCATCCCTTACAATACCACCCGTGCCGCTCCGGTGGCTACTGCTGGCGTGGCGGCGACCTTGATGGCGCGTTGCAAGCGCATCCAGAAGTTTGGCGGCAGCCGCAGCCTCCGCTGCGTGCTCCTCAAGAAGCTGGTCATCCCGCTCTTCAGGTGGGCGGCGCCTTGGCTCAGGTTCTCCAAGAAGCTTTTGGCTACATGGACGGCGGCTATCGAACGGGCGGCTTGGGGGGGGGGCATCCCTCGTGGGCGCTCGCCGGCCCTCGCCTGGCTGACTGTGGTTGGTGTGGATTTGCTCCCCGCGTACGTCTGTGCCGAGACGGCTGTGCTTCGTGAACATCGGCGCCTTCACTTGCAACGTCACAGCTCGGAGGCCACCTTCACGGCAGAGGCTTTTAAGGCGGTGGACTGGAAGCGTGGCGACGATGGCACTTGGACCACCCGCCATGGGTGCTTTCGCGCAGGGGCCATCAGTGCGGAGGGGCTGCGCAGACAACTTCGGCTGGCTTGGGCCCGCAAGCTCTTGCTCAAGGACAACAAGACCAAGCAAGAGGGTGGTTTCGTTGGCGACTTTGACCTCGCGCACCACTTGACAACGGGCCGACATGTCGACGGCTACAAGGCTAGGGTCATGGCGGGTGCGGCGGCGGACTCTCGCCACTTGGTGGAAAAGGGGGGCACGGCTGCGGACTTTGTCTGCGACTGCGGGAGACGGGGGCCTACGCGCTCCCACCTCACCTTCGAGTGCTCTTCGGCTCCTTGGACATTGGAACTTCGCTCCGCTTTGGAGCGCCGGCTTCTGCTGCCTTTGGGGCCGTCTGCTCCTCGTTGGGATATGGCGGACTACGAGGCGGATGTCGCCAAGTTGGTGCAGCACTTGGCTGGCTTGGACGCGACGCAGGTCCACTACGTGGCTACAGACGGTGGCTGTGCACTGGCTCGCGGGGCGGAGTTTTGGCAGCGCGCTGCTTGGGGTGTGGCTTTTGAAAATGGTGAGTTCGGCGGCTTGGTCTTGGGGGCAGAGCAAACGGCGGCAGAAGGCGAACGGGTCGCTGTGTACCTGCTGGCCATGGCTCTCCTGCAATGTGGGCGCAGTATTCGTTTGCTGGTGGACAATCAAGCAGTTGCTGGGCGTCTTCGGCGCGGCCGCAAGGCGTGTGAGAACGGTGATCCTTGGGCTCTTTGGCGCGTCATTGCTGACGCCGTTCACCTGCTGGACGTAGCCTGGGTGCCTTCACACGGCAAGAAGCCTCTGTGGGGGCCGCCGCCAGATTGGCTTGATGGTGTGGCGTGCCGTGCGCTCAACGCACGAGCCGATGCGGCGGCGACCCAGGCATTGGATGCTGTGAGAGCTGTGGTGGTGGCTTCAGTGCGTGCGGCAAAGGAAAGGCGGGCTTGGGCGGCTGCTGCCGTGGCCGCTCAGATGAGGGCTACGCAGCCCTGGCACGTGAAGTTCGTGGAGAAGATGCGGGTTCTGGCGTTTCGGCGTCGGGCCACTTGATGGGAGGCACTCGTGGTGCACACTGGCGATGGGCGTTTTCTTGACTCCCGCTTGGGAGCTTCTTTAAGCTGCTTTGCAGCCGGACGGGTGGCGTCTAGACAACCTTCCTGGTCTCAGTCTGTCGTCTTTTTCGTTAACAACAACAACAACGAAGCAGGTACTTCACTCCGCCCCGCCTGTGCCGGCCCTTCCTGGGCCTTGCAGCTCTTTGCAAACCGAGTTGCTCACTTTGCCTTGCAGCAGCAGTAGCAACAGCTGTGCCGTAACAGCGGCCCGAACCCTGCAGCAAGCCACCCTATGGGCCAAGGCTACTGCAGACAAAGCACACACACACACACACACACACACACGAAGCAGGTACTTCAGCCGATTGTGGTGCTCCTACGAGCTTGGGGCGTTCCTGCACCTGCGGAAAGCTGATGACGCGAAGCAGATCCAGATCATGCCTGCGTCGATGGGAGCTTTGATGGTGGTGGGCAGCATGCTCATCATGGGACAGGCCTTTGCCAACTTCGTCATCGCCGCGCACATCGACGCTGCCTGGCATGAGGGGGCAGATTGGTTGAGGACAACTTTGAGTGCCTTGGCTTCCTTCCTGGGTGTGTGGTACTACCTGCAACAGGAGCAGGAGATCAGTGGGCTTTCCGAGCAGCTGGGGAGCTTCAGCATTCACCAGTCCCAAAACTTCTGCTGCTCAGTCCAGCACCGCATGCCCGAAACCGGAGAAGAAATCCTGTGCGACCGGCGCCTCGTGTACGCCACGCTGGCATCCTGGTACGCCAATGACTTGTGCCGAGACCCCCTGGAGGCCTTCAACCTCGAAGTCCGGTCGCAAATCAGGGAGGTCGTCCTGAAGCAGTTCGGCAAGTATCGCTTCAACGTCCCGCCATCGTACTTCTTCTACATGTGGGTCTTCAGCGAGGCCTGCGTGTCTCTGGCCTGGTTCGGCAAGGACCTCCTTGACCCCACAAACTCCTGGTGGCTCCTGGCGGAGCCGCGGGTGGCCGACCCCCTCTGGCGCTTCTCGATGCTTAGGGGGTACTTGGAAATAATTGTTCAGTTTTGGGTACTATAACTTATAACCCCTAAGAAGCCGCAAAAGCCACTTCATTTTTGCTGGGGTTCTCCAAGTTCAGTGTAGGATGACCATCTGGGGTGCCGGCGCCTCCCTGGTCGAAGTCTGCCTTCTGCTCGAGTTCAGCAGGCCCCCCAGCTTTTTTTTTGGTTGGGTTTAGGGTTTAGGGTTTAGGGTTTAGGGTTTAGGGTTTAGGGTTTAGGGTTTAGGGTTTAGGGTTTAGGGTTTAGGGTTTAGGGTTTAGGGGGGGGGGGGACAGAAGGAGGGAAAACCGAGAAAAAGGAACTCTGAGTCTTTTTTGTGGAAAGCCATAGGCCCCTCTATACCTAAGAGCAGGCCCTACACTACCCCCGGTAAGGGTCCCTTACAGAAGGGTCCCTAAACCTTAAGTCCTAAACCCTAAGCCCTAAACCCTACATCCTAAACCCTAAACACTCAAACCCTAAACCCTGTAGTCCCTGGAGGCTCAGCCAGCAGGCCTTCTTCATCGAGCGCCTCTGGCTGCCCGCCCGGGCGCTCCTGGTGGCAGCACTGGCCATGGGCGTCATGCACATCATCGAGACGGTCACTTAGGGGTACTTGGAAATAACTTTTAAGCTTTGGGTACTATAATTCCTAAGAAGCAGCGAAAAACTCATTTCTGCTGGGGTTCCAAGTGCAGTACAGGTCACCCACACTTTGCATGACTACGCCTTGGAGGTGGCCATTGCGTACCAGCTGGTCTGCTACGTCCTCTCCATCATCGTGATGCTGTCGCCTTGTGAGGTGCGGTGGCGAAAGGCCCACGTCTAGACGCGCTGGTGCCCGACACAACCTGGCGGTTTCATCACCGAGAGGTCGTCGGTTTCTGCATCGGCCGCAAACCATTCTCAAACCCCAAGGCCCTATAGGCCCTAAACCCCAAACCCTGAAATCCCAAAACTTGATCATTTTTTTCAGCCCGGCTGGGTCGGACGTAACGATCCTTCTGTGGCACAACGACGCCACATGGGATCCAGTCCACATTTTCAATAGAAGCACCGTTTGTGAAGTGCATGTGAGCTCTCTCTCTCTCTCTCTGCCACAAATTCTGAAAACCTAGGCCTGAAGCCCTAAACCCAAAGCCCTAAACGCGAAACTCTAACACCTGGCTGCGCGAGTCAAGAGGAGGCGCTCACACACACAAAGACTCGGAAATTTATATCGCCTTTCAGGGGGAAAGAACGAGCGGTCCGAAGGGCGCTGCCACGCTGACCCCAAGAGACGTTGTGCCCGAGGCTCTCTGAACCCCAAGCCCCGACACCCCGAAACGCCGAAACCCTAAACCCTAAACCCTCAACACTACACACAAACCCGAAGACCCTGGAGCCCTACACCTTAGCCCTAAACCCTAAACCTTAAACCCTAAACCCTAAACCCCCAAAGCCCTAAACCCCAAGACCCTACATCCCAAGACTCAACCCCTGGGACCTTCCCCACCCACCATGAGGCGCAGTGGCCCATGGCATCCGGCTCAGGTGGCTAGGAGGCTCGGGGCTCAAGGGGCTCCGCGGGTTTAGGGTTTAGGGTTTAGGGTTTAGGGCTTGGGGGAGCTGCAGGGGTTTCGGGGTTCAGGGTCTAGGGCCGCGGGTTGGAGGCATGGTTCAGCGAACGGCCCTAAGGCCAAGCTCCTTTAGATGAGTGTAGCCCTCGTGGGTTGAGGGTTTAGGGTAACTAGGGTAGGGCTAGCGGTAAGTGCGAAGATCCGGGGGTGTTTTTAGATCTTACCTTGCAGGTTTTGGCAGTGGTGGTGGCAGCACCAGATCAGTTGAAGGGAGTTGTCATGAGTTGCAGCGCGGAGTGATGCCCAAAGGCCACAACATTCAAGGCCCTTCTCCTCCTCTTACCTCCTAAGAGTTCTCACTTCTGAGAAGGAGTGAAGGCCAGGAATGAAGCCCGGGAATCCCCAAAATACCTCCTGCAGCGACCATGTGCGGCTCCAGCGAGCTTGCAGCTCCCTTGTGTGCTGTTGGCCGGGATGCTGAAAGTGTGGTCGATGTCTGGCCAGGAGCTGGCAGCCCTGCCGCTCCACGCGATGATGGACGTTCGGGAGTTGAAGCGACACCTCCGCCTGCGGCATGGCTTCCCAACTTGCTGCCAGGAGCTCCTTCATGCCGGGAGAAGGCTGGACGAGGATGCTAAGCTCGATGCTTCCATGGATGTGCAGCTGGTCGTGTCATCCCTGCCCCTCGGGCGGGAAGCGAAGCACGAGTGGTTCGATGCCGTCCTCAACTGTGCAGGAAAGGCGATTCGGTGGATGCTTCAGGCTGGATTCGACAAGGAGACGGTAGACGGGGAGCGCAGAACGGCCCTCTGGCATGCGTCGCGTTCCGGCCAGATTGAGGTCCTGAGCATGCTGTTGGCAGCTGGTGCGCAGCTGGATGTGCCGGATGACTACGGCTTCACGGGCCTGACCTGTGCGGCGATCCACAACCACGTCGAGGTCGTGCACCTGCTGCTCGCCGCAGGCGCGCGCAAGGACGCCGCCGACTTCAATGGCCTGATGACGGCTCTCATGTTCGCCGCCTGCAACGGCCACGCCGAGGTCGTCCGGCTGCTGCTGGAAGCTGGCGCAGCCACGGACGCGATCGACCGATATGGGGCCACGGCCCTCACGCACGCATCCAAGCAGGGGCACCTGGAAGTGGCCACCTTGCTCCAGGCAGCTGGCAAAGACCCAGCGGAGTCCGTGTCAAGGACGCAAGGGGGCCCCTGAGCCAAAGAGCTCTTGGGAAGTTCGGGGTGTAAGGGGACAAGGGTTTAGGGTTTCAGGTTTCGGGTATAGGTTTAGGGTCCCGTCAGCGTCGCCGAGAGCGCTCTTCTTTGCCGGAGGCTCCCGCAACGATGCTACTGCTCACTACACGCGGTGGTGACCCCGTGATCTGTGGGTGGCCATGGCTCGGAAAAGCCCGTGACGAGTGGGCCTCCTTGTATCAGACCCAGAACTCTAAACACTAAACCCCAGATAGTAGAACCCTAAACCCCAAACCCTAGAACCCACAGCCCCACAAACTTTAAGCCCCCTAGCTGCTAACTCCTCAGCCCTAAACCCTTAGCTCCTACACCCTAACACCCCTGGTTTAGGGGTGTTAGGGTTTAGGGGATGCAGGGCTAGGGGATCCAGGGTTAGGGGGACCTAGGGTTTCGGGGACTTAGGGTTTCGGGGACTTCGGGTTTAGGGGCTTCAGGGTTGAGGATTTAGGGGAACTTCAAAGCCTTGAGGGCTTTAAGAAATTGGGCTGTTGAACCCCTAAACCCTAACCCTAAACCCTAAATCCTAAACCCTAAACCCTAAACCCTAAACCCCCAAAGCCCTGGAGACTTTCCACTCTGGAGGTGGTTCTGCCCGAAACCCTAAACCTTAAACCCTAAACCCTAAACCCTGAACCCTGAACCCTAAACCCTAAACCTCGTCCCCTGGGCCTCTCGAACCTTCAACCCTGAGCCCTCATCGCCCAATGCCCCAAAACCCCGCTCCAGGTTTCACCCTAAAAACCCTGTAAACCCCTCGATAAACCCGTAAAACCCTCTGAGCCCGTTAAACTAAACCCTATGAATCCTCTAAACCCACCCTATGAACCCTATTACACCCTATGAGCCCCTATGAACCTATGATCCGTAACACTTTAAAGAGCCCGATGAATTGGGATGTTCCACCCTTATGCTAGCAGTCCTGAATAGGGATTATAGTACCCCCCCATTATAATCCCTATTAAGGGCAGTATAAGGGGAACATCCCAACCCTAAACCCTACGAGCCCGATGAACCCGAAACCGTGTGGCAAGCGCAGGTTCTCGCGCTGAGCAATGTCTGTGGCGCGGCCAAGGGGTTTTCAGGGCTCCGAAGGTTTGCAGTCTGCATAGGGTTTATAGGTGTTTGCAGGGTTTTAGGGTCAAAAAGGGGATTCTCACGTTTTGCAGGTGTGTTTTGTGTTGACGGGTTTTCCGGGTTGATAGGATTTGGTGAGGGTTTAGGGTTTAGGGCTAGGGAGGGAGCTGCTCCTGACTCCAAAACCCTTGCCGGAGCTTGGAGGAAAAACAAAAACTGCTGCAGCAGGATTGAGGGTTTCGGTTCTGGGCTTTGGGACCTGCGAGTTGGGGTTGGGATGTTCCCCCTTATCCTAGCAGTCCTCAATAGGGATTCTAGTGCCCCCTATCTAGTATAAGGGGTGAAGGTCCCAAGTCTGGGGTCCGAAGCCCAAAAAGCCCTAAGTCCTCTCCTAAACCCTCAATCGCTAACTTTACCACCCCGACCTTCCCGAAGCCTTGAACGTCAAGCTTGATGTGGTCTCTATCTTCGTTTAGGGTACACAGAAAGGGTTTAGGGTTTAGGGTTTAGGGTTTAGGGTTTAGGGTTTAGGGTTTAGGGTTTAGGGTTTAGGGTGCCCAAGGTAGGCAGCAGGGACAAAAGACCACCCTGTTGAGATCCCAAACCCCAAATCCTACACCCTAAACCCCAAACCCTAAACACTAAGACCCCGGACCCGAAACCCTAAACCCTAAACCGGAAACCCTAAACCCTAAACCCTAAACCCTAAACCCTAAACCCTAAACTAGAAACCGAGCCCGTGAGGGCCCAGGGTTTGGGGTTTGGGGTTTGGGGTTTGGGGTTTGGGGTTTAGGGTTTAGGGTTTGGGGTTTAGGGTTTAGGGTTTAGGGTTTAGGGTTGAACCTTGAAGCCCTAAGGCACAACTTGCTTCAATCGGAAGTCTAAGTTGAGTTGGTTCCTTGCGTATGGGTATGGGGGCCCTTGGGCTTCTGGCGTTTACTCAAGGACCACGTAACAAAGCCCTACGCCCTAAGCCCTAAACCCCAAACCCCAAACCCCAAAACCCTAAACCCTAAACCCTAAACCCTAAACCCTCAACCAAGCAAAACTTCGCCAAAACCGAAGTCCCACTCCCGGCCCGCCAGTTCTGCTCAAGCAGGGGGATCGCCCTCCCCGCCTGAGCGCAATTCAACCCGCCGGCAGCCCCCGGCATGGTTTTAATGATTTTAATGAAGCTTGGCTCACGGGACTACTTGGAGGTTCATGGTAGTTAGTAACCAATTATAACTGTACTTATAACCCATATTATATCTATATATAGGGCACTTAAGAGGCTTAGAAGTACAGTTATAAGTACATGTACAGTTATAATTTGTTACTAAGTACCATGAACCTTCAAGTAGAGGAGAAGGGACCCCTTACAAGGGACCTTGGGGGGACATGTAAGGGGGCTACTGAGGGATATAGGGACGATGTAAGGTATGTATGGGGGGTTATATTATAGAGCAACAAGATGAAGGGTGCCTTCTACAGGTTTTTCCTTATATCCGTTCAGTGGCCCCTCTTCTGGCTTAGGTTTTGGGGGCTCTTGTGGCTTTGGGTGCTTTGGGGCCTCAGCAACTTCCCCCCTGCATTTCCCAAGCCCCCAACCTCAACTCCTAAACCCTAAACCCTAACCCTAAACCATAAACCCTAAACCCTAAACCTTAAACACTAAGCCCTAAACCCCACAGCAAGGAAGTTCCTCGTGGCCTTGCAGTTCGCCAGCGCAGCAAAGTTCCGCTTTGAGGGCAACAGCACCCCTGCTCAGGTTCAGGGTTCGTAAGGTCGGGTTAGGGTTTTGGGTTTAGGGTTTAGGGTTTCGGGTTTCGGGTTTAGGGTTTAGGGTTTCGGGTTTAGGGTTTAGGGTTTCGGGTTTAGGGTTGAGGGTTTCGGGTTTCGGGTTTAGGGCTGCTTAAGGGTTTAGGGTTCAGAGTTTAGGATTTAACCGTCAGACATTAAAACCGAAGATCCATGGCTGTCAGCTCACCCCGGCCACATTGGGTGCGAGATCCCCGACCGCCTGGGGTTCGAGAGAGTTCGGTCCCTACCGTAAAGTCTTTCATGAGGCACGTGAAGGCTGTGTGTAGGAGGGACCTCAGGGGCTCTTTGCGGGTATGTAGGGGCTGCCTAGGTATACAGGTGCTATATACGGGTTCTATAGGACCCCTTCAACTTTCATGAGGTAGGGGCTACCGAGGTATATAGGGGCATATACGGGGCAAAAAAGGGCCCCTTCACTTTCATGAGGTAGGTGAAGGTGCTGTGTGAGGGCGTAGGGTTTGTGTCAGCAAGTTTCAGGGGCGTTTCGCTGTCGGCAAACGGCGAAGTGGCCTCTAGGATGTGCTGGCAATGACCCCTCACTGGAGTTTTTTTTGTTTTTTTCCCCCTCTTTTCTTGGGTTTTACTCTTTTTGGTGATTCCATCGGCGAAGGCCACAGTGATTGCCAGCAGCCGGCTGAGACTTTTAGGGTATTGGGCTCTGCGATCCTTAAGCCGTGGACCTGAGACCTTCCCAAGGTACCTTCGATGTGGTCTCGGAGCTTACCAGCGAGGTTGTGCAGTTTACGGACGACGGCGAGTGGGAGGCCGACGTCGCGCTGTGGAGAGGGTTGAGGGTCTGGGCTCAGGGTTTCCCGAAATTTTTAAAAGCCTTCAAACCCTAAACTCTAAACCCTGGTCCCTCCAAACCCCCCCAAACCCTACAGCTTGCAGGCTTCTGGGTAGGTCTCAAGGGTTTGCGGTTTCCGGTGCCCAGGTGCTGGCATGATAGGGGGGGGGGGTGTCCCTAAACACTTAACCCTAAGCCCTAAACCCTATAGAGGTGGTCTTTGTCTCCTAGGGATGAGGGCCGCCTCGAGATGACCCAGGGCAACCCCTTGGATGCCCCGAACTTCGAACTCCAAACTTTCAGGGTTTCGGGTTTAGGGTTTAGGGTTTAGGGCTTCGGGCTTTGGTCTAGTGCCAGCAGAAGGCAGACTTCTCCGGCTGCGTGGAAGTGCTGGTGGTGGCCGGAGGCCAGCAGTGTTAGAGCTCCCAAGATTGAGCCCCGAGGGGGTGGTTGTTTTTTTGGGCTTAGGGTTCAGGGTTTAGGGTTTAGGGTTTAGGGTTTAAGAATGAACCCCGAGGGGGGGGGGCGGGGGGGAGATGGGTGGGTTTAAACGGGTGGGGGTTCTTTTTGGGGATTTTTTTTGTGTCTTTTTTGGATATTTTTTGGTTTTCTAAACCCTGAACCCCAAACCCTAACCCCTAAACCCTAAAACCCTAAACCCTAAACCCTAAAACCCAAAAACCCGAAAACCCTAAAACCAAAACCCGAAAAACCTAAAAACCTAAAACCCTAAAACCCTAAAACCCTAAAACCCTAAAACCCTAAAACCCTAAAACCCTACTAAAACCCTAACCCCTGAACCCTGAACCCTGAACCCTAAACCCTAAACCCTAAACCCAAAACCCTAAACCCAAAAACATACCCAAAAAATACCTGGCTCCGGTTTAAACCCCTGAACCCCTCAACCCGTAGACCCCGAAACCCAGCACTTCAGCCCCTGAATGCACGTCAACTTCCAACAGCAGAACCGTACACACCTCAACAGTTGAAGTTCCGATGCCCGCCCTATACCCTAAGCTCTACACACCCTACCTGATCGCCAGGCGAGTTCCAACCGGCCTAAAGTATAGAACCCTCAAGGACTAAACCTGAAACGAACCCTCATCCCGAAACCCCAAACCATAAACCCACATTCCTAAACCCAAAATCATTCAACCCGAAACCCTCAACCCCTCAATCTTTTTCCCCTTTAGAATCAGAATTCCAAAGCCCTTCAGCCCCTGAACCTGCACATCATCTTCAGTCGAACCCTAAACCCTAAAGCCTAAAGCCTAAACCCTAAACCCTAAACCCTAAACCCTAAACCCTAAACCCTAAACCCTTAACCCTTAACCCTTAACCCCTAAACCCTTAACCCTTAACCCTTAAACCCAAAACCTAAACCCTAAACCCTAATGGAGGCGGCGGAGGCGGAGGTCGCTCCGGCGGTGGAGGCGCCGGTGGTGGCGTGATCCACCATCCCTGCTACCAGGCGCCGGGGGTTTTTGGTGTAGGGGTTTGGGGTTTAGGGTTTAGGGTTTAGGGTTTAGGGCTTGGGGTTTAGGGTTCAGGGTTCAGGGTTGAGGGTTAGGATAGTTTTGTTCGTTAAACCCAAGGGCCCGTGCTTCGGAGGCTTGGAACACGAAGCCCTAAACCCTACACCCCCATACCCCTACGCCCCTAGACACCGGATATCAGGGTTTCGGGCCGGACGTTGAGGTCGAAGCCTCCCCCGAATCCGATACCCTACTTAAAGAATGGCCCCGGCCTGCTTGAAACAGGGTTTATGCTGCTGTTGTTGGTGAGTGTATAGTATATATAGTCACTTTTCTGAATTATGGTTCCTTTTTGGGGCCCTTGTTACAAGGCGGGCCCAGCTGACCACATGGAGTTCCTTGTAAATCTTGGCGTGTGTGCCTATTGGGTGTCCTTCTAGTAACAAAACTCCTACTTCACTTTCTTGCAGGCTGTTGCTCTAGAACGCGCCCGAACGCGGTTCATAGCAACTTACAACAGCAGCAGGTGTAGGGTTGCTTTACAACTTTCGACCCTAAACCTAAACTCTGGGGTCCACTACTACCCCCCTCTGTACTACCCCCCCCCCCTAGGTTCCCCCCATATTTAAGGCCATTTAGAAAAATTAAGCCTAATAACGGTTAGGGGGGAACTTAATTCGGGGGTAGTATAGAGGGGGGTAGTCAGGGAACCCATGATAAACCCTAAACCTTAAACCCGAAACCCTAAACCCTGAACCCTAAGCCCGAAACCCTAAACCCTAAACCCTAAACCCTAAACCCTAAACCCTAAACCCTAAACCCTCTCTATCATAAACCTTCGTGACTTTTCGGTCAATGTGCACCCCATTGTTCGTGACTTGTCGGTCAATTGCCCCCCATTGTTCGTGACTTTTCGGTCAATCTGACCCCAATGTTCGTGACTTTTCGGTCAATTTGACCCCATTGTTGGTGACTTTTCGGTCAATTGCCCCCCAGACTTTTCGGTCAATCTGACTCCAATGTTCGTGACTTTTCGGTCAATCTGGACCAGTGTTGGTGACTTTTCGGTCAATCTGGACTAGTGTTGGTGACTTTTCGGTCAATTGCCCCCCATTGTTCGTGACTTTTCGGTCAATCTGACCCCGTGCCTTTTCGGTCAATCTGGACCAGTGCTGGTGACTTTTCGGTCAATCTGGACCAGTGTTGGTGACTTTTCGGTCAATCTGTGACTTTTCGGTCAATCTGACCCCAATGTTCGTGACTTTTCGGTCAATCTGGACCAGTGTTGGTGACTTTTCGGTCAATGGACCAGTGTTGGTGACTTCGGTCAATCTGACCCCATTGTTCGTCGGGGGTGGGCCCAGAAGGTTCAGTGGAAAACGTGTCCGAATTGGGCAGGTAAAACTCTCTGGGGTAGGATTTTCTTAATGTTATGGGATTCTTTGGGCGGGTGGGTTTTTTTCTAAATCAGCCTGGAACCCCCTAATGATTATGAATGCTGGAACAGTGACCCTCCAGACCCTAAACCCTAAACCCTAAACCCTAAAAGAAGCTCGCAGGTGAGCCAGGGCCAGAAGTATGCCATCACCGTAGGCTCCGGCGGCAGCGGCGGGAGCAAAGGTGGCGGTAAAGGAAACACAGGCGCCTATGCGGCGAACCGAGGTTTAGGGTTTAGGGTTTAGGTCTTAGGGTTTAGGGTTTAGGGTCTAGGGTCTAGGGTTTAGGGTTTAGGGTTTAGGCACGTGCTGCACCCAAGCAGGATGGTCCAAAGTCTGTGATAGGGTTTAGGTTTCGGGTTTAGGATCTAGGGTTGAGGGGACCTAGACCCGGAAACCCCTCAGCCCAAGTAGCCGCAAGGTGGCGACTCCAAGTTCGCCGACCTCGTGGCCAAGGGCGGGGGCGGAGGCGCCAGCGACGCCCACAAAGCCGGCTACGCGGGCGGCAGCGGCGGCGGTGGCAAGTACGGGAAGGCTCTCCATGGTATCTGTCGGTATACCTAAAGCCTAAACCCTAAACCCTAAACCCTAAACCCTAAACCCTAAACCCTAAACCCTAAACCCTAAACCCTAAACCCTAAACTGTGCCTTAAACCCTAAACCCACCCCCTAAGCCCTAAGCCCTGAATCCTCATTTTTGTGGGGGTGGGGGAAATCAGGTACCTGGAGGTTCATGGTGCTTATGAACCAACTGTAACTGTACATGAAACCATATTAGGGCACTTGAGGGGCTTAGTAGTCCCTGTGATCCCGCTGGGTTGATTTAGGGCTTGGGGTGCACCATTTAGGGTTTAGGGTTTAGGGTTTAGGGTTTAGGGTGTAGGGTGACGTTCGAAGCCCTATCCGCAACCCCAAACTAAACTCCTTAACTTGTAATAGCCCCAATGCCTAAACCCTGCGCCCTAGACCCTAAACCCTCAACCCTTTCGAGGGTGTCTCGCGTGCTTGCACCCTAAACCCTGTATAGAGACCCTAGCACAACAGAATAGAAGAGGATGCCTTAGACACTAAGCCCTAAACAGCTTGGCCAATACAGCTCATCTCGAACAAACTTCCCTAGACCATCATTATTAAGCCGCTACCTACAAAAAAGAGCCACGGAGTTCCTGAAGACCCAAACCCCTGAAACCCCCAAACCCTAAACCCGAAACCCCTAAACCCGAAACCCCTAAACCCTAAACCCTAAACCCTAGACCCTAAACCCTAAACTCTGAGCCCCCCCACCCACCGCCCCCGCACCTCGTCGCGTCGCGAAGCGCTTGCAATAGGACGGCGGCGTTGCCACGCAATCCACTCAGAGCGGAGCATCCTGTCTTGGGGTTTAGAATGCAGGTTCTAGGGCTAGGGTTTAGGGTTTAGGGCTTAGGGTTTAGGGTTTGGGGCTTAGTTTAGGGTTTGCAGGCTTCTTTCGGACGTGGAGTTTGTAGTTTTCGGGTTCTTATTCCTGGACCGCGTTTGTTCTTTGCTGGCTGTGTGGCGTTTAAAGGTTTCGTCACGCGTTAAGTTCGCATCTGATTCGCAGGCGAGGTTTCTAGGGTTTACAGGGCTTTATGGTTTCCTGGGTCCAGATGGTTTATTGGTGTGCCAAAAGCCTTTCGTTGCCCTTTACCTTGGACCCCCCATAGGGGTACGAGTCTCCGAAGGTAAGGTGCCACATGAAACGTAATGACCCGTAGATATGCTCAAGACTCAAGACGGTGTTGAGGGTTTGGGGGCAAGGGCTTTGGGCTCCAGACGTAGGACCCAAGCCCCTACAAACGCTTAAACCCGTAAACCTCAGCCTCAAAATCCCTAAGACCCCCTAAAAGCCCCCCTGAAGCCCGCCGCCCCAACGCAAATTCAGCACCCTAAAGCCCAGGTGAAATTCAGCCAGCTTGCTTTGTGGTACTTTACCGTAACTTTAGATCCTTACCTTTTTTTGGTTTATTGGGTTTCTTAATAAGGCAGCCAAAAGTTTAATTTATAGCTACCTCCTGAGTGCAGCCAAGCTTGTTCCCCAAACCCCACACACCCCCAGGACTCTGGAAAGTACGGCATGGGCTTCGCTGGCGGATTCGGCACCAGCGGTACTTGGAGCCGTGGGTGTGCTTAGGGTTTAGGGTTTATAGGGTTTAGGGTTTAGGGTTTAGGGTTTAGGGTTTAGGGTTTAGGGTTTAGGGTTTAGGGTTTAGGGTTTAGGGTTTAGGGTTTAGGGTTTTAGGGTTTTAGGGTTTTAGGGTTTTAGGGTTTTGGCTTTGAGCCTGGGCTTTAAGCTTGCGGGTGTGGTGGCGTTGGGGTTCAGGGTCGAGGGTGTCTTGTGTTTTGGAAGGGGCTTGGTGTTGGCTTCTGCGATGAGTTTTGGGGCTCAGGGGTTTGGGGGGTGATGTGTAAATCGTTCAGTGTGCGTACACATAGCGGTGATGTGCATTATCAGTGCGTTAAAGGTTGAAGCCTGCCCCGCCCCCATATTAAGGTCTTGTTGCAACAGCTACGATCGAACACCACGAGTTCGAAACAGAAATATGTTGGCGGTCAAGAACACGTTTATGCCAAAGGTGTCTTACTTGTTTTTGTTGCCTTGGGGTCGTGTTGGGTTAAATTCTTGATGTTTGCTGTTTGGGTTAGTTCTCTCCTTTGCTTTGCAGAACGCTTTTGATTTCGGAAGCAGTGGCTCAAAGTATGACACTCGGACAAGCCTTATGGTGTTGAACAGCGTACCGGTCAAACATGCAGATGCGCCCGATTTGCAAAGATCACAACAAGGTCTATTTCAACGGCACGCCGATTGCTGGGGCTTTCCGGGTGTAGGGCTTTGGGGTTTAAGCAAGGTTCATCTTGGGTTTAGGGCTTCAGGTGTAGGGTTTCGGCGGCCCTAAAGCCTATATGAGCCCTAAACCCTACACCCTACACTACACCCCAAACCCTAAACCTCTCCTACCATATAATTATAAACCTTAATGGTATTCGTGGGCAAGGCCCAAATATTCGTGGGCAAGGCCCAAAGATTCGTGGGCAAGGCCCAAATATTCGTGGGCAAGGCCCAAAATCCGGATTTTGGGCCTTGCCCACGAATTTTTGGGCCTTGCCCACGAATTTTTGGGCCTTGCCCACGAATTTCTGGGGTTGTTGGTTCGTGGGCAAGGCCCAAAATATTCGTGGGCAAGGCCCAAATATTCGTGGGCAAGGCCCAAATATTCGTGGGCAAGGCCCAAGTATTCGTGGGCAAGGCCCAAAAATTCGTGGGCAAGGCCCAAGGCCCACAATGCCCTTGAGACCCTAAACCGTTGAGCCCCTAAACCCTTGAGACCCTAAACACTTGAGACCCTAATTAGGGTTTCAGGGCCTCAAGGCCTGGCGTTTAGGGTTTCAGGGCCTCAAGGGTGGCCCAAGGCATGGCGTTTAGGGTTTCAAGGCCTCAGGGCCTGTGTTTAGGGTTCCAGGGCCCAGCGTTTAGGGTTTCAAGGCTTCAGGGCCTGTGTTTAGGGTTTCAGGGCCTCAGGGCCTGTGTTTAGGGTTTCAGGGCCCAGCGTTTAGGGTTTCAGGCCTCAGGGCCGTTTAGGGTTTCAAGGCCTCAGGGCCTGTGTTTAGGGTTTCAGGGCCTCAGGGCCTGTGTTTAGGGTTTCAGGGCCCAGCGTTTAGGGTTTCAAGGCTTCAGGGCCCTCAGGGCCTGTGTTTAGGGTTTCAGGGCCTCAGGGCCTGTGTTTAGGGTTTCAGGGCCCAGCGTTTAGGGTTTCAAGGCCTCAGGGCCTGTGTTTAGGGTTTCAGGGCCTCAGGGCCTGTGTTTAGGGTTTCAGGGCCCAGCGTTTAGGGTTTCAAGGTGTTTAGGGTTTCAGGGCCTCAGGGCCTGTGTTTAGGGTTCCAGGGCCCAGCAGTTCAAGGCCTCAGGGCCTGTGTTTTTTCAGGGCCCAGCGTTTAGGGTTTCAAGGCCTCAAAGCCTGTGTTTAGGGGTTTCAGGGCCTCAGGGCCTGTGTTTAGGGTTCCAGGGCCCAGCGTTTAGGGTTTCAAGGCTTCAGGGCCTGTGTTTAGGGTTTCAGGCCCTCAGGGCCTGTGTTTAGGGTTCCAGGGCCCAGCGTTTAGGGTTTCAAGGCTTCAGGGCCTGTGTTTAGGGTTTCAGGGCCTCAGGGCCTGTGTTTAGGGTTTCAGGGCCCAGCGTTTAGGGTTTCAAGGCCTCAAAGCCTGTGTTTAGGGTTTCAGGGCCTCAGGGCCTGTGTTTAGGGTTTCAGGGCCCAGCGTTTAGGGTTTCAAGGCCTCAGGGCCTGTGTTTAGGGTTTCAGGGCCTCAGGGCCTGTGTTTAGGGTTTCAGGGCACAGCGTTTAGGGTTTCAAGGCCTCAGGGCCTGTGTTTAGGGTTTCAGGGCCTCAGGGCCTGTGTTTAGGGTTTCAGGGCCCAGCGTTTAGGGTTTCAAGGCCTCAGGGCCTGTGTTTAGGGTTTCAGGGCCTCAGGGCCTGTGTTTAGGGTTTCAGGGCCCAGCGTTTAGGGTTTCAAGGCCTCAGGGCCTGTGTTTAGGGTTTCAGGGCCTCAGGGCCTGTGTTTAGGGTTTCAAGGCCTCAGGGCCTGTGTTTTGGGTTTCAGGGCCCAGCGTTTAGGGTTTCAAGGCCTCAGACCCTCAGGGCCTGTGTTTAGGGTTTCAGGGCCCAGCGTTTAGGGTTTCAAGGTCTCAAGGCCTGTGTTTAGGGTTTCAAGGCCTCAACGCCGTGTTTTTTTCAAGTTTTTCAGGGCTTTTCAAGGTTTTTCAATGTTTTTTAAGGTTTTTCCATGTTTCTTCGGGTGTTTTCCGGGTTTTTCTGAGGAAGGGCTGCCCCCGCGACCTTTTCACAGCTAAAATTTCGGTCAAGGGGGGGTCGTATTTTTGGATTTTAAAGGCAAAATAGTCTTTGGAGACCCTCCTTGCCTCAAACTCCGACCCCCCCTTGAGAGGGAAAGTTTGCGTCAAAAAACACCCCAAAAAGAGACCTCAGGCTTGGCCTAGGCCCGCAAGGAAAATACGAATTTTTAGTACTGAAATCGAGGGTTCTGGGTGGCCTCTCATTTTCTGGGTTTTTGTGTTTTTTCAAGTTTTTCAAGACTTTTCCGTGACCTTTTTCACAATGTTTTTTCATTTTAAAAATTTTTTCAAGGTTTGAGCCTCTTTAAGATTTCAAGACCTCAAAGCCTCGCGTGGTTTAATATCTCCACCTCCTCGTTTGTTAAGTGGAAGTCATTCAATTTGTTATTGAACCATCCTAATAAAAAGAAGAAACTTTTTATTGCTTAATGTTATGGGAACTTCGGGTGGGTGGGTATTTTTCGATGTTCTAAACACAGAGCCTAAACGAGAAACTGCTCGACCAGGAGCTCTTGAACCCTAAACCCTAAACCCTAAGCCCTAAGCCCTAAACCCTAAACCCTAAACCTATAAAACCCTATACCCCAAACCCCAAGCCGTCACCAAGACATCTCGGCATGGACCTCGTCAAGCATCTGTCTGGATTCTGGTGCGAATGCCAGCGCCGGGCAAGTCAAGGCGGGAGGGCGGGAGGGCGGGAGGGCGGGAGGGCGGGAGGGCGGGAGGGCGGGAGGGCGGGAGGGCGGGGAGGGACCCTGAAACCCTTAAACCCTGAAACCCCTAAACTCTTACACCCTTCAACCATGAAAACCCTGAAACCCTTAGCCCTTAAAAACCCTTGAACCCTAAACCCTGAACCCGAGACTCCGAACCCTGAACCCTGTGAACCCTGAATCCTGAACCCTAAACTTGAAGCCCTGAACCCTGAAGCCTAAACCCTAACCGTCGTATATTCAGGCAACAGCGGCTACACCGTTTTCGCGCTTCGGGTCTTAGGTGTCGGGATTTGGGGGGCTTGGGGGTTCTCAGGGGTCGGTATGAGGGTTTGGGGGAGGGGGGGGGGGCTTTCGGTGCCGGGGCCTCCAATGGCGTTCAGGACTGTGGAGCTCTGGCGGCAATTGGGCGTCGAGGGCTTTCGGGTGTAGTAAGGTCGGCAGTTTCGCGCTTAGGGGCGTCTGTGCTTTAAACGGCCTCAAGGTTCGTTGGGCAAGGTTGCGTGGACCTTGTTGGCTTTTTGAGTTTCGCGGTTTCCCTGCCTACCTAGAACTGCCACCCGCGAACTTTCAAATGGGCGAAGTTGTAGCTTGTGTGGGGTCCTGGAATCTCTACCCACTAGAGGCAAGATGACACCGAAGAATCGGAAATGCGCAGAGATGACTCAGCCCCTACGCAGCCCTGCCCCCTCCGCAAGAATCTGCCAAAGAAGGGGTCCTCTTTTTTCGAGGGTTTATGCCGAGCCATAAGCCGTAAGTGCCCAAGCAGGCCTGCGCCAACGCCACGCTCGACGCCATGGGCTGCTCGGGATGAAGTTCAGCCAAAGCTCCCCCGCCTGAGGGTCGAGTTTTTTTTTTTCGGGTTTAGGTTTTTGTTGGGGGGTTTAGGGTTTAGGGTTTAGGGTTTAGGGTTTAGGGTTTAGGGTTAGGGTTTAGCGTTGAGGGTTTGGGGGGTTTTAGGGTTTTGGGGTTTAGGGTTTAGGTAGGGTCTTAGGGTTTCAGGACCAGAAAAGGGCGTTCAGGGTTTGGGGTTAGGGGTTAGGGGTTAGGGGTTAGGGTGGTCAGCAATGTTTTCGAACTTGCCGATTCAGAAATCAAAACGCGGTGGCCCCACCCAAGCAAGTAAACCTTAAGGATTCAATCCCCGACGCCTCCAAAACCTCAAAAAGCCAAACTTAACCTCAACAACCGGGGCACAGGACTCGTGGGGGGTTTCTGTTCTTAAGGGACGGAGGTTTAGGGTTTTGGGTTTCGGGCTTAGGGTTTTAGGGCTTGGGGTAAGTTTAGGGCTTAGGAAGGCACCGAGGATAACTTGGCTTAACTTCAGAAAGTCTCAGAGAACATGGAGTCACCCCTCCCCCCCCTTTGCCTTGAAGTTTGGAACCCCTCTCTCACTTTGGAACCTCATAGGGAAAACTCAAACCACCAGGAACCTCGAGAAGCACCCCCAAAACCCCCTCAAAACCCGCAGCAAAACCCGAAGAGACCCCCCCCCCCGCCCCCCGCCCCCCCAGGTTTCGCGTTTACCCTCGAGAAGAGCAGCATGTGCGGAGGCTCCCCCTGACCGGTTTAGGGTTTAGGGCTTAGGGCTTCGGGTTTTGGGCCCAGGGGGTTTTGGGCCCAGGGGGTTTGGTGCTTTTAGGGTTTTGCTTGTGGCTTTTTTTTTTTTAATGTAGCATCGGATTCAAGGGTTCGGTTCGGGGCCAGCTTCGCTGACGACTTGGCTCGCTCGCTGCTGCCCTGAATTGGGGTTTAGGGTTTAGGGTGTAAGATTTAGGGGTTTAGGGGTTTAGGGTGTGGGGTTTAGGGTTTAGGGGTTTAGGGGCTAGGGTCCCTAAACCCAAACGCTTTTCAGGTTTCCTGGCGGGTGTTTGGCCCTCATCTCGGGTCAGGCTTGCGGGTTGGCGCCACACCTGAAAGAGTGCGAATCCCCTTCCGGCAAGATTCCTGAGGGGCTGGGTCGTTAACCTTTAGCCTTTCTGCTTGTATTATCCTACTACAACTACAAAGGTTAACCTTTTCTGGGCTAGGGTATTCAGCCTCTAAGAGTCTAAGCCTCCCCCAGCTGCTGGTGTGTGCGTACGTCTACAACAAGATCCTGAGCCTGAACCGCCAGCGGGGCTAGGGCTTAGGGCCCTAAACCCGAAACCCTAAACCCTAAACCCTAAACCCTAAACCCTAAACCCTAAACCCTAAGTTCACACAAGGTTAGTCAAGCCGGAGCCTTGCACGGTGTTGAAGGCCAAGTCTTACGGACCCCAAGCCGAAGCTCCAAACCCGGCAGGTACGATGTGCACCATCTACACGGACTGCCCCGATTGGGGTTTAGGGTTTAGGGTTTAGGGTTTAGGTTTAGGGTTTAGGGTTTAGGTTTAGGGTTTAGGGTTTAGGGTTTAGGGTTTATTGTTTAGGGTTTGTGACGCTGGTTGCGGCTACTTGAAGGGTAGTGGGTAGCGACAAGCAGGGTGTTGTAAGTAGGATAACTCCGTGGCTGTCACCCTTTCTGAGGTTCACCTAAGCCCTCAAGCCTAAACCCCCCCCCCAAACAAAAAGGAAGCCGCTCGACATCGAACCTCAACGCCCGGCCTTCAGCCGCACATCTCCGGAACCTTTTCCTGGGGAAGCCCTAAATTGCACCCGAAGCCCAAAACCCTGAACCCCAAATTGTTAGCCCCTAAACCCCAAACCCCAAACCCCAAGCCCTAAATCATAAACCCTAAACCCTAAACCCTAAGCCCTAAACCCTAAACCCTAAACCCCTCGAAAGTGTCGTCTGCGAGGAGGAGACCAACATGTTTCCCACCGACCTCGAAGCGCCCTGCGGCACCTTCGCGCTCGCGCAGCCTGGCCCGCAAGCTCTTCGGGTTTTAGGGTTTAGGGTTTGGGGTTTAGGGTTTAGTGTTTAGGGTTTAGGGGTCTCTCCAGATGTTGTTCGAGGTTGTTGCAGGCTTTATTTCTCCGCCGAGGCCCGAAGAATTTAAGGCATTAGGGCTGTGTAGGTAGAGCACTCCGAGGTTGCTTGAAACGTGAGTTCCGAAGGCTCGTTTTGCCCTCTTCAGGCTACCAGTTGCTTAAGAACCTCCCAAGAAAAAGGAAGAATACATTCATCCCTTTCTTGCCCTAAAAGGAAGAATATGGGCATTTGTTTGTGGTTCTTAAGGAAATAGTAGCAAGCACCCCCCGAAAGACGCCCCTTCCCGGAAAGGCCCTAAACCCAAAGCAGCCTAAACCACCCTACAAGGTTCTACAGGGTTTGTTATAGGGTTTGTAGGGTTTGCAGCGTTTAAGTTCAGGGTTTAGGGTTTGTAGGGTTCATGGGGTTTAAAGGGTTTATTGGGTGTATTTTAGGGTTTAGGGTTTATAGGGTTTAAGGTTTATGGGGTTTATAGGGTTTAGGGTTTAGGGTTTGAGGTGAAGGTTTAGGAATTTAGGTTTAGGGAGGTTTTTGTACACAAAGCCCAAGACGTCTTGAGCTTTCCCTACACTTCCGGGTCCCAGGAGGAGTGGAGGTTCATTGAGGGCCTTGATGGGGGTTTTTGGTGCGAGGGAGAATCTGAGCCCCAGGCCAGACCCGAAACCCTGGGCTCGCGCAGCCCTAAACCCGCAACCCTAAACCCCAAACCCCAAACCCCAAACCCCAAACCCCAAACCCCAAACCCTAAACCTGTGGGGTTTAGGGTTTTGTTTTGTTGTTTGGTCGCTCTGAAGCGCCAAGAAGTCCGAGACCCGACGACGCCGTAGCTGAGAGCACGCGGATTCAGGGCAGAAACTGCTCCCGAAACCCAAAACCCAAAACCCTAAAGCCTAAAGCCTAAACCCTAAACCCTGAACCCTAAACCCTGAACCCTAAACCCTAAACCCCCCCCCCCCCCGCCTTCCCCAGCCCACCCGAAAGCGAGTGTAAGGCAAGACGCCTGCACCGCGAGCACGGTGGATGGCCCGCCCCGCTCTCCCGTGTCTCACCCTAAGCCCTAAGCCCTAAGCCCCAAGCCCCAAGCCCTAAGCCCTAAGCCCTAGGCCCTAGACCCTAGGCCCTAGGCCCTAGGCCCTAAGCCCTAAGCCCTAAGCCCTAAACCCTAAACCCTAAACCCCCCTAACTCCTGGAAATCCCCAAAAATGCCTACACCCTAATCCCTGAACCCCTTCAGGGCTTAGAGGTCAAGGGCTGCTGGACCTAGGGACTTAGGGTTTGGGCTTTGCTTGCTGTGGACCAGGGTCTAGAGTTTAGGGTTCAGGGTTTTGGGGGTTTAGGGCTTAGAGCTTAGGTTTTAGGGCTTAGGGGGTTGGGGAAGGTTTAGGGTTCAGGCTTTGGCAGGTATGCAGTTCCAAGGAGGCTCTGGCCTAAGCCTTATACAAGAGCTGACGGCCTCTGCAGCAGTTGCCTGCACCTTGCACCCCAACGGACCTCAATCCGCAAACCCCTCAGCCGCGGCAACCCTAAACCCTAAACCCTAACCCTAAACCCTAAACCCTAAACCCTAAACCCTAACCCTAAACTCTGAACCCTGAACCCTAAACCCTAAACCCTGAACCCTGAACCCTGAACCCTGAACCCTGAACCCTGAACCCTAAACCCTGAACCCTAAACCCTAGACCCTAAACCCTAAACCCTGAACCCTGAACCCTGAACCCTGAACCCTGAACCCTAAACCCTAAACCCTAGACCCTAAACCCTAAACCCTAAACCCTGAACCCTGAACCCATACAGGGGCTCATGGAAGCAAGTGGCGAAGCGCCTGAGCCCCAAAAAGACTCTGCCAGGCTCCAGGAAGATCCTACACGTTAAGGCGTTTTTTTCGGGTCTTTAGGTTTTTTTGGTGTTTGAGTTTTTTTTCTAAAGGTTTTGGGGGGTTCAGGTCGTTTTGGCTTTCTAGGGCTTTTGTTTTTTTGGGTTTTAGGTTTTGAGGGCCTAGGAAGGCATCTTCCTCTAAGTGTAGGGTGTAAGGTCATATGGTTCCTCCGGTCGCCCCAGCGCAGAGTGGTTGGTTTAGGGTAGGGTTTAGGGTTAGGTTTTTTTTGCCTCAAATCCCGCATGAAGGCGCCTTCTTCATCCGATATGGTCTTGCACCACTGATGGCGCCCGTCCTCGCCGGGCCCTGTTGGGGGGAGGGGGGGTAGGGGGGGGGGGGGTGGGGCAGGGCCTTAGAGTTTCGGGCTTTCAAATCTGGTTCTCTAGATTGTTGGGTTTTGGGAGGTTACAGCTGAAGTGAAGCCCGGATACCTCAACCCTGAGTCGTACGCCCTAACCTACATGTCAGGGAGTCGGCAAACCTCATTCCAAGGGGCGTCGATGGCCGATCTGAAGGGCGGAGCCTAGCCCCAAACCCTAAACCGGAAACCCTAAACCCCGAACCTCAAACCCGACACCCTAAACCCTGAACCCTAAACCGGCTTGGGGTTGCCCAAGCCAGGGTTTGGGGCTTGGTTTAGGGTTTAGGGTTTGGGGTTTGGGGTTTGGGGTTTAGGGTTTGGGGTTTGGGGTTTGGGGCTTGGGGCTTGGGGCTTCGGGCTGAGGGTTTTGGGCTGGAGCCCTAGGCCTGAACACTTTTTTTGAACCCGAGAGCCCCCACCCAAGCCACAGAAGGTGACTCAACCGTGAGCTAGGGGTTTAAGGTGTCAAAATCGGCTAGGGAGGAGGGTTGAGGGTTGAGGGTTGAGGGTTTAGGGTTTAGGGTTTAGGATTTCGGGTTTCGGGTTTAGGGTTTAGGGTTTAGGGTTCAGGGTTTCGGAGTTAGGGTTGTAGGTTTAGGGTCTAAGATTTTAGCGCTGGGGGTTCCCAACGCCCACGCCCAGGCTGGCACTGTTCCCTCCGAGTTTGAAAGTCCTTGGGGTGCCCCGGCTTGGTGGGTTTAGGGTTTAGGGTTTAGGGTTTAGGGTTTAGGGTTTAGGGTTTAGGGTTTAGGTTTTAGGGTTTAGGGTTTAGGGTTTAGGGTTTAGGGTTTAGGGTTTAGGGTTTAGGGTTTAGGGTTTAGGGGTCGTGGTCAAGGGGTCCGTCCTCGATTCAGGGCTCAGGACTTGGGCTTCGGATTGAGGGTTTAGGGCTTTTTCTTTACAAGCACCTTTTTGGGGCACACAGCCAGCGATACTTTAGCCCCTACATCCTAAACCGTACGGAGAGCCGGTACGTACGGGCACGCGTTTGGACCGCTTGTTAGGTTGGCATGTCCCGACGCCTGGAACTCCGGGACGAAGGTGTTAATCGACGTCATTCGAATCTGTTAATGAATGCCGTTCTGATCATGATGTTCTCTCTTGTGTTTTATTTTTATTTTTTTGGTTGGTTGGGGGGGGGGGGTGGGGCGAGTTTTTGTTTATCCTAAAAGCGCCCAAAAACCCTTCTTCAACAGCCCTAGACCCCAACCCCTCTTTTTTTGCTGTAACAAAGAGATTGTGTTGGAGAAGTACCCACCCACCAGGAGAATCCCAAAAACATTGGGAACATACAAAATAATCATTTTCAGCTGCTATTTAAACCCTAAGCCTTGAGCCCTAAACTCTTGCCCCCTAAGCCCGAAACCCTGAACACCATACCCTGTGCTTTGCACCGAACGAAGCCCAAAGCTCCATGAACGCTGAATCTGCCCTGGTACCTTTGGGGGGGGGGGGGGCCTTAAGAGGGATTCTCCCCCCATCATAATCCCGATGAAGGACAGTTCGTTCAAGGGGGAACATCCCAAGTTTAGGATTTTGCTGTTTCTTGCAAGGTCAATGGGCCGCTAAGCCTCTAAATTCCTAAGCCCTAAACGCGGGCGTCCGGGCCCCGAGCTCCCGCCCTAACCGCAACACCAGGTGAGGCGTGGCGGGCGATGCTGTCCGTACGCCGCCGTGCTGCAGCCAGCAAACCCTTTAAACTCCAAACCCTGAGCCCCCCTAAGCCGTAAACCCTAAACCCGAAAACCTAAACCCTAAATCCTAAACCCTGGTAACCCTAAACCCTAAACCTTAAACCCTAAACCCTAAACCCTAAACCCTAAACCCTAAACCCTAAACCTCTAAGGGGAGCAGTTCTCCAAATTCGGATTCCCTTTTCGGGGTCCTTTTTCTTCAGGCTGCCGGACTATACAGAGCGCCCCAAAAGGGACCTGAACCTGGAGAGCTACCCTAACTCTAAACCCTAAACCCTAAACCCTAAACCCTAAACCCTAAACCCGAAACCCTAAACCCAAGGTCAAATCCTGGCTCTTTCCATTGCCAAGCTGGTTTGGGGAGGGCTTTGGGGGTGTTTGGGTTGGGATGTTCCCTCCTTATATTATACTAGCAGTCCTTCATTGGGATTTGATTAGAGTCCCTAAACCCTAGACCCTAAACCCTTTAAACCCGAAACCCTGAACCTTTAAACCCTAAAGCCTAAACCCTCAACCCTAAACCCTAAACCCCAAACCCTGAACCCCTATGAAGGACTGCTACTATGAGGGGAACATCCCAAGTTTTTCGGAAGCTCTGGGTCCGAGGTCCCTTTGCCCTGGCAAGCAACGCAGCCTGCTTCTGCGACGACTGCAGCGATCCCTCGGCCGGGCGCTTAGACTCCCCCCAAAACTCCCTATCACTGAGGGTTTAGGGTTTCGGGTCCCACAACCCTCGAATTCTACGCCTCTCAACCCCAAATCCCACACTGCGCAACTCCAAATCCCTCCCCATATCCCTCAGGGGCCTCCTAGCCCATGCCAGGATTTAGCCACGATAGGTGTGGGTAGGCCGTGCCAGGCCGTGCCAAGAAAAGGGGCAGGGCAAGCAGGGCCAGAACAGAATGAACGGGCCGATCAGGGTAGGCCAGTGGTAAGGACAGTCAGAGGGATCCGCAACCAGTTTTGGCTCATCCAGCCCCCCCCCCCCGCAGTCCCCAACGCTGCGGCCAGCAGAGGCTGGCCATGGCTCCCAAGGGCAGCTTCAACACCGGCGCCGCTATTGCCTGCTGCGGCGTCGTCGGCTTCGTTTTGATGCTCTGCGTTGCTGGAGCGAGCGGGGGGGGCGTGGACATAAGCAAGTGGGCCGCAGCATGCTTTGGGATCATCATGACTGGCTGCTTCACAGCGTGCGGCTGCAAGGACATGGCGGAAGGCGCACAGGAGGGCATCGATGCCCTCGACGACATGTAGCCTCAGAGCCACAGCCCACCGGCGCTCACGCCCTCGCGCAGGCGCGCTGTCCCTAGTGAACTGCTGCCCACCCCGCTTGCGATCGGCCGACCGGCCGTTTGCCTGCGGGGACCCCTTCGTTTTACAGACAGGGCCCGAAAGCCGGCCCAAGTTTCGTAAATAGAGACACGCACACAGGAGCGTAAAGATCGCACTGAACCTGAAAGCCTAAACAGACAGGTCATATCCACTGCCGGGCAGCGTGGGAGGGGTCTAGCGCTCCAGTTTGGAGCATCACTTGGCGCTCCATGGCTTGGATTTGGGGGTTTGCTTTGGGGTTGAGGGGTTTCGGAGTTTAGGGGTTTAGGGTGTTAGGGTTTATGGTTTAAGGGTTTAGAGCTTTAGGGGTTTAGGAGTTTGCAGGTTGTCAGGCCGTGAGAACCTATGGCCCTTGAACCTTAGCGTGTGTTCTAGGGTCCTTTTCAAGGGGGAGCCGTAGAGCATGTAGGGTGGAGGGAGCGATAACTTCACCCCGTTTCGACCCCCCTCCACCGCAGTCAAAATAGGTCACACGAGGGGTAGTTGCAGATATGAGCAAGAGCCGAGGGAGTGTTATGCGGCGAATCCGATAAACGTTCGAGGCGACACCTTCATACATGAAAGGCGCAAACGCCTGACAAGAGACCGTCCATGTTGCGCCCACTCGCTCAAATAGGAAGTTTTGCGCCAGCCGCCCCTTCTAGCCCCCAATAAGGTACATGTCTCCCCGGCTTACACTGCCCATATGAACCTTCGAGCCCTACTCCAAGCACAACACCCAAAACCCCAGTGCCGCCAGGTTGTTTCAGCTGTGGCAGAGTACCTCCTGCTGGGGGCTTGGCTGGGGAGGGGGAGAGCATGCGTGCGAGTCCTCAAAACCCCAAACGGCAAACCCCAAACCCCAAAACCCCCAACCCCAAGGCCTAAACCCTAAACCCTAAACCCTAAACCCTAAACCCTAAACCCTAAACCCTAAACCCTAAACCCTAAACCCTAAACCCTAAACCCTAAACCCTAAACCCTAAACCCTAAACCCTAAACCCTAAACCCTAAACCCTAAACCCTGACACGAAAGCCTGGACCCTACGTCCCGCACAGCTGCACCGGCAATCCTGCGCAAGCACCATGAAACCCTACTTTTTTCCTTGCTCCGGGAGGCTTACGCCCTACCTGTGGGTTCTGGTTCAAGGTTTTGAAATCCCTGTTCAGTTGGTTGTGGTCGCTGCGGTCCTCTATTCCCTGTCTAACCCCTAAGCCCTAAACCCTAAAAGCTTATGAACCCTCTCAGCCCCAAAGCCTGAAAACACGACCTTAAATCCAACACCCCAAGCCACAAAGCCAACGCGCGCCAAGAAACCTTAACCTCAAACCCTACACCCGAAACTGCTTGCGTTTAGGGTTTGGGGTTCGGAGTTTAGGAGGCTTGCAGCTCTCCACCCTCAGCCCTCAACCAGGTGGGTTTCGAGTTTAGCGTTTAGGGTTTAGGGGTTCAGCATCCCATGTTCTGGCTTTTGCTAGTCAAGCGTTTATCGAGCTTTGGAAAAGAACCCAACCCGCCCAAAGAATACAAGCGGGTAGGTTAAGTCGTATCTTCTTGGTGTAAAGTCGTATCTCGGGCGCGTGCATACTGGGGATTCGAGAATTCCAAGCTTGGTCAGGACCCACTTGCACCCCCAAGCAGAAATCTCATTCACGCTGCCAAAAATGCTCCCCTCCCAGGCGTGCGGTGACAAGTGCGTATTTTGCATGTGAAGAACATGCGTGCCCAAATTTTGGGTTCGAGAACCAAACTGACCTTATTTTGGTTTGGGCATGAGCCTTCATATACATGTGAAAGAGGCGGGTTTGGGGTTTGGGGTTTAGGGCTCAGGGTTTAGGGTTGAGGGGGCTAACAAAGACTGAGCCCCAAACTTGGGGGCCCCCAGAACCCGAAGCCAGCTAGGGCCCAGGCGTGAGGGGTGTAGGGCTTAGAGTTTAAGGGTTTAGGGTTTAGGGTTTGGGGTTTAGGGCCCCGAAGAAGGACACCGGGCATTCTCATGCACATCGACGCTTGGGCCGCGACAGTGTTGCTTTTCGAGCCATGAGTTTGAGGCTTTTTAGGGTTTAGGGTTTAGGGTTTAGGGTTTAAGGTTTAGGGTTTGCCGGGTTCGTTTGGTTTGGGCAGTTGACGCTGGCTATTCAGGGACAAACCCCGAAACCCCAAACCCCCTAAATCCCTAAACCCCTAAACCCCAAAACCCCTAAACCCCTAAACCCCTAAACCCCTAAACCCCTAAACCCCTAAACCCTAAATTGGGGGCGAGTTTCGGGATGGGCCACTGGGCTCCATAGCTTCCCTCAACCCGCTTAAGAAAATGAGGGGTTTCGGGTTTCGGGTTTAGGGTTTATAGGGTCTAGGGTTTAGGGTTTAGGTTTTAGGTTTAGGGTTTAGGGTTTAGGGTTTAGGTTTAGGGGTGCAGGGTACTTAAACCAAGTGGGCTAGAAGTAGGGCTAGCAAGTGACTTGAGGGTTTTCAGGGTCTGTGGGGATTTGCGGAGTTTTAGTGCTAGGGCTTCACGTTTCTTAGGGTTTAAGGTTTGTGGTTTGGAGTTTTGGGGTTTTGATGTTCAACCCCAAACCATGAATCCTAGACCTCCACATCTAGACCATTGAAAAACCTACACCCTAAACCCTAAGCCCGAACCCTGAACCCTAAACCCTAAACCCCTAAACCCCTAAACCCCAAACCCTTTTCGGTTTGGGTTCTAAAGAGCTTGGTTTCATTGTGGGGGTCGGTGTTCCGAGGGCTTGGGGGGTAAGGACTTGGACAACTGAGCTTGTGTAAACCCTAAACCATAAACCCGACACCCTACACCCTAAAATTAAATCCTAAACCCTAAACCCTAAACCCTAAACCCTAAACCCTAAAACCCCGCAACGATTTACATCACTGAGCCCTATAAACCTCTTACTGCCGCAGTCGAGAGCTTCGGAATAGAACGATGCGGTCGCCGAGCGCGTGCGGCAAGCAGAAAACTCCTTAAACTCCAAAGCGAAAGCCCTAACTTTGCCCTAAACTTGGGATGCTCCCCCCTACACTAACAGTCCTTGATAGGGATGAGAGTACCCCCTAGTATCATCCCTATGAAGGACTGTTAGTATAAGGGGGAACATCCTAGCCCTAGACCCTAAACCTTAAACCCTAAACCCTAAGCCGTAAGCCGTAAGCCCTAAGCCCTAAACCCTAAACCCTAAAGCCTAAACCCTGAACCCTAAACCCTAAACCCTCAACCCTCAACCCTCAACCCTCAACCCTCAACCCTCAACCCTCAACCCTGGCCCTAAGTGGATGCATGGTTCTTCGCCCCAATCTCGCGGCCCAAGGATGCAGACTTGGCCGACGGCATGAACAACGCCAGCACTTTGCAGAAGGCATGTGGCCTCAAAGCCTAAACAAGGCATTCGGAGGTTTAGGGTTTAGGGTTTTGGGTTTTGGGTTTACGGTTTAGGGTTTAGGGTGTGTCACGGGAGGGCGCGCGCTCGGGTGTGAAACACCCCGGGCCGCGCGCTCGCGTTGCCCGTCAACCCACCCCGGCCACCCACACTATACTCTATTAGGGTTTAGGGTTTATGGAATTTATTTTCTTGTGCCCCGATGCTTGCTTTTATGTTTTTAAAGTTGCGGTGTTAGCGTTTAAGCTGGGGTTGCGAGTAGCCTCGGCCCTTTTCAGGCCTTCGGCGTGTCAGGCCCCATAGAGGCCCTTTTTTATTTGAAGGTCAGGGAAACCCTTTGTGCCGGCTCCTGGATTCCCCTTCTTTAAGGGCTTCAAGCCTTTTTGGTGGCTTTTGGGGCTTCTTGGGGGCTTCCTGGGGGCTTTCCTGGCCCTTCTGGGGTAAAATGAAGGGGTGCCCAAAACTCGTTCTTAGTACAAAAAAATCGCATTTGTCCTTGCGGGCACGGGCAAATCCTGGGGCCCCAAGCCTCTTAAGCCCTGAGCGTCCGGCGAGAACAGAGGTCCACCAGCTTCCAGAGGCCCCCGGAAGCGAGGTAACGGCGAGGGGGCCAGGGCCTTCGCCAGGGAGGCCCGGAGGCCCCTGCCCAAGACCATCGATTTCAATACTCAAAAAAAAGCATTTTTTCATTGCGGGTCCGGGCAAATCCTGGTGTGCCCCTTTTTAGGGTCTTTTTGAAGTTTCTTAAAGGCTTGTTGAGGCCGGTGTGCTGTCTGCAAGGCCGGGGTCGGGGTTTAAAGCTCTAGGTCGGGGAAGCCTAAGCGGGGCCCTGAGAACATACCTGGCCTAGGTTGGGGGCTCGGTTGGGGGCCCACCCTAAGCGCCTAGGCACGGGGTGGGCTGGGCTGGGGCCCTGGGGTGGGGGGACCTTGGCCCGGGAAAGGGTGATTGGACAACTAGTAGGCAAGGGATGTTCAGGTCCATCTCCGACCACGCGCCGCGGCGGACGAGGCCAGGCGGAAGCTGTGGTGGTGACGAATCACTGTGTTAACTATTCGGCAGCAGCGTCCTGACGCAGGAGCACAGTCCGGCCAGTGAAGGCGAGAGCGAGGGCCGAAAGTGTTGCGTCTTTGAAAGAGCCCAGCGCAGCATTCCCAGCGACTAGGAGTCCTTCGACCTAAGCTGGCTCTTCGAGGCAGCCAGGACGACTGACAGGTGAAAGCTGGAGTCACCTCGCTGGACAGGAGGACGCGTGCCGGCAGTCGAGGACGCCTTGAACCACTTAGCTGGAGTCCAGTCATGAACAGCGTCGCAGCAAGTGAGTTAACCTGCTAGCCGGAGTCCAGTCATGAACAGCGTCGCAGCAAGTGAGTTAACCTGGTGTCCGGAGGCGACAGCGTCGTGCGCCACGACAGACGCAGAGGCTGCAACAACAGCGTCTTGCTGCAGAAAGCTGAGCAGGAGGCAAGGGCGAGGGCCCGGTCGTTGGACGACGACGACGATCCCGACTGGCGCCCGTGGCACCTCGGAGTCAAGGACGTGTGTAGGACGCAGACGGTGAAGCAAGCCTGACGAGGACAGGCGGCGCCAGCTCCAGCCCGGACTGAGGCCGCGCACGCGCACAGTGTGCGTGACCCAGGGCGTGCGTAGACGCAACGGCCTGGCTAGGGGACTGCCTACGGCACGGGAGTCAGCGTAGAACTCGAAATATATTTTTCGTCACAGAATCCAGCGGCGCATCGAAGCTTTGCTTGATTGCTAGGCAGGCTCCCATCGAGGGGTGTCGTATTCGGTTTCGGGATGCACGGGCGGCGAACAGTTGCGGCACAGGTTCGCCCCTGTGGGCCCTTCCTACCGTGAAATGTGAGTGCGTTTACCGGAAAAAATTGCCCATGTCTCTGGAGTGTAATTCAAGACAGTGTAAAGAGGAAAGCCGTTTCTGCTAGCATGGAGGCTTGGGGGGCGACGGGGATCCTACCCTAACCAAAATGAAGAAAGGCTCAGGGCCCGAAGCCCGACAGCTTAGAGGAACCTGGCCGGAGCAGCTCTTGTCTGGCGGGGCCTAGGCTTTTTTTGGGTCTCGCGGAGGCACAGAGGTGCAGTATATAAGTCCCGCGGTGTTGTAGGCAGTGTTACAGATAAGCAAGGACGCAAGATGCGAAGGCAAGGCCGAGGATGCCCCTCGCTGAGGCCCGCTGCCTTGCATCGACGCCGGACAAGCCAGAATATAAGTCTCTCGTCTGTCGAAAGAGAGCAGCAGCAGTTTTTTGCTGGGCTCTGTAGTCGAAAAGAACAAAAAGGCTCGTCACGGTTTTTAAAGCCCTAGTCAAACTTCTTTGTTCAACCCCAGCGTAGGGCAGTTTTGTTGCCGGGGTGAGGAACAGGGTCGGGCCCACGTGGGTGAAGCAGACAGGGCTGCTTCCAAAGCCGACCCCAAGCCTGTTAGGGTTTAGGGTTTACGGTTTAGGGTTTAGGGTTTTAGGGCTTAGGGCTTAGGGTTTAGGGTTTAGGGTTTAGGGGTTTAAGGTTCAACCCATAAAAAAGGCTTTCGGAAGTCAAGTAGAGGGGCGACGGGTTGCTTGCAATGAAACCCTGAACCCTAGGCCCTAAACCCAAAAAGGGATCAGGGCCTAACGGCTTCTGGGGCTTACGTAGTTCTAGGGTTTGTTTATTGTTTCGCCTGGTGTCTGAGAACTGCGGCCGCCTCTTGTTGGGGCTGGGAGTGTGTGAGCTCTGTGTACCTGAGTCCGGGTTATGGTTGCCGTTGCCCCAAACCCGTGGTCCTCCAGAAAAAAAATGGATTGCGGGAGCTGGTTTGGGGGTTCAGGGGCCCATAGTGTTGGAGCGACCGGAGGGGTTCGGAGACTGGGTTTATGACTATATACTGGGTCGTGCGATAGGTTCCTTCCATCTTTCTAAGCCCCACGCCCGAAGCAACGTGCCGCCAAGCCTGGACGCGTTCAGGGTATTCATTCATGCTGAAGAGGTTTCCGACAATAGGGATACCCTTTTTGGGAGTTCCTGCAATGGGGATTGTGGTATTTCGGGGGATAGTAGGGGTAACCCCCCCCGTCATTTTGGAAAATTCAGGGTCGTCCCGTGTATCCCCCGAGAAGCCAAAACCATACAAGCCCCTGAGCCCTAAACCCTAAAGTGTGCGTATTAGGACTTAGGGTTTAGGGATTCCCGGGCCTGGCGTGCCGAAGAAATACGTGACGAAGAAATAGCCACAGGAAATCTACCAAGCTCCAGACTCAGAATTTTTGATCTGCAGAGCCAGCCGAAAGCATCGATGCCTGAGAGGCTAGAAGAGGCGCGGAAGAGGGCCTGAACCCTACATACCTTCATCCCTACACCCGAACCCTGAACCCAAAACCCCAAATCCTAAACCCCAAACCGCAAACCCTAAGTTTAGAAAAGAGGCTTCGCATCCCCACAGCCCATTATTGCGACCCGTGTCTAGCAAAGCTTGTGCTCAGAACCAGATCCTGAACGGAGTTTTTAGGCGGGGGTGTTTGGGCGGGGGGGGGGGGGGGGGGGGTGGCAAGCCCTGAACCCGAACCCTAGAGACTGAATCCCGAAACCCTGAACCATAAACGCCAAAAGTTGAACGCTTAAACCTGCAAACTCAAACAACTGGGGGTGGGAGGGGGCGGAGGGGGGTGGGGCTACGATTCCCTGGCTTCTCCCAGGCACGCAGCCATCAGGCGGGGCGGCGGGGGGTGTTGCTGGAGGGACGGGGGTTCGTGTGTTTAGGGGTAGGGGTGTAGGGGTCCCGGGGTTTAGAGGGTTGTGGGGTTTATGGGGTTGTGGGGTTTATGGGGTTTATGGGGTTCATGGGATTTATCGGGTTTTGTGGTTTATGGGATTTATGGGGTTTAGGGGTTGAGAGGGGTTTAGGGGGTTGAGGGGTTCAGGGTTTAGACTTGAGGGTCTAGACCCCTGAAGGGTTTAGGGGTCTAGGGCGTGGGGTTGCGGGCTCAGCGACTGGTCTAGCCGAACTAAGCGATGGCTTAGAACTCCAAAGCACCTGAAGCCCCCCCCGAAGCTGCAAAATGCTGCCCTAAACCCTAAACCCTAAACCCAAAACCCGAAACCCTAAACCCTAAACCCTAAATTCTAGAACCCTAAAACCCCAAAACCCTCAGACCCTGGACCCTGACACCCTGTAACAGGACTCAGAGTGGGTTTAGGTTAAGCCCCCAGTATCCCCAAACCCTAAACCCTAAACCCTAAACCCTAAGCCCTAAACCCTGAACCCTAAACCATACACCCTAAACCCCAAAAACCGTAAACCCTAAATCGTAAACTTGCCCTGAAACCCTGTAACCCTAAACCTTTCAACGCAAACAGCCGGTACCCAGGTCCTCAAGGCAGCGTGCCCGATGCTTGCGGCCAAGAGCCCCGGGGTCGCAGTACGTTCCAGGACGCCTTAGTCGTATTCGGGTTTAGGGTTTTTAGGTTTAGGGTTTAGGCTTTAGGGTTTAGGGTTTAGGGTTTAGCTCCCCTTGCTTTGGGTGGGTCAGATCCCTTCCCGCACCCTGTAAACAAAAGCAGGCATCCTTACTTACTTTTTCCTGGCTCTTAGTAGGGAATGAGGGAATGAGGGCCCTACACAATCCCTTAAAGGGTATTTTTCGGGCCTCATTCCCTCATTCCCCACCAAGAATCCGGGGTTATTCCTAGATTGCTCGCTTTTTGCCGAGTGGAGCCTGAATCGTGGCTTCGGGTTTAGGGCATGCCCTAGAATATGTTCAGGAACCCTGTATCGTTGAATGCGGTCTAATCATCGGCTTTCAGGCTACGTATGGTTTTGGTTGCTTGTAGGTTACTATGTGCACACCGCTTGCAGGATTGACAGGCAACCCCTAAGAGGTTAAGCCCGAACTCAACACGCCCGCCCCCCTTTCAAGCTCTCAAACCTCAGCCCTAAAACCTAAGACCTAGACCCTAAACCCTAGGCCCTAAACCTAAACCCTTAAGTCTAAACTCAAAACCCCAAATGCTGCTCAAGGCCTCTGCGCGACCTTCAGCCCCAAACCCGAAACCCTGCGAATCTCTCCGAGGCTGCTTTGCGCAGAGCGCGAGCTGCACGAGCTTCGCCACGACGGTGTCGGCCTCCCTTCTGCGCTGGCATATGGGATTGAGGGCCTGAGCTTGCGGGCTTAGGGTTTAGGTTCAGGGTGCAGGGGTTCATGTTGTGCCTGCTTAAGTGTGGGCCCCCCCCCCCCCCCCCCCCCCTAACAAACAGTCGAGGCTGGATTTGCTCCTCTTTAAACGGGCCCGGGGGTTTGTATGATTTCAGTAGGGCGGAGTTGAACAGGGGCAGCGATGCCCGGGAACTCATTTTAAAGACGCGGCGCATGGAATTTCTTACGGCGCGCGGTCGTTTTGACTTAACCCCGCGCCCCCAAACAGTCAGGGTGTCCTGAATAGCCCAGCCAAAACGGCTTTATAGAGGGGGCCAATACTACACCAGGTCCAACATTAGGGCTTTAAACCCTAAACCCTAAACCCGAAACCCTAAACCCTAAACCAGGTCCAACATTAGGGCTCACGCCTTAAACCTGAAACCGACTGAAGCTTGGCCTCGAGATTTGGGACGTCGCAGTTGGCGGGCCTGAGGCCATGTAGGCAACTGACAAGCCAGAAAGGCTTTTTTTTTTCTACATCTGTATGATGTGTGTATATATATATATGTATATACATGTACGTGTAGTTTTTTTTTTACATAGATGTTGGTATGAAGGGTTATATTTATATATACATATGTGTGTGTATGGTATACCTGTCAATCACAACACTCAATGAAGCTTCCAGGCACCTGTCCTAGGCACGGACTTCTGCATCTTCTGTGAATGCAGATACTTTAACTTAGCTGGAAGTTCTTCATTTCCAGTATTCTGGGGCCCCCGGATTCAGGATGGATTTCGATTCAAGCCGGTTCGGTTCAAACTGCATCGGGCCGCGGCCGGATCCGAGATCCAAGATCCAGCAGTGTAGCAAGGTCTTGCCCGAGGCATCTTGGATCCTGGATCCCGAAACCCCTAAACCCTAAGCCCTTAACCCTTAAACCCTGAACCCTAAACCCTCTGAACCCTCGAAACCCTCTAAACCCTCTAAACCCTCCAAACCCTCCAAAACCCTCTAAACCCTCCAAGCCCTCCAAAACCCTCTAAACCCTCTAAACCCTCTAAACCCTCTAAACCCTCTAAACGCTCTAAACGCTCTAGACGATGTAAACCCCGAAAGCCCTAAGCCCTGACCCCCAAACCTTCAGACCCCCTAAGCCCTAAACCCTGAACCGCTATAAACCCAAACCCTATAAACCCCTACGCCTCAAGCCCTACATAACCCCCTACAGTCCCTCACCCCATAACCCTAAACCCGAAACCCTAAACCCTAAACCCTAAACCCTAAACCCTAAACCCTAAACCCCCAAACCCTTAGTTGGCGGGCACCTCCTTCGAAGAGCTCGAGAACCCGACTACGTCGACCTGCGCCGCTGCAGGACGCTGGCCGAAGGGCTTAGTTCAGGGGTTTAGGGTTTAGGGTTTGGGGTTTGGGGTTTAGGGTTTAGGGTTTGGGGTTTAGGGTTTAGGGTTTAGGGGTACCCGGAAACCGCCAACAGGATTGAGTTAGGGTATGATATTAGGGACTTGAGTTTTGACAAGCCAACCAGAAAGCCTGACGCCTAGCCAGTGTAATAATTCCGCGTCGCGCTCCTCCTTCGTGCCGGCCCTGAACCCTAAACCCTAAACCCTAAACCCTAAACCCTAAACCCTATAGACCCTACTCAAGGACTTGGACCCCAATCCCTAAACCCAAGCCCGACCTGAGAATCTGGGAGGAGCGCCAAACAGCCCCACTGGGTTGGGGGTTTCGGGTTTAGGGTTTAGGGTTTAGGGTTTAGGGTTTAGGGTGTTCTGTGCCAGTGTTCGAACGCCCTGGCGCCAGGATACCCGACAGCCCCTCGGCTGAAATGTGGCTGAGATGTTTGCTGTCCCAAAGGGAGCCCAGTAACCTGCATTTTAAGGAAAGTACCCTAAACCCTAAACCCTAAACCCTAAACCCTAAACCCTAAACCCTAAACCCTAAACCCTAAACCCTAAACCCTAGACTTTGAACCCTAAACCCTGGACCCTAAACCCTAAACCCTGGGCCCTAAACCCGAAACCCTATATACTTTGCACCCATGTAAGGATCTTCGTTAAGGATTTAAGCCGCCAGAGAGCCTGGCAGCCTTCGTGCGGTCTATGCACGTGGGCACTCAGATGGGTTTTGGCGTACTTGAAGGCTGTTGGAACTCATGGTTAGGGTTGTGGGTTTAGGTTTTAGGGTTTAGGGTTTTAGGGTTTTCGGGTTTTAGGGCTCTGGGTTGAGGGTTTAGAGTTTGGGATTTAGGGTTTAGGGATGAGGGTTTGGGGTTTAGGGTTCAAGGTGCCCGCGCTAGATTGTCACTGGTCGTTTCCCACAAAAGCCCTTAGTTCAAAACATAGTTTTAGATAACCTGAAAGCCTGCAGTTTTCACAAGTGCTGCACCTACCACTGCATCAGGCCATGTCACCCCAGAACACAACCAGTGAAAAGCAGGTGCGCCAACCGGGTAGTTGCAGGTAAGGGCCAAGTATAAGCAGGGTTTGGGGTTTGGAGTTCTTTGCCGTCAGAAGCAAAGTCGTTACAATCATTTAATGTAACGTGTCAACCCTGAAGTATACCTTGAAACGGCCTTAAGCCTTACATCCCATCCCCCTGAACGGAATCCCAAGAATTCAGCCCCAAGCGCCCTCAGCAAGACATGGTGTAAGAACAATGCAATCTTAGAATAAACCATATATGTTCATAGGAAAATCATATGATGCTGGTAATACAATGTTAGAATACAAAAGTACATTTTCATAGGAAAATCATATGATATTGGTAGAAGCGAAAGGAGTCTCAGCCTTCAGCGCTGAGGACGGCAGCGCCTACACCCTCACTTGCAGCGCGTCCGACGCCACCAACGCCACCATGGCAACTTTGCAGCCCAGGATTCGGTTCGGGGCTTCGGGGTTTAGGGGCTTAGGGGGCTTGGGGGCTTAGGGGGCTTAGGGGCGTGGGGGCTTAGGGGCTTAGGAGCTTAGGGGTTTGGAGATGTAGGGGTTTGGGGTTTAGTGGTTTAGGTTAGTAAACTCGAGGCCTTCTCGGGCCCTCTGGGCATGGGGAGCTCAACAGTCGCTGATTCTCCGAGGTGAATGGAACCGGCAACAGCTCGATGTCTTGTCCTGGCCTCAGGGCCGGAGACGCCGACACCCCAAAGCTTTCACCATGTGGTCAAATCTCCTGAACTATGTCACTTGACCCTAAACCCGAAAACCTGAACTCGAAACCCTAAACCCTAACCTTGCACCCTAAACCCTAAGCCCTAGAACCCTGAGCCCTGAACCCCCAAATCCTCAGCATGAGGGCATCGTCACAGGGAGCAGAATCCGGAGAGCCGCCCGTGAGCTCCCGAAACCCAAACCTTTTCACAACCAGTGTAAGGTTGGAACCATGAACCCTCGCTTGTAGGGTTTTGTGTTTGGGGTTTAGGGTAAGAACCCTTGTAAACCCTAAACCCTAAACCCTAAACCCTACTTGGAGCCCTAGAGCCAGGTCCGGGTCTCTACCAGGACTTCTGCGGCGGGGCTCAGTGCCTGGGAGGCGGGGGTGGGGAGGGAGGGGGGGGGGGTGGCTGAGCAAAATAGGGTCTATTTAGAAGCTACCGCCTGGGATTATTAATCAGTTTTAGCATATCCAAGACAACCCAGCTACTTCTCCAACAACGTCTCACGCATATGCGCACTTAGACAACTCATTTCGGACTGATAAATGTTTTGGCTCTTGCAATCTCAGACCCTAAGCCCGGAACCCTGACCACAAATTCGTACACTCTAAAACCCTACACAAGAAACTCTATACCGTATTTCCTAAACTCTAACTCCTAAACCCAGAATCTAGAAAGAAAAGGAGGAAAAAGAAAGAATCATGTGCAGACGTTCCTGTGTTCCTATCTTCGGAGTTCTTCTATTCCTATCTCTGCTGATTTTTCAGAATGGAAGGAGGGCTTCATTTTCCCTCTCACTTTTCCTTTCACTTTTCTTTTCTCACTCCAAGCAGAAGGAGAAGACAAGGGAGAGAGGTGAGAGATAGAGAGCCCCTTACAGCTCAATAAATAGAAAGGTGACCAAAATGGATGAAAAGATCGCCTGCTTTCATTTCTAAACGGCCTGTCCCCGCCTTCTTTTCTTTGCACAGTGCAGACATAAATAAACACGAAAGAAGAAAGAGGGCCTTTCCCCACTATTTCCTTCGCTATCCTGGAATCCTGGTTCGGAAAAGAAAGGAACAGCTACCAGCCCCCCTCCCGACTTTCATCTTTCCATTTCTTTTGTTTCGTCACGCTCAAACGGACAGAAGAAGGGCGGCCTCTAGTGTTTCCTCGCCTCCTTCTGCACTGTTATAACTTCCTTTCTTTTCTCTTCTGTTGCTTTGTGTGACAGGTGCGGGGGCATTTCTTTCACTTTTCCCATCGAAGAAAGGCTCCCTTCCTATCCGCATATTTTCTTTTCTCTTCCTTCCGAAAAAGACTATAAGAGGCAGGGATAAACAGAATGAAAGAGGAGTCTCCTTTGCTTTCCGACTACCTTCTCACCACAAAAAGGAACCCTTCTCTTTCTTCCCTTGACTTTCTTTTATCTTGTTTGCATTCTACGTTTCCCACTAAGAAAATGAGACAATGATGAAGATAAGTGAAGAAAGATCACTGCCTGCACGCAGGTTCTCGGGAGCTTGTCTCGACCGGGCTGTCCCTCCTTTCCCCGCACGTCCCTTCGCTTGTCCCCATTGATCTCTCGCGTCTCTTCCCTTTGCACTCTCTCGCCTCTGGCCCGCCTTCCATGCTGAAAATGCTGAAGAGATACGAAAAGAAGAGCTCATGATTCTTTCTCATTTCTTCTTCTTTATCATTCCCATATGAGTAAAGAAGAAAGATTAGGAGAGAGAGCCCTGCGGCAATTCCTGTTTTGGGCGGAAGAAAAGAAACAAAGAGATAATAAGAGAGAAGAACGAATAAGAAGGTGCCGGGAACGAAGATGGAAACTGCTCCTTCACCCTGGTCTATCGCTTCCTTTTCGAATTTTTTCGGAAGGAAGATCGAAGATAGTGGGAAAAAAGGAGTGAAGTGCCCGTAGAAGGGAGAAAGTGAAAGGGATGCCCCCGCAACTTTCATATTTTGATAAGAATGCAAGCGCCAGCAGAGAAGAAAGGAAGAGAGAATAACGAGGAAAGAGCGGAAACCGAGGAGATTAGGAGCCAGGTTTCCCTGATTGATTCTCGTCACTTTTCTCTGTTTTGGGAAGGTAAAGGGCTTTATATCTCCCACCTCTCTCCCTTGTCTTTTTGGTTGGAGTGAGAAAATATAAAGAAAGCGAAAGGAAAAGTGAGAGGGAGAAAGAAGCCCTCCTTCCATTCTGAAAAATCTACAGATTTAGAGACAGGAATAGGGGACAATATGGAAATGATTCTTTCTTATTTCTTCACGTTGTCTCCTTTCCCTATATGACTCCCTTGCGATTTCCCTTTTGGTTGGAGTGAGAAGAGACAAAAGAAAAGTGAAAGGAAAAGTGAGAAGGAGAAAGGACGCAGAGATAGGAATAGAAAAACTCAGAAGAGACACAGTCTCAGACAAGATAATTTGCTGACTTGTGATTGCGTGGCTGCCTTGGCAAGAGTTGTTGCTGGAATGGCTTTTGGGAAGAAAGTCGGAGGTGCACTTTTCGATCCAGGCGTGTTTCGCGAGCCGCAGCTTCTGGCCTCCTCTTGCTTGGGCGTGGCCAAGCGCCAGGGAGCAGAAATGCTGCGTTTTTCAAGTTTCAAATTCGTTTCTGTAGAGACTAGTTGCAAAATAGTTTCAAAATCCAGTTGCAAAATCGTTGTTAAGGGGAAACTGCGTTTTTCTACGCGCAATTGCAAAACATGCAGAAGTTCTGGTTTTCAACAAGCGCGGACAGAAATTGCAGCTCCTCCTTAACAGCGATATTTCAACTGGATTTTGAAACTAGTTTGAAACTGACTTGAGACTAATTTGAAACTATGGAAACGAATTTGAAACTCGAAACACTACCATATTCCGGACTTTCTGCCCCCCTCCTGGCCCCTCACATATGGCCCTCACGCACGGGAAGTTGACTTTGTTCAGGCGTGACTAGAGACCAGAGCTTCCGAAAGCTTGCCAATCTCCGGACAGTAGGAATAGAGGAATGTGTGGAAATGATTCTTTCCTAGTTCTTCATCTTCTTTCTCCTTTCCCTATGTATGAGAAAAGAAGACAGACAAGGAGAGAGCCCCCTGCAATTAGGAATTTCCCCAGAAGAGAAAGCGAAAGGGATGCCCCCGCAACTTTCACGTTTTTGAGAAGAATGTAAGCACCAAAAGAGAAGAGAAAGGAAAAGAGAATAGCGAGGAAAGAGGCAAGGAAACACAGGAGGCAGCCCCTCCGCTTGCTTCTTGAATGAAAAAGACATCGGAGAAATGGAAACATGAAATTGAGAGGGAAGTTGCGCTTTTCCTTGCTGAAGAACAAAGCAATTCCAAAGAACATGGAAAGCACAAGGAATGTACTGGGAAAGGTAGGGAAAGGGATTCTTCCCTCCCTTTTTTGCTTTCCTTCAATCTGCGATGTAAAGGGAAAGATGCAGCGGACAGGTCTGAAAATACAGGCAGGTGATCTTTTTTCCTTATTGTCATCATTGTCTCTTTTTCTCAGTGGGAAACGTCTCATTTTCTCAGCGGGAAACGTAAAGTGCAAAAAGATAAAAGAAAGAAAGTAGGGAAGAGTTGGAAGGTTCCTTTTTGTGGTGAGAAGGTAGTCGGAAAGCAACAGGAGACTCCTCTTTCATTCTGTTTATCCCTACCTCTTATAGTTTTTTTGGGAAGCAAGAGGGAAGAACATACGCGGATAGGAGGGCAGCCTTTCTTTGATGGGGAAAAGGAAAGGGATGCACTGCCCCCTCAATTTTCATGTTGATAAGAATGTAAGCACCAGGAGAGAAGAAAGGAAGAGAGAATAGCGAGGAAAGAGGCAAGGAAACACATGAGATTAGGAGTCAGGTTCCGGTGATTGATGTTCGTCTCTTGTCTTCTTTTTGAGAAGGTCGCTTTTGGTTGGAGGAAGAAGTCCGCCTTCCATTTTGAAGAATCTGCAAAGATAGGAATTGAAGAAATCACAAGAGACACGGATAGAGGACATTATAGACATGATTCTTTCTTATTCATTCATCTTCTTTCTTCTTTCCCTATATGAACACAGAACAAAGACAAGGAGAGAGAGCCTCCTGCAATTGGGAATTTCCCCAGAAGAGACAAAGTGAAAGGGATGTCCCCCGCACCTTTCACACTTTTGAGAAGAATGTAAGCAACAGAAGAGAAGAGAAAGGAACTCATAATAGTGAGCAGGGAGGCGAGGAAAGACTGGAGGCAGACCTTCTTTCCGGTTGAGCAGGACGAAACAAGAGGATGTAAGATGTAAGTCGGGAGGGAGGCTGGTAGCCGTTCCTTTCTTTTCCGAACCAAAGACAAAGAGGAAGGAAGGCAGGATAGGTTTCCGTGATTGATTTTCGTCACCTCTCTATGTTTTGAGAAGTAAAGGGCGTTCTATCTCTCACCCCTCTCCCTTGTCTTCTTGGTTGGAGTGAGAAAATATAAAAAAAAGCGAAAGGAAAAGTGAGAGGGAGAAAGAAGCCCTCCTTCCATTCTGAAAAATCTGCAGATTTAGAGACAGGAATAGGGGACAATATGGAAATGATTCTTTCTTATTTCTTCACGTTGTCTCCTTTCCCTATATGACTCCCTTGCGATTTCCCTTTTGGTTGGAGTGAGAAGAGACAAAAGAAAAGTGAAAGGACAAGTGAGAAGAAGAAAGGATGCAGAGAAAGGAATAGAACAACTCAGAAGAGACACAGTCTCAGACAAGATAATTTACTGACTTGTGATTGCGTGGCTGCCTTGGCAAGAGTTGTTGCTGGTTTCGCGAGCCGCGGCTTCTAGCCTCCTCTTGCTTGGGCGTGGCCAAGCGCCAGGGAGCAGAAATGCTGCGTTCTTCAAGTTTCAAATTCGTTTCTGTAGTTTCAGACTAGTTGCAAAACAGTTTCAAAATCCAGTTGCGAATTCGTTGTTAAGGGGAAACTGCGTTTTCTACGCGCAATTGCAAAAAATGCAGGAATCTCTAGAGGTTCTGGTTTTCAACAAGCGCGGACAGAAATTGCAGCTCCTCCTTAACAGCGATATTTCAACTGGATTTTGAAACTAGTTTGAAACTGACTTGAGACTAATTTGAAACTATGGAAACGAATTTGAAACTCGAAACACTACCATATTCCGCTTTCTGCCCCCCTCCTGGCCCCTCACATATGGCCCTCACGCACGGGAAGTTGACTTTGGTCAGGCGTGACTAGAGACCAGAGCTTCCGAAAGCTTGCCATCTCCGGACAGTAGGAATAGAGGAATGTGTGGAAATGATTCTTTCCTAGTTCTTCATCTTCTTTCTCCTTTCCCTATGTATGAGAAAAGAAGACAGACAAGGAGAGAGAGCCCCCTGCAATTGGGAATTTCCCTAGAAGAGAGAAAGCGAAAGGGATGCCCCCACAACTTTCACGTTTTTCATAAGAATGTAAGCACCAAAAGAGAAGAGAAAGGAAAAGAGAATAGCGAGGAAAGAGGCAAGGAAACACAGGAGGCAGCCCCTCCGCTTGCTTCTTGAATGAAAAGACATCGGAGAAATGGAAACATGAAATTGAGAGGGAAGTTGCGCTTTTCCTTGCTGAAGAACAAAGCAATTCCAAAGAACATGGAAAGCACAAGGAATGAACTGGGAAAGGTAGGGAAAGGGATTCTTCCCTCTGACTTTTTTGCTTTCCTTCAATCTGCGATGTAAAGGGAAAGATGCAGCGGACAGGTCTGAAAATACAGGCAGGTGATCTTTTTCCTTATTGTCATCATTGTCTCTTTTTCTCAGTGGGAAACGTCTCATTTTCTCAGCGGGAAACGTAAAGTGCAAAAAGATAAAAGAAAGAAAGTAGGGAAGAGTTGGAAGGTTCCTTTTTGTGGTGAGAAGGTAGTCGGAAAGCAACAGGAGACTCCTCTTTCATTCTGTTTATCCTCACCTCTTATAGTCTTTTTGGGAAGCAAGAGGGAAGAACATACGCGGATAGGAAGGCAGCCTTTCTTTGATGGGGAAAAGGAAAGGGATGCACTGCCCCCTCAATTTTCATGTTGATAAGAATGTAAGCACCAGGAGAGAAGAAAGGAAGAGAGAATAGCGAGGAAAGAGGCAAGGAAACACATGAGATTAGGAGTCAGGTTCCGGTGATTGATGTTCGTCTCTTGTCTTCTTTTTGAGAAGGTCGCTTTTGGTTGGAGGAAGAAGTCCGCCTTCCATTTTGAAGAATCTGCAGAGATAGGAATTGAAGAAATCACAAGAGACACGGATAGAGGACATTATAGACATGATTCTTTCTTATTCATTCATCTTCTTTCTTCTTTCCCTATATGAACACAGAACAAAGACAAGGAGAGAGAGCCTCCTGCAATTGGGAATTTCCCCAGAAGAGACAAAGTGAAAGGGATGTCCCCCGCACCTTTCACACTTTTGAGAAGAATGTAAGCAACAGAAGAGAAGAGAAAGGAACTCATAATAGTGAGCAGGGAGGCGAGGAAAGACTGGAGGCAGACCTTCTTTCCGGTTGAGCAGGACGAAACAAGAGAATGTAAGATGTAAGTCGGGAGGGAGGCTGGTAGCCGTTCCTTTCTTTTCCGAACCAAAGACAAAGAGGAAGGAAGGCAGGATAGGTTTCCGTGATTGATTTTCGTCACCTCTCTATGTTTTGAGAAGGTAAAGGGCGTTCTATCTCTCACCCCTCTCCCTTGTCTTCTTGGTTGGAGTGAGAAAATATAAAAAAAAGCGAAAGGAAAAGTGAGAGGGAGAAAGAAGCCCTCCTTCCATTCTGAAAAATCTGCAGATTTAGAGACAGGAATAGGGGACAATATGGAAATGATTCTTTCTTATTTCTTCACGTTGTCTCCTTTCCCTATATGACTCCCTTGCGATTTCCCTTTTGGTTGGAGTGAGAAGAGACAAAAGAAAAGTGAAAGGACAAGTGAGAAGAAGAAAGGATGCAGAGAAAGGAATAGAACAACTCAGAAGAGACACAGTCTCAGACAAGATAATTTACTGACTTGTGATTGCGTGGCTGCCTTGGCAAGAGTTGTTGCTGGTTTCGCGAGCCGCGGCTTCTAGCCTCCTCTTGCTTGGGCGTGGCCAAGCGCCAGGGAGCAGAAATGCTGCGTTCTTCAAGTTTCAAATTCGTTTCTGTAGTTTCAGACTAGTTGCAAAACAGTTTCAAAATCCAGTTGCGAATTCGTTGTTAAGGGGAAACTGCGTTTTTCTACGCGCAATTGCAAAAAATGCAGGAATCTCTAGAGGTTCTGGTTTTCAACAAGCGCGGACAGAAATTGCAGCTCCTCCTTAACAGCGATATTTCAACTGGATTTTGAAACTAGTTTGAAACTGACTTGAGACTAATTTGAAACTATGGAAACGATTTTGAAACTCGAAACACTACCATATTCCGGACTTTCTGCCCCCCTCCTGGCCCCTCACATATGGCCCTCACGCACGGGAAGTTGACTTTGGTCAGGCGTGACTAGAGACCAGAGCTTCCGAAAGCTTGCCAATCTCCGGACAGTAGGAATAGAGGAATGTGTGGAAATGATTCTTTCCTAGTTCTTCATCTTCTTTCTCCTTTCCCTATGTATGAGAAAAGAAGACAGACAAGGAGAGAGAGCCCCCTGCAATTGGGAATTTCCCCAGAAGAGAGAAAGCGAAAGGGATGCCCCCACAACTTTCACGTTTTTCATAAGAATGTAAGCACCAAGAGAGAAGAGAAAGGAAAAGAGAATAGCGAGGAAAGAGGCAAGGAAACACAGGAGGCAGCCCCTCCGCTTGCTTCTTGAATGAAAAAGACATCGGAGAAATGGAAACATGAAATTGAGAGGGAAGTTGCGCTTTTCCTTGCTGAAGAACAAAGCAATTCCAAAGAACATGGAAAGCACAAGGAATGTACTGGGAAAGGTAGGGAAAGGGATTCTTCCCTCTGACTTTTTTGCTTTCCTTCAATCTGCGATGTAAAGGGAAAAGATGCAGCGGACAGGTCTGAAAATACAGGCAGGTGATCTTTTTTCCTTATTGTCATCATTGTCTCATTTTCTCAGTGGGAAACGTCTCATTTTCTCAGCGGGAAACGTAAAGTGCAAAAAGATAAAAGAAAGAAAGTAGGGAAGAGTGGGAAGGTTCCTTTTTGTGGTGAGAAGGTAGTCGGAAAGCAACAGGAGACTCCTCTTTCATTCTGTTTACCCCTACCTCTTATAGTCTTTTCGGAAGCAAGAGGGAAGAACATACGCGGATAGGAAGGCAGCCTTTCTTTGATGGGGAAAGGAAAGGGATGCGCTGCCCCCTCAATTTTCATGTTGATGGGAATGTAAGCACCAGGACAGGTTCCGGTGATTGATGTTCGTCTCTTGTCTTCTTTTTGAGAAGGTCGCTTTTGGTTGGAGGAAGAAGTCCGCCTTCCATTTTGAAGAATCTGCAGAGATAGGAATTGAAGAAATCACAAGAGACACGGATAGAGGACATTATAGACTTGATTCTTTCTTATTTATTCATCTTCTATCTTCATTCCCTATATGAACACAGAACAAAGACAAGGAGAGAGAGCCTCCTGCAATTGGGAATTTCCCCAGAAGAGACAAAGTGAAAGGGATGTCCCCCGCACCTTTCACACTTTTGAGAAGAATGTAAGCAACAGAAGAGAAGTGAAAGGAACTCATAATAGTGAGCAGGGAGGCGAGGAAAGACTGGAGGCAGACCTTCTTTCCGGGTGAGCAGGACGAAACAAGAGAATGTAAAGATGTAAGTCGGGAGGGAGGCTGGTAGCCGTTCCTTTCTTTTCCGAACCAAAGACAAAGGGGAAGGAATGCAGGATAGCGCGTAGGATCGCGTAGGAGAGTACGGTGTGTTTTTGTCATTTTTTGGAGATGATACCGCGGTTTCTGGGTACTCTTTTCTCCTGCATCTGAAGGCATTCTCACGTACCGTTTTTTATTTGATTTTATACTACACGGGCCCCCAAAATTGGTCAATTTTTGCGATTTTTTACTATGTTGTAGGATTCTTTGAGCAAATTTTCAGTTTTTACTGATTCCAAGCTAAAAAAGTACATTGAAAATTATTAAAATTATGAAAAAATTATTAATTTCTGCCCTGAGAGGCTCCCGGAAAATTAAAATTATTAAAATTATTAAAATTATTAAAATTATTAAAATTATTAAAATTATTAAAATTATTAATTTCTGCCCTGAGAGGCTCCCGGAAAACTAAAATTATTAAAA
>CAJNDS010002303.1:327541-365041 GCA_905221605.1 Symbiodinium natans
GCCTGTGTTTAGGGTTTCAGGGCCCAGCGTTTAGGTTTCAAGGCCTCAGGGCCTGTGTTTAGGGTTTCAGGGCCTCAGGGCCTGTGTTTAGGGTTTCAGGGCCCAGCGTTTGGGGTTTCAAGGCCTCAGGGCCTGTGTTTAGGGTTTCAGGGCCTCAGGGCCTGTGTTTAGGGTTTCAGGGCCCAGCGTTTAGGTTTCAAGGCCTCAGGGCCTGTGTTTAGGGTTTCAGGGCCTCAGGGCCTGTGTTTAGGGTTTCAGGGCCCAGCGTTTGGGGTTTCAAGGCCTCAGGGCCTGTGTTTAGGGTTTCAGGGCCTCAGGGCCTGTGTTTAGGGTTCCAGGGTTTCAAGGCCTCAGGGCCTGTGTTTAGGGTTTCAGGGCCTCAGGGCCTGTGTTTAGGGTTTCAGGGCCCAGCGTCTAGGGTTTCAAGGCCTCAGGGCCTGTGTTTAGGGTTTCAGGGCCTCAGGGCCTGTGTTTAGGCTTTCAGGGCACAGCGTTTAGGGTTTTCAAGGCCTCAGGGCCTGTGTTTAGGGTTTCAGGGCCTCAGGGCCTGTGTTTAGGGTTTCAGGCCCACGGTTAGTATGGTTTCAGTCAGTTCTTCAGTCCTTGTTGAAGGTTTTCAGGCCTCAGGGCCTGGTTAGGGTTTCAGGGCCCAGCGTTTAGGGTTTCAGGGCCTCAGGGCCTGTGTTTAGGGTTTCAGGGCCTCAGGGCCTGTGTTTAGGGTTTCAGGGCCCAGGGTTTAGGGTTTCAAGGCCTCAGGGGGCCTGGTTTAGGGTTTCAGGGCCTCAGGGCCTGTGTTTAAGGGTTTCAGGGCCCAGCGTTTAGGGTTTCAAGGCCTCAGGGCCTGTGTTTAGGGTTTCAGGGCCTCAGGGGCTGTGTTTAGGGTTTCAGGGCCCAGCGTTTAGGGTTTCAAGGCCTCAGGGCCTGTGTTTAGGGTTTCAGGGCCTCAGGGCCTGTGTTTAGGGTTTTCAGGGCCCAGCGTTTAGGGTTTCCAGGCCTCAGGGCCTGTGTTTAGGGTTTCAGGGCTTCAGGGCCTGGGTTTAGGGTTTCAGGGCCCAGCGTTTAGGGTTTCCAGGCCTCAGGGCCTGTGTTTAGGGTTTCAGGGCCTCAGGGCCTGTGTTTAGGGTTTCAGGGCCCAGCGTTTAGGGTTTCAAGGCCTCAGGGCCTGTGTTTAGGGTTTCAGGGCCCAGCGTTTAGGGTTTCAAGGCCTCAAGGCCTGTGTTTAGGGTTTCAAGGCCTCAACGCCGTGGTTTTTCAAGTTTCAGGGTTTTTCAAGGTTTTTCAATGTTTTTTTAAGGTTTGTCCATGTTTCTTCGGGTTTTTTCAGGGTTTTTGTGAGGAAGGGCTGCCCCCGCGACCTTTTCACAGCCTAATTTCGGTCAAGGGGGGGTCGTATTTTTGAATTTTAAAGGCAAAATAGTCTTTGGAGACCCTCCTTGCCTCAAACTCCGATTTTTCTTGAGAGGGAAAGTTTGCCTCAAAAAACACCCCAAAAGGGACCTCAAGGCTTGGCCTAGACCCGCAATGAAAATGCGAATTTTTAATACTGAAATCGAGGGTTCTGGGTGGCCTCTCGTTTTCTGTGTTTTTGTGTTTTTCAAGTTTTTCAAGACTTTTCCGCGACCTTTTTCATAATGATTTTGGTCAGGGGGGGGGTCATTTTTCGATTTTAAAGGCAAAATAATCTTCGGAGACCCCCCCTTGCCTCGAACTCCGACCCCCCCATGAGGGAAAATTTGCTTCCAAAAACACCCCAAATGGGGGGGACCCCAGGCTTTTTTTTCCTTCTTTTTTTCCTTCGTTTTTTGTATTTTTTTTAACATTTTTTTCAAGGTTTGAGCCTCAGTTTAGGATTTCAAGACCTCAAAGCCTCGCGTGGTTTAGTATCTCCACCTCCTCGTTTGTTAAGTGGAAGTCATTCATGTTGTTATTGAACCATCCTAATAAAAAGAAGAAACTTTTTATTTCTTAATGTTATGGGAACTTCGGGTGGGTGGGTATTTTTCGATGTTCTAAACACAGAGCCTAAACGAGAAACTGCTCGACCAGGAGCTCTTGAACCCTAAACCCTAAACCCTAAACCCTAAACCCTAAACCCTAAACCCTAAACCCTAAACCCGAAACCCTAAACCCTAAACCCTAAACCCTAAACCCTAAACCCCATCCAGCAAGGAACGCCGGCGGTGGAGGTGGAGCTGGTGGCGTGGGAGTGGCGGGCACGGACTCCACCTGCGGCAACGGAGGTCCGGGGAAGGAGACGACTAGGGCATCCTCAGCAACCCCGAGAACTAAAGCCCTAAACCCCTCTTTCATATATAATTTAAATGTTAAGGAGTTACTGGGCAAGGTCGCCGTTTTACTGGGCAACGTCGCCGTTTTACTGGGCAAGGTCAGCTCGGTCAAAAAAATCGATCCTGCCCAGTAAAAACGGCGACCTTGCCCAGTAAAACGGCGACCTTCCGCCCCTGCCCAGTAAAAATGCGACCTTGGACCCCGAAGGTCGCCGTTTTACTGGGCAAGGTCGCCGTTTTACTGGGCAAGGTCGATTTTTTGACCAAAATCGACCCTGCCCAGTAAAACGGCGACCTTGCCCAGTAAAACGGCGACCTTGCCCAGTAAAACGGCGACCTTGCCCAGTAAAACGGCGACCTTCGGGGCCGAAGGTAGCATTTTTACTGGGCAGGGGGGGTGTCCGAAGGTCGCCGTTTTACTGGGCAAGGTCGCCGTTTTACTGGGCAAGGTCGCCGTTTTACTGGGCAAGGTCGCTGTTTTACTGGGCAAGGTCGCCGTTTTACTGGGCAAGGTCGCCGTTTTACTGGGCAAGGTCGCCGTTTTACTGGGCAAGGTCGCCGTTTTACTGGGCAAGGTCGCTGTTTTACTGGGCAAGGTCGCCGTTTTACTGGGCAAGGTCGCCGTTTTACTGGGCAAGGTCGCCGTTTTATTGGGCAAGGTCGCTGTTTTACTGGGCAAGGTCGCCGTTTTACTGGGCAAGGTCGCCGTTTTATTGGGCAAGGTCGCCGTTTTACTAGGCAAGGTCGCTGTTTTATTGGGCAAAGTCGCCGTTTTATTGGGCATGGGCAAGGTCGTTCTGTAAGTAAAATATTTTCTTAATGTTGTGGGATTCTTTGGGCGGGTGGGTATTTTCCTGGAGTAATTGCTTGACTAGTGAATGCTTGGACTTGAGATGCTGAACCCTAAACCCTAAACCCTAAGCCCTAAACCCTAAACCCTAAACCCTGAAACCCTAAACCCTAAACCCTAAACCCTAAACCCTAACCCTAAACCCTAAACCCTAAACCCTAAACCCTAAACCCTAAACCCTAAACCGCAAACCGTAAGCCCTAAACCAAAACAAGTTCAGATTCGGAGCTGCTGTTGTCGCCTTGGCAAGCCTGCAGCCCCTTCATTAACAGGGGGTGGTATGGGGTTTAGGGTTTAGGGTTGAGGGTTTAGGGTTCAGGGTTTAGGGTTTATGGGGTTCGGGTATCTGGCCTTCGGGTACTTGGGTACTTGGGTTTCGGGGTTTAGGTTTTAGGGTTAGGGATTCGGGTTTAGGGCACTTGGGTTTCAGGGTTTAGGGTGCTTGGGTTTCGGGGTCTAGGGGTCTTTGTAGCTGTGAAGCGGCAGGAGATCTGCATCACAGGGGACTGCGTCGAATACGCGGGCGGTGGCGGAGGGGGCTCCCACAACCCGGCGTGCTCCTCGGGCGGCCAGGCCGGGACGGTTTAGGCTTCAGGGTGTAGGGTTTAGGTTCGAGGGTTTAGGGTTTCGGGTTTAAGGTTTAGGTTTGAGGGTTTAGGGTTTATGGTTCAACAACCTTACATCCCCAAAAAGGTGCTTGAAGCCCCTTGAAAGCCCAGCTCTCCCATAGCCCCCCACTTGGAGGCTCAGGGTACTTTTCACCCAGTTAGAACTGTACTTATCAGCCCCCTTACGTCCTCTAAGTAGGTTAGAAGTAGACTTATAGTTTGGGTTATAGTAAGTTATGACCCTAAACCCTAAACCCTCGACCCTAACCCCGAACCCCTAAATTCTAAGCCCTAAGCCCTAAACCCTAAACCCCAAACCCGAAACCCTCTAATTGTAGTTCTACGCACACTCGAACCCCCAAGCAGAGGGCGGCAGCGGCGGCGGCGGGGCGTGTGGCACCCCAGGAGGAAAGAACGACGGCCAGGCACGCGGCTGGAAGGTTTTCTGAGGGTGAAAACTTGCCCTAAACCCTAAACCCTAAACCCTAAACCCTAAACCCTAAACCCTAAACCCTAAACCCTAAACCCTGAACCCTGAACCCTGAACCCTGAACCCTGAACCCTGAACCCTGAACCCTGAACCCTGAACCCTGAACCCTGAACCCTGAACCCTAAACCCTAAACCCTAAACCCTAAACCCTAACCCCTAAACCCTAAACCTTAACCCCTAACCCCTAAACTCTAAACCCTAAACCCTAAACCCTAAACCCTAAACCCTAAACCCTAAACCCTAAACTCTACACCCTAAACCCTAAACCCTAAACCCTGAACTGGTTTCGAGGTGCTTGTGTGAAGTATCGAGGTGAGCACTTGAGCTGCAAGCGCCGCCAGGCTGGGCGCAACGGCCTCGGTGGAGGTGGCGGAGGCCGGATTTGGGTTTAGGGTTTAGGGTTTAGGGTCTAGGGTTTAGGGTTTAGGGTTTAGGGTTTAGGGTTTAGGGTTTAGGGTTTAGGGTTCAGGGGTTCAGGGGTTTAGGGTTTAGGGTTTAGGGGTTCAGGGGTTCAGGGTTTAGGGCTAGGGTTTGCTAGCCCCGCTGGGTTTTGGGTTTTCGGGTTTTGGGGTTGGGGTTTGAAGCTTGGGGGTTCAGGGTTTGTCTGGGGTTCCTGGCTTGAGGTTTTAACTAGATTGGGGGGGTAAAGAGGGTTTTGGCTTTAGGGTTTGGGGTTTTAGGGTTCCGTGGGAGAGGTTCGGGTTGAGGCTGTTCTTTCACCTCCGGCTTTGGGGGTTTGTAGGATCTAGGCCACCCTAAACTCTAAACCCTAAACCCTAAACCCTAAACCCTAAACCCTAAACCTTCTAAACCCCACACCTCAAACATGAAGGCGGCTCGACGACCTCGAGTAGCGGCGGCGCTGGCGGAAACGGAGGCGCAGGGAAACGGGGGTTTAGGTTTTTGGGCTTCAGGGTGTCTAGGGTGTAGGGTTTAGGGTTTAGGGTTTAGGGGTTGGGAGGGACTGACAGGAGAAAGCTTTTTTTTGGATTGAGGGCGTCTCATTGAGGGGTTGCATTCTGGTGCTAAAAGCACCCAGGGCGCGCGCCATGCACACCCACCTCTGCTTGTGCTCCAACCAGTGCAAAAGTTCTAACGCCCGGAAATCCCAAGTCTCCCTCAACCCCGAATTAGGTTGAAGGGTTTTGGCGTTGTTGAGGCCTTCTTCCCGTGGTTTAGAGGGTTTTGGGTTTGGGGTTTTTGCGGTTCAAGTTGATGTGTTAGGTCTGCCCTTGTCCTTCTACCCCTTGCACAAGCCTTGCTGACGCAAGGTATCCTGGGAACCCAATCCTGAAGAGGCCCAAGCTCTAAATCTAAGCCCCAACCCTGAAACCTTTATCCCTTGAGTCCTCCCTCAACCCCGAAACCCTAAACCCTAAACCCTAAACCCTAAACCCTAAACCCTAAACCCTAAACCCTAAACCCTAAACCCAAAAAGACAAAAACTCCCAAAGGCAAGGGCATCGTCATCCTCAAGAAGAACGTCCCTGGCCCTTCGAGCTGGACCCAACGGGGATAGGTTGCTTCAGGGGTCAACCCTAAACCCTAAACCCCAAACCCTAACCCCTAACCCCTAAACCCTAAACCCTAAACCTGAAACCCTAAACCCGAAACCCTAAACCCTAAACCCTAAACCCGAACCCCAAGCCCCATACCCTAAACCCCACACCCTAAATCCTAAACACCAATCCTGGCCCCCCCCCCCCCCCCCCCCCCACAAATTTGAGATTCGGGCGGGTCCGTTGGGGAAACTCAGGCCCCAAGCCATAAGCTCTAGAAACCCTAACACCCAAAACCCTAAACCCACGACCTTAAACCTGGAACCCTGAACCCTGAATCCTGAACCCTGAACCCAACCCTAAACCCCAAATCCTAAACCCCCTAAATCCTTAACCCTAAATCCTAAACCCTAAACCCTAAACCCTAACCCTAAATTCTCCCGGAAGGACTTTCACGGAGAGCGGCACCTGGACGTCCACCTTTGACGGCTGCGCCAAGGCTGGAGTCTCCTCCGAGATCCTTGAACCTTAAGCTCCGGGAGCCCTAACCCTAAACCCTAAACCCTAAACCCTAAACCCTAAGCCCTAAGCCCTAAGCCCTAAGCCCTAAGCCTAAACCCTAAACCCTAAACCCTAAACCCTAAGCCTAAACCCCAAACCCAAAACCCTAAACCCTAAACCCTAAACCCTAAGCCCTAAACCCTAAACGGGTTTGGGGCTCTTTGACGCGGAGCTTGGGTCAATGCTTCGGGGACTTGTTCTACGTCGCTCGGCGCGCGCGGCACTCGGGGTCAGGCGTCTGCGTCGCTCTGCGTCGCTGGGGTTCGCCGAGCGTCGCTCAGGTTTAGGGTTTAGGGTTTCGGGTTTAGGGTCTAGGGTTTAGGGTTTAGGGTTCCCCGTCGCTCGGCGTGGCTCGGCGCCACTCGTCGCTCGGCAGGGGCCGTTGTTGCGACCATACTGCCCGCCAGGATCTAAATCAGGAAAAGGAGGGCGCCATTGGCGCATATTCGTTGTACTTGAAGGTTCATGGTACTGATTAACCAATTATAACTGCACTTATAACTGTACTTAGAAGTCCCTTAAGTGCCCTAATATAGGTATAATTTGGGTTATAAGTACAGTTATAATTGGTTACTAAGTACCATGAACCTCCAAGCATTGAGCGAATAAGGATTTGGCACCTCCGCACATGGGTTCAGGGTTTTGCTGCCCTTGTATAGCCAGCTAGAAGGATCCCGGATCCCAAGCATGTGAAACAACACTCACAGGGTTTGGAGTGGCACGGGGAATGCAGGACACTTTCTGCTTACTGTTGCGAACTTCGGGTTTAGTTTAGGGTTGTTGCTTCATTCATTTTTTCTTGGGGGAGGGGGGGCCTCGTTATCAGGAATCTTATTGTAAAGAGGTAGGTATGTATGTATCTTTGAGCCCCCAAAAGGCCCCAAACCTCCAGCAAACCCAACGAACCCCAAAAGCCACGCGTCACCAGCTCCTTGTGGTTGGCGGCGGCGGTGGCGGCGGCGGCTCGGCGTCGTCGTTGGCGTTCGCAGCTTTGGGATTTTCGGGTTTTAGTGACTTAGGGTTTCAGAATGTTTCAGGGTTTTAGGGTTAAGGGCTTTAGAGGCCGAGACCCTCAGCACCCGGGATTTACGGGCTTTAGTGTTCTCGGGTTTCAACAATTGGTTTGGGGTGTTTGGGTTCAGGCCTTCGGGGGCCTTCGGGGCCGAGACCCTAAGTTGAACCCTAAACCCTAAACTCCCAGCCCTCAGCCCTAAACCCTAAACCTGAAACCCCAAACCCTAAGCCCCAAAACCCTGCGTTCTCTTGAGCCTGTGGGCCCAGTGGTGCTGGATTCGAAGCTGCCCCAACACCGGGCAAGCTTTCTCCCAGGGCTTAATCTTGAATTTAACGTTTGGTTCCCTAAGCCCTAGACCCTGGCCAGCGGCCTCTACCCGCAGCTGTGGCTGGCGGCCAAGCCCTAAGCCCGAAGCCCAGTTCCTAAGGCGGCCGCTCGGGCGGCGGTGGCGCTGGAGGCGGGCTCATCGAGATGGACTGCTTCAAGGCCAGCTCCGAAAGGGGATTCTTGAGGGAGTTGTGAGGGCTCAGAGTTGAGGATTTTGGAGTTTCTGTTTTTTTTGGGGTTTTCGGTTTTTGGGGGGACCCCCCAAACCCTAAGCACAAGTTTTGTTTCAGAGCCCTTCGGGGGCCGGCGGGTTTAGGGCTCTTGAAGGAGTTTGAGTCGAGGGTTTAGGGTTTAGGCTTTGGGGTTTAGGGTTTAGAGCTTGGGGTTTAGGGTTTAGGGGGCTAAAACTTTTTTCAGACGTAGCCTCTACGGATTGGTTGAAGGATGTGTCATTGAAGGATGTGTCAGTCAGGGCTCGGGGTTGAGAGCTGTAGGTTTCAAGAAAGGTCGGAAGTGTTTTCAAAGGTGAACTGTCCAACATCGACCTAACCCGATTGCCTGGACCCCGCACTCGAAACCCGCAATCCTAAACTCCTTATTATCCTCTTAGGCCCCCCAACTCCCACCCTAAACCCTAAACCCTAAACCCTAAACCCTAAACCCTAAACCCTAAACCCTAAACCCTAAACCCTAAACCCTAAACCCTAAACCCTAAACCCTAAACCCTACGCCCTATAAGCCTAAAGCCTAAACCCTGAAACCCTCAACCCCCAACCCCAAACCCCAAACCCGAAATCCCCAAATCCCCTAAGGTCTCCAAGGGCACTCCCTACACCGTCGTGGTGGGCGCCGGCGGTGTAGGCGGCAGCGGCAGCGGCGGAGATGGCAAGGGCGGCTTACTGTTGCTTAGTAGGGATTGCACCCTATATCCCCCGATATATACCCTTTAAGGGATTACGTAGGGAATATACCCTTTAAGGGATTATGTAGGGAATATACCCTTTAAGGGAATATATAGGGTATATAATCCCTTTAAGGGATTATATAGGGTACCCCAACAGTAAGGCGGAGGAGACTCCAAGTTCGGCGATCTGGTCGCCGCTCCGCCTTAATTTTTTTCTCGCGGATGTTGGGGTTTGGGATCTAGGGGGTTTAGGGTATAGGGTTCAGAGTTTAGGGGCTTTTTAGGGGTTTTTTAGGGGCTTTTTAGGGGTTTAGGGGTTAGGGGTTTAAAGGTTAGTGGGGTTGAGAGTTTAGTTAGGGTTGGGCTCGCATCCTGCCCTGAATCCGCATCCCAGCCCCTCAGCCTGGGCCTTCAAAGCCCAAGCCCAGATCCCGAACAACCAAGCCAGCTGGCAACCCTAAACCCTAAGCCCTAGGCCCTAAACCCTAAAGCCTAAACCCTAAACCCTAAACCCTAAACCCTAAACCCTAAACCCTAAACCCTACTCTCCTCCAAACTAACATAGAAACCCCCGCAGGTGTTTTTCGACGACACTTTGTATGTTAGTTTTTCTCGCGGCCGGAATTGCCATGTTAGTGGTTTCCGGCCGGTAGGTCAGAGTAGATGGCAACTCGCAGCGTGCCCAGCCTGGAGAGCTTTCTTTTCACGAAAACCTGAAGAATGCCCCAGAACCCGGAATTGCCATGTTAGTGGTTGTAGCGCCCCAAAAGGTCAAAAATGGCATAGTCGAGGCAAATCTGTGAGATGCTATGTTAGCGGCTTAACTCTTAGCGGTTTTTAAGGGGGCTGATAAAAATGTACTAAAATTGCCCCCTGAATAGAAAACCAATAATAGAAATAAGATCGCCAGTGAATAAAATGAACTGGCCGCTATATTTCGTTCAGTGAATTCGTGCATTCGTTTCACTTCTTTTCAATTCACTTCTCATGTTCGCTGCATTTTCAGGAACATTCAGAAAGATCCTCTGACTTTACGACTCGGGTTGACGCCAGCATCTTCGGGTTGTTACACCGTATTGGGGTTTGGGTATGGGATTTAGGGTGTAGGGTTTTGGGTTTTGAGGCCTACGCAAGATCCCGTAAGCACACCAGCAAAAAACTTGCCACAGCCCCCCAGTACGGGGAGGGTATGGCCAGGGACGGGGAGGAGGGTTCCCAGGGGTCAGGGAGGAGCACTGCTAACGTAGCAATGGTCAGGGGTGGGGTCCGGGGGTCAGGGAGGAAAGGTGGAAGGGGGGTTTCTGCTAACGTAGCAATGGCAGGGACAGGGAGGCTCCCAGCTGCGAGTTTGCACAGCTCGCAGACAGAGACCCGCGGCAGCAGCACACACCGACCACTAACATAGCAATTCCTGAGATAACCTTACAAAGCCCACTTCAGTTAGTCATGGAGGAGAGGCGAGGGATCCAGGAGTACGGGAGGGTATGGTCATGGGGGGGTGGGAGACAAGCACTGCTAACCTAGCAGTTGCTGGACTATGCCGACAAGGCAGAACAGTGAGCAGGCAGGAAGGGCGGAGAGGGATTTCTGCTAACGTAGCAATGGTCAGGGGTCAGGGTCACGGAGGGAGGAGGGGTTGGGGTGACGCACTGCCAACACAGCAATTCCTTTTATTTTCGTGATGACTCTCAGCTGCAAGTTTGCACAGCTTTTCACAGACAGAGACCGCGCGCAGCAGGCGAGTTTGCACAGCTTACCACAGATAGAGACCGCGCGCAGCAGTACACACCCACAACCCAACAAAACAAGCGAGTGGACCACTAACATAGCAATTCCGGCGATAACCCTGTTTTGGAGGGGGAGGCAAAGGTTCCAGGAGCACGGGGAGGCTGTGGTCACGGGTGGAGGGGGTAGTTCCGGAAGGTCGGGGGTCGGAGGGGGGGGGGGTTGTGGGCGACGAGCACCGCTACCCTAGCAATTCCTGGAATATGCTGAAAAGTCCTTTTTTAACGCAGAACACCGCTAACGCAGCAACTTCCAGGAATACGAGTGCAAGGCCTTTTATGCGTGTTTTCGGAGGTCTATCAACAATAACATGGGAAGTTGTGCGCATGCCTTCCCGCATCAGCCTGCTGCTAAATACCAGAAAAATGCCCCAGCAGCCCCCAGCGGAAACACTAACATAGACTCTTCCTGAGGGGGTCCTCGCCCTCGCTTTAATTGGGGACATACTGCTAACATAGCAAGTCCTTTAACATAGCAATGATCAGGGATGACGGTGGTCAGGGAGGAAGGGTGGAAGGGTTTTTATGCTAACATAGCAATGGGCAGGATTCTGGAGGGATGGGGTGGAGGGGTTCGCAGAGGTCAGGGAGGGAGGGTGGAAGGAGGTTTCTGCTAACCTCGCTATTCCGGGAATATGCTCAAAAGTCCTGTTTTACAGAAGAACACTGCTAACGTAGCGACTTCCAGGAGTAGGACTGCAAGGCCTTTTCATGCCTGTTTTCGGAGTTATTTACCACTAACATGGAAGTTGTGTGCATACCTGAGCACATCAGCCTGCTGCTAAAATTCCAGGAAAATACCCCATCAACCCCAGCATAAACACTAATATACAATTTTCCGGAGGGGTCCTCGCCATCGCTTTTATTGGGGAAAATTAGGGGTCGAAATCGGGTAACCGTAGCTATGTTAGTTGCACCAAATCATGCACGTAGTTTCCATGTAAGTTTAGGGGAGTGTAAACCCTAAACCCTAAACCCTAAACCCTAAACCCCAAACCCTAAGCCCTAAACCCTAAACCCTAAACCCTAAACCCTAAACCCTAAAGGCGAAGGGCGGCGGCGGCGGAGGCAGCGACCACCAGAGGAAGGCGGGGCTGCACCTCATCGGCTCCCCAAAGCCTTAAAGGGCCCCTCCACCAAAAAGGCTAGGGTTTAGGGTTTAAGGTTTAGGGTTTAGGGTTTAGGGTTTAGGGTTTAGGGTGTAGGGTTTAGGGTTTTAGGGTTTTAGGGTTTAGGGTTTAGGGGGTTCAAGTCTAAGCATTCATTCGTCAAGCAAGCTACCCGGTATCGAATGTCTACCCATCCGCCCTTTGGATCCCATAGCATTAGGAAACCACCCCTCGACCTTAAACCCTAGGCCTTGAACCCTAAAACCCTAAATCCAGGAACCCTAAAACCCTGAGGGCTTGATAACCCTAAACCCTAAACCCTAAACCCTAAACCCTAAACCCTAAACCCTAAACCCTAAACCCTAAACCCTAAACCCTAAACCCTAAACCCTAAACCCTAAACCAAACCCTAAACCCTAAACCCTAAACTCTAAAAAACCCTAAACCCTAAACCCTAAACCCTAAACCCTAAACCCTAACCCTAAATCCAGGCCTTCTACCCTCTGGGGGGGGGGGGTGGGGGGGTTGGGGGGGTGGGCGGCGGCTGTTTCGGCAAATTTGGCCTGGCCGCCACCTAGATAGGAACTTGCCGACCAATTCGGCAAACGCCTCCGGGGGCAAATCTGCCGCCGAGAGGGCCTGGAAAAGACGGAATGTCTGGGAATAACTTGAGGACCCCGACGACAACAGTCCCCAAAGCCTTCATTTTTGTGGTTTGGGTCAGGCTTACTGGGCCCCAAGCTTAGGGTGGACTCAAGGTTTAGGGCTTAGGGTTTAGGGTTTAGGGTTTAGGGTTTAGGGCTTAGGGTTTAGGGTTTAGGGTTTAGGGTTTCGGGGAACCCACAGAGTTCTCCTTGGGACGCTGACATGGCAGGGCTACGACGGCGGAAGCGGCGGCGGTGGCAAGTATGGCCACGACGGCGGGAAGGCCCACTAGACGCTGGGGGGTTCAAGGGACGAAAAGGAGGGACCCTTACAAGGGACCTTAGGGGTTGTGTAGGGGTTATTTGGCGGCTACTTAGGTATATAGGGACTATACAAGGTATATATACATATATACATCTATACATAGGGGTTACGTAGGGGAATAAGATTATGCCCCTTAAGGGGTGTGGTGTTTCGGGGCATAGTGTGGCGGCCTTCTATGGGGAAGGGGTTGTCGGGTTCATGCTGACGAAGCGCAAGAACCTGCAAGCACAACTCGCTCTCAGACCCCCACACGTAAATCCTAACCCTAAAACCCTAAATCCTGACTGAACCCTAAACCCTAAACCCTAAACCCTAAACTTAAACCCTAAACCTTCCGAGCCCCAAACAGGCCACGCAGAAGTCGCAATCCGGGAAATCCGGGAAGTTTGGCTTTGGCTTCAATGGCGGGTCTGGCACGGAAGGCGGAACCAACCCGGCTCTCTTTAAGTTTAGGGTTTAGGGTTTAGGGTTTCGGGTTTCGGGTTTAGGGTTTAGGGTTTAGGGTTTAGGTGGGTTTGGGGTTCAAAAGCTGTGTTGCCCGAAGCCCTGAAGCTAGGATGAGCGTTTCAGGGACTGAACCCCAAGTCCTAAAGCCGACCCCCTGATTTTGCTGCGAGGGCTCACATCACCCTCTGAGACGTGGATTTAGGGGTTTGGGGTTTGAGGTTTAAGGTTGATTTGGGGTTTGGATTCCAGGGTTTTGTTTGGGTATGCTTTTGGGGTACTTTGCATGTTCCTGAACCCCCAAGCCCGGAACATATGTTCAATTTGTTTACAGGGCGACAAAGAAGTAGATTCTGGGGTTGTCAAGCCTCCTTCGACCCTATAACCTCCAAGCCCGCCCCTAAACCTTCCATAGAGCCCGAAAGTGAAGCCTCCCAAAACCTAAACCTAAACCCCAAACCCGAAACCCTAGCCCTAAACCCTAAACCCTCAAAAACCCTCAGAATCCTACCACCTCGCAGGCACCTGGAATGCAGGCGGCGGCGGTGGTGCCGGCGGCGTGGGCGAATCCGGTACTTCGTCGCACTGCGGCAACGGCGGTACCTGGCCATGAGCAAGGTTTAGAGTTTAGGATTTAGGGTTTAGGGGTTAGGATTTAGGGTACCCGTCGGGCCGCAGATGACAAACCCCTCAGTCAAGGAACCTGCCCCAAACTATATTTGGATTGTTATCAGTCTTTATGGACAACAGGGTTTAGGGGTTCATCTTCAGAGCCTACGGTGATTTCAATTTACCCCAAGGGTTTAGGCGTTTAGGGGCTTAGGGTTTAGGGTTTTTAGGGCCCATCCCAGCCCGCGCATCACCAAGGTCTGGGAAAGGAGTGCCTTGTTCCTCTCTCAGAAAGATTCTTTTTGCAACGTTGTGAACGTCGATGGGAAGGTTCAGGGACCCCAAATGCCCTAAACCCTCAACCCAAAAAAAGCCCCTACACCCTAAACCCTTAACCCTAAACCCTAAACCCTAAACCCAAAACCGTAAACCCTAAACAAACCCTCCCTGAGCCTCAAACCCTCAACTCCCAGACCCCTATCTGGGCCCTTAAGGGACTACCATAGGGCCCACCAACTTCACCTCCCTTGCGTAGAAGGGGGGCATGCCTCACCCCTAAACCCTAAACCCTAAACCCTAAACCCTAAACCCTAAACCCTAAACCCTAAACCCTAAACCCTAAACCCTAAACCCTAAACCCTAAACCCTAAACCCTAAACCCTAAACCCTAAACCCTAAACCCTAAACCCTAAAACCTACACCCTAAACCCTAAACCCTAAACCCTAAACCCTAAACCCTAAACCCTAAACCCTAAACCCTAAACCCTAAACCCTAAACCCTAACAACTTCACCTCCCTTGTGTAGAAGGTCGTGCCTCACCGGAACGTGTGAGTTCTATGCTGGGGGTGGTGGAGGCGGCTCCCACAATCCAGCGTGCTCCTCCGGCGGGGAGGCCTCGAGCTGGCAGGGTTTAGGGTTTGGGGTTTAGGGTTTGGGGTTTGGGGTTTAGGGTTTAGGGTTTGGGGCTTAGGGTCTAGGGTTTAAGGTTTGAGGGTTGAGGGCTTAGGGGTCAGGGAGGGGGGGCCTTGGCTGTACATGTGGTAGGTGTACGCCCTAAACCCTAAACCTTAAACCCTAAACCCTAAACCCTCTAAACCCTAAACCCTAAACCCTAAACCCTAAACCCTAAACCCTAAACCCTAAACCGGCTCTGGGTTTCGGGCCCCGTGTGTTTTGCCTCGACAACTGACGGTTCAGGGTTCAAGCTTTCGGTGCAAGCGGCCTGTTCTGGGGAGGGTGTGGGGTCTAGAGGCTCAGGGGCCAACCCCTACACCCTAAACCCGAAACCCTAAACCCCAAACCCTAAACCTTAAACCCTAAACCCCAAACCTTAAACCCTAAACCCTAACTAAGCCCTAAGCCCTAAACCCCAACATATGCCGCAGGCCGGAAAAGGCGGCGGCGGCAAGTGCGGGACGCCTGGCGGGAAGAACTCTGGAGCCAATGGCAAGGACCGCAATGGGCCATCACCTTGGTGCTTCAGGGTTTAGGGCCTTAGGGCTATTAGGGTTTAGGGTTTAGGGTTTAGGGTTTAGGGCTATTAGGGTTTAGGGGTTTAGGGCTTAGGGTTGAGATTCAGGCTTGAGGGTTTAGGGTTCAGGGGGTTTCGGGTTTTAGGGTTCGGGGTTTGGGGTTTAGGGTTTCGGGTTTTAGGGCTCAGGGTTTTTTTGCTATGGCCGTGCGCGCTGCAGTGTTGCGCGCTTAGGCGCCAGCTCAAAAGTGGGACTTCGCACATGTCGGGCCATCTTTGCATAAAATTGGTGTGGTCCTGGTACGCCTGCGTCGTGGTCCGGCTTCAGGTTGGGGAAGCGTCTGGCACTATTAATTGCAAACGCTTGCGTGCGCCGCCTCGGCAGCCGGGCCGGCCCCAGGACAGGAAAGGAGGAAAGAGAGTTTCGTCATAGCAAGGTTAAAGGCGGGGGGCGGGGTGGGGCGGGAGGGGAGGGGGGGGTGGGTGGGGGCGGGGGGGGGGGGGGGGGGGTGGGCATCGGTTTGCAGCTTCTGCAAGCGATGAGGGGGGGGGGGCCCACAGGGATTGGATAACCGCCAGCATCCTCTCGGACGTACCCATGAGTTTAAGAGCTTGTATCATAGCGGTGTGGTCAAGGGAGTCAAACGCTTGACGCCAATCCAAAAACAGCAGGCGCAGAGGTGTGTCGGTCATAAGAGACCACTCCATAGCGCTCCTTAAGATAAACAAAGGTTGTGTGGTACTGCGTTGTGGTCGGAAACCATATTGAGTGCGTCTTAGCATTGGTTCACTGGTTTGGGCTAGGCGTTTTTGTAACATGGCCGCGAAAAGCTTATATGTGGTGTTAAGTAGGGAGTTGGGCCTGTAGTTTTCGGGAGCGTGTCCGAGCCTTTGCCTTTATAGATCGAGACTACTATGGGCTCCCCCCCAATCCTGCGGTGCGGTTAAACATGTCTAGCATGATTTCTTCCCCTTCCGCGTCTAGCAATTTCAAGACGTCCGCTGGTAACTCATCTGGCCCTGGCGCTTCATTGGGTTTAAGGTTCCGTGTAGCGGCTTGCAATTCCTGCGCGGTGAAGTCCCCTTCGTCCTGTAAGCAGGACCATGGCTGTGGTATCTGTGGTTGGTTGTCCTCCCATAAGTGTGAACGTTTCCCCTGAAATCCTTGTGAACGGATGGCCATACCGGCGACTTTGTCGCACTGGGGTCGCCGTGAATTTGGTTGTGGACCCAGTGTGTACGGTCTTTTCATACGTTTGGCCCTGTTGCAGAGTGATCGGGCTTCCTCCGTTCCCTCTGCTTCCGCTGTACCAGCTTGCACTAAAGCTTGAAGAGTGGTGTCCTTCATCCAAGGTGTGCGCGGTATTCGCTGGTGATGTGAAAGTGTGTTTGCCGCGGCTGCCAGTAGGGCATGCGTCACAGGGTGTGCCGTGTGCGCCGGTGCAGCCTCTGCATTAGCGTTGTGGTCCGGGAACGGCTGTTGACGACCTCCCTCCGGGTCTGCTAGTCGTTTGCCCCTGTTGGCGAGTCGATCTGCACGCTCGTTGCCCTCCGTGCCTGCGTGCGATTTGAGCCAGCTTATGTTGACCTGCATTCCCGACTTGCGCGTGAGCCATTTTGCTTTGTCAAACATGTCGCGGTGTGCTTTGGGTCGCCAACGACCGTGTAGTGCATCTACTACCCTTGATGTGAACGCGTTGCATGCCTTGTTCAAGGGGTTTAGGGTTTACCCTAGAACCGCAAACCAGAAACCGTAACCCTAAACGCGAGTTCTCAAAGCCCTAGCAGCCTAAAGCCAAGACCTACCACAGCCCAAAGCCCTTGAACCCCAAACCCCAAACCCCAAACCCCAAAGCCCCAAGCCCCGAACCCCAAACCCCAAACCCCAAAGCCCCAAGCCCCAAAGCCCCAAACCCCAAACCCCAAACCCCAAACCCTAAACCCTAAACCCTAAACCCCAAACCCTAAACCCCAAACCCTAAACCCCCCCAAAAAAAGTAGAACAGAAAGGACGGCAAGGGGGGAGGCGGTGGTGGCGGCTCCACGACTTCCAGCAGTGGAGGTTCGGGCGGCACAGGCGGGAGCGGAGTGGTCATCATCGAGAAGGCCCGCGACCCCAAGAGCCCCCAATGTCCCCCAAGATCCCTGCATTAGGGGAAGATGGCTTAATTTTATCTAGGGATCCTGAACCCTAGACCCTAAACCCTAAACCCTAAACCCTAAACCCTAAACCCTAAACCCTAAACCCTAAACCCTAAACCCTAAACCCTAAACCCTAAACCCCAAACCCTAAACCCTAAACCCTAAACCCTAAACCCTAAACCCTAAACCCTAACCCTAAACCCTAAAGCCTAATATGGTTTAGGGTCGATTCCTTAGTTAAGGGGCATTTGGGCTCTTTGGGGAGCTTGAAGGTGGGTGTAGGGTTAGCGTTTCGGGCTTCGGGTTCAGGGCTTAGGGTTTGTAGACATTGTATAGGCTTGGTTTGTCCAGAGTTTTGTCGAGTTTTGTCGGATTTTGTCTGGCTTTTGTTTGCTTTTCGGGTGTTTCGGCCCCCGTGTCCTGTCGGGTTTGGAGGGTTGGTTTTTCTTTTTTTCTTGCTCCGTGGGGGCATCCCTAAACCCTAGACCCGAGACCCTAGACCCTAAACCCTAAACCCTGAACCCTAAACCCTAAACCCTAAACCCTAAACCCTAAACCCTAAACCCTAAACCCTAGACCCCAGACCCTAAACCCTAAACCCTAAACCCTGAACCCTAAACCCTAAACCCTAAACCCTAAACCTCTTTTGTCTAAGGGTCGTTTCATGGGCCCTTAATATGGTCCCTTACCCTCTTTAAAGAGTTCTGATGTATGGGCCCTTGGGGTGTACAGGGTATATAAGGGGTATATAAGGGGTCCCCTTTTGAGGGCCCATACTAAGGGACCATGAAGATACCCTGAGATTTTGGGGCTCTCCGTGGTAGGGTGTCCGAAGCCTTCGGGCTTCTGGGGCCTCGAAGCAAGATATGAGACTATGGTAGGGTTTAGGGTTTAGGGTTTAGGGTTTAGGGTTTAGGGTTTAGGGTTTGGGGTTTGGGGTTTAGGGTTTGGGGTTTGGGGTTTGGGGTTTAGGTTTAGGTTTTAGGGTTTAGGAAGTGGCAAGTTCTGAGTGCCTCACGCACAATGTCTGTTTATCCGGAACTTGCGGGTTTAGGGTGTAGGGTTGAGGGTTTTAGGGTTTAGTTTTTAGGGTTAAGGGTTAGGGTTTAGGGTATAGTTTAGGATTGAGGTGTCCTTTGTCTTTTTTCTTTTCTTCTCCTTTGTTTCCTCTCTCTCTCTCTCTCTCTCTCTCTTTGTCTGTCTGTCACGTCTGCTTTTGGGCATGCTAGTGATGAAGAACCCAAACCCATGTACCATTTGGGCTTGAGGCTCTCGCAACTTAGATCCTGAATTTAGGACTCAGGGTTTAGGGCTGGCGACTGGAGGGTTTAGGGTGTAGGGGTTGGGGTTGAGGGTGAGCCCTAAACCCGAAGGTCGTATGGCAGGGAGGGGTTTAGGGAGTTAAGATTCTTAGGGGTTGGTCTCCCTTCACCCCCCCTCCCCACGTTCCCCCCAGGTACAGTACAATCTGTTTTAAAGCGGTTCACACAAGGGACCCCGTACTCTCGGAAACCCCTGCGCCTGGAAAGGCGGATTCATGTCACGCACAAAGACAGCATGAGAGATCGCAACACGTGAGGTTGTAGACAGTCCTTCGCTTATGGCCCGTTCTCGGGCAATCTGTTGAAGCATCATGTTTGTGGGAAGTCCTGTGGGGGAGGGAGGTGAGGCAAAGAAACCCCAAACCCTAAACCCTCAACCCTCACCCGCCCCGGAACCCACTCAACACAAACCTCGCCTTGAACATGCCACTTCACCAAAGCAACGGCCCCCTGGTAGCTCATGTCAGATCACCCTCTCTATACTACCCTCCCTAGGTTCCCCCCCATAACTCAGGCTATTTGGCCGAGTTAAAGTTATTCAAGGGGCGAATGTAGGGGAGGTAGTATAGAGGGGGTAGTAGGGAATCCCATGATGTCACTGACCCAAAGAGCCCAATATCCCTTAATTAAGGAATATACCCTAAACCATATTAAGGATCCCTATAGAAATTTAAGCAATCTTCCCTAATTCAGGGATATTGGGCTCTTTGGGGAGAGGCCGCGAAGAAGAAGGGCGGCACGTGCGGTTCGGTCACTGGTTCCTCCGGGTTGGGCATCGGCTGGAATGCCGCGGCCACGATGGCGGAAGGACTCTTGGCGAACCCAGGCGAGCGTGACTGGGTCCTGACTAGGAACCTAATCCCTAAACCCTAAACCCTAAACCCTAAACCCTAAACCCTCAACCCTCAACCCTCAACCCTCAACCCTAAACCCTAAACCCTAAACCCTAAAACCCCGAACCCCAAACCCTTCCTCAAGAAGTCACGTTCTCCTTGTAACAGCGACTCAGGTGATTACAAGCTGCAAAACGTCCCGTCGGACTTGATCGGCGGCACGTACTTGGGCACCAAAACCTGGGTTTAGGGTTTAGGGTTTAGGGTTTAGGGTTTAGGGTTTAGGGTTTAGGGTTTAGGGTTCACGGGGTGGCAGGTACTTTGGCACCAAAACCTGGCCCTCTGCCGGGACATGGAAGATCGAATACACCGCGCCCGTCACTCTCTACGTGTCTGGGTTCTTTGAGGGGACTTAGGCTAGTTGACCACAAGGAAACCCTCGTATTTACTATAAACCCGTATCATGGCAACTTAGCTTTCAAGTTCCCAACAAGAACCCCAAACCCTAAACCCTAAACCCTAAACCCTAAACCCTAAACCCTAAACCCTAAACCCTAAACCCTAAACCCTAAACCCTGAACCCTTAAACCCTAAACCCAGGTGTGGGTCATGAAGAACAGCTACAATGCCGGCGTGGACGCCGCTCTTGGCGGCGACGGCTGGGAGCAAGTACATGCACCGAACCTCGGCTTTCTTCTGGGGTTCAGGGTTTAGGGTTTAGGGTTTAGGGTTTAGGGGTTTAGGGGTTTAGGGTTTAGGCTTTCTTCTGGCTGGCTCATTAGGACTTTACCCTTTTGGGCTTTTGTGGAAACTACAATAAGGAGCCTAAAAGCTAAACTTTTGGGAGGGGTTCAGAAGTCAGCCAAGGAACTTCAAGCGAAGTGACAACCACGCCCTCAACGTCTGGAAGCGGTTCTTCGCTGATGGAAGCTCCTACGACATCCAGACGACCGCTCTCATGGTGGGAGGAGTTGTGTCCAACGGGTGTGAGGCCAGGATTCATCTTAGGGTTCAGGGTTTAGGGTTCAGGGTTCAGGGTTTAGGGTTTAGGGTTTAGGGTTTAGGGTTTCGGGTTGGGGTCGGCGGTGAGTGGCCCGGTCTCTTCCAGAAAAGCCTGATCCACAAGAAGCCCTCGGCTGCAACCGTGAGGCAACCTGCAGCGGCAGCAAGACAAACGGCGACTGCGATGAGATCAATAGCGAGGACTGCAGCGCTTGAAGCCTTACGTAGAAAAGGATATGTATATGTATGTATACACATACATGCACATAAAAACTAACAATATATCGTATGCAATATGTCATGTATAACTTATATATTGTAGACATATATTTATTTAGAAAGTATTGTTTCAGAGTAGGAACTAGGGGTTCGAGTTTCAGGCTGCAGGGCTTCAGGCTTTCGGGCTCGGCGTAGGCTACGTTTGGTTTGCGCTCTGAGTATTGAGGCGGTTTCCATTCACCCTGAGGTTCGAACCCTAAACCCTAAACCCTAAGCCCTAAACCCTAAACCCTAAACCCTCAACCCTAAACCCGAAACCCCAAACCCCAAACCCCAAACCCTAAACCCCTATGACTCTACTGCCGTGGTGTTACTAGTACACAAGAGGGAACAGACCTGAACCATGAGCCCGAAAAGCCCACTGGAAGCCGAGCTTCTCTAACATAGCCAGGGCTTTAGGCGAGGCTTTACCCAAAGCAACTCCACACCTTGTCAGGACTCAACCTGGAACCTCGACCCTAAACTCTCAGCCTTAAACCCTAAAGTCCTTAAACCCTAAACATCCTAAAGCTTATGCCCCAAAACGGTTGCCCGCTGCTTGTGGAGGGGAGTTTTTCCCGAAGGGTTCCTGCGGAGATCATCCGCCAGAGTCAAGTTTCTAGCGGCTAGGGAGGGTATGGAAAGCTTTCTGTTTAGGAGCTTTTCCTACTCTCGTTCCTTTGTCTTCGGCCATTTTGTTTATATCTCTCCCTTCTTCATTCTTCTCTTATGCTTTCCCTCCTCTCTATACCCATCTTCTCTGCTCTCCTTCTTTGCGAATTTTCCTCCGCTAATTTCGCCTTTGAACAGAATTTGTCCGACTTGGCCGGATGCCCCCCGGTATGGATTCCCTGTCCTTCCGCCCGCACATCACAAGAGACCCCGGTTGCCCGCACCCGCGGCCGCGTCTACGCGCCATCCATTCAAGTTGAGCCCCTTCCGTCGGAAACACATGGCAGTCCCAAAAAAGGCCCGAAACTCCGAGGATTCACGAGCCCTAAACCCTAAACCCTAAACCCTAAACCCCTAAACCCCTAAACCCCTAAACCCCTAAACCCCTAAACCCCTAAACCCCTAAACCCCCCGCCGGGAAGCTCGACAGACGCTAGGACACCTGCAACAACAGCTACATGAAGCATCACGGTATCTACGTGCAGTGCGAGTGGAAGACCAACAACCAATGTCTCTCCAAGGCCGCCAGGCTTTAGGGTTTAGGGTTTGGGGTTTAGGGTTTGGGGTTTGGGGTTTGGGGTTTGGGGTTTGGGGTTTAGGCTTTTTTTTGGGAAGGGAGGCGGGCGCTCGTAGAGCTCAGGAGTTGAGTTGTTGCCTTATCCCATATGCCCAAGCTTCCCCTTGCCTATGGGGTTTAGGGTTTAGGGTTTAGGGTAGGGTTTGGGGGCTGGAGTATTCCTGTATCTCACGGTATGGATCCCCCCAGACTCCTGAAAAGCCAAACTGAAGCCAGCCAAGCCTATGGATCCTAAACGCTCGACCCCGAACCCGCGATTTTCAATCTGTGTGGGGCTCTCTCCAAGCCGAATACATTGGGGCGTAGCTTTGGTGCGTCGGTTTTTCGGGCTTAGAACTTTTTGACCGAAGGGTCTATTTTTTCGAGCCTGGGGGCTTCGTCCCGGGGGTTTCTAGAGGGTTGAAGGGGTTTAGGGCTCTTGGTTTAGGGTTTCGGGTTTAGGGTTTAGGGTGTAGGGTTTAGGGTTTAGGATTAAGGGTTTAGGATTAAGGGTTTAGGGTTGAAGGGGTCTAGGTCTGCAAAGGCTCCAGGGCCGAAAGGGCACTTGCGCCCCCAACTAGGTAGAGGAGATGTGGGGGCATTCCCAGCCCTTCCCCCCCCCTCCCTCCCCTGCTCCGACGGTCCACCCCCCCCCCCTATAGTCCCGCTGTGGTGCCTCTGTCATGGGGGATTCAGGGTTGTAGGGGTTGAAGGAAGGGTCGTCGCATCTTCGGAAACCCAACAAAGGATCCCTATTCAGGACTGTTAGTGTTAGGGGGAACATCCCAATTCTGATTTTAGGGGCTTTTCGGGTTTCTAGGGGTCAGGAGTCGGTCCTGGTGTCCACCGCGCGCCTGCAAGGTGAACTGCCCCAAGCCGTAGGCAAGGCCGACGCAGGGGGGAGATGCGCGCGCGAGCGCGCGCGCATGCGGGGAAAAGCTGCCGGACCGAAGGGGATCCCTGCATGGCTTGGAGTTTAGGGTTTAGGGTTTAGGGTTTAGGGTTTAGGGTTTAGGGTTTAGGGTTTAGGGTTTGAGGGTTTAGGGTTTGAGGGTTTTCGGGTCTTCGGGTCTTGGGGCACTGGTACAAGGGTCTTGGGGTCTCGAAAGGCATTAGGGGTGTAGGGTTTGGGAGTCCCAATCTAGCACCCTAGCTATCCAGGGCTTCAGGGCTTGGGCGTGTCTACCCCAAAACTCAAAACCCAAAACCCAAAACCCAAAACCCAAAACCCAAAGCCCAAAACCCAAAACCCAAAACCCAAAGCCCTACCCAAACAGCTGAGGGTTTAGGGTTTAGGGTTCAGGGCTTTAGGGCTTTAGCGTTTATGCTTTAGGGTAGAGGGTTTAGGGTTTATGGCTTTGTTGCTTTACGCTTTTGAAGCTTAGGGTTTGTCGTTTCAGGTTTCGAGTTCCGGCTTCAAGACATAAGGTCCGAGGCAAAACCTTAAACAAATCTTAAACCCTAAGCCCTAAATCCTAAACCCTAAGCCCTAAACCCTAAACCCTACACCCTAAACCCTAAACCCTACACCCTAAACCCTAAACCCTACACCCTAAACCCTAAAACCGGAGCCGTTGTAGCAGGGGGCTCCTTAGGCCCACAACCTGAAGCAAACATGCCCCTTGCAGGCCCCCAGGCTCAGTCAACGTGGCTGTTCCGTGGCCTTCGGGGTTGGGGTTTAGGGTTACGGGTTTAAGGGTTTATAGGGTCTATAGGGTCTATAGGGTTTATAGGGGTTTATAGGGTTTATAGGGTTTATAGGGTTTAGGGTTTAGGGCAGGCTTAGGGGTTTTAGGGTTCGGGGGTTTTAAAGCGTAGGGTTTAGAGCTTTTAGGGTTTCCCTGAGCCCTCAATCTCCTCTCGAGCTCCATCGAACCCTAGACCCTAAGTTTCAAGCTCCACTGAACCATGAACCGAAAAGCCTAGAAGATACCCAAGCCTACGAAACCCTTACTAGGGGAGTAGGGTTTATGTCTTGGGCTCCCTATACCCTTGCAACTCACGCTGCCATGGCCGAGCCGGTCGAGTACCATCTCCTGGACAGTCCGGTCCCCAAACCCGGCTCTTGAGCTTAGGGTTTAGGGTTGCTGGTTTAGGGTTTTCCGTTTAGGGTTTAGGGTTTAGGGTTTAGGGCGTACAAACCCCGAACCCCAAACAACCCCCAAACCCGGCCTTTGAGCTTGGAAGCTTTCCTTCCGCATGGCTTCAGATTCGCACGTTGGCTGGGCTCTTGGCCGGTGCCGGTTAAACCCCAAACCCCAAAACCCCAAACCCCAAACCCCAAACCCCAAACCCCAAGCCCCAAGCCAAACCCTAAACCCTAAACCCTAAACCCAAAACCCTAAACCCTAAACCCTAAACCCTAAACCCGAACCCTAAACCCTAAACCCTAAACCCTAAACCCTAAACCCTAAACCCGAAACCCTAAACCCTAAACCCTACACCCTAAATGAGCCCTAAGTCTCGTAGGCGGCGAGGGCGAAGAGCGGCCAACCCTCGCCATTGTCCACCGCAAAACGGATGGCATATTCCAGCAGGCTCCGGAAGAGCGGGTCGAGTTTGTAGGAAGGGTTTAGGGGTTAGGGTTTAGGGTTTAGGGTTGAGGGTTTAGGGTTTAGGGTTTAGGGTTGAGGGTTTAGGGTTTAGGGTTTAGGGTTTCGGGGTATTATATATAGCTCATGCGAAATCTTTGCAAGGGTCCATTGGGGGTATTCCTTAGATTTCACAGAAGGTCTACAAAAGGGACTTGGAGCAGCCGCCAACCGCATAGACCCAGTCGAGAGTCTCGTGTTCCACCCGCTGTTTGGGGTTCTGCGCCGGCGTAAGGTTTAGGGTTTAGTTTTAGGGCTTAAGGTTGAGGGATTAAGTACTTCCATACGTAATCAAGAAGACATTAGAGGTGTTGATCAAGGCCATTCCACGCGCTCTACTTTGAGGTCGCTTTATATAATTAAGTCGTGTGTCAACCCCGGTTCAGAGTGTGTTAGCCCCAAACTCTAACCCCTAAGCCCTAAACCCCTAAGCCCCCCCCCCCCCTTTCGGCTCTTGCCGTCGTGGTGATCCTAAACCCTAAACCCTAAACCCTAAACCCTAAACCCTAAACCCTAAACCCTAAACCCTAAACCCTAAACCCGCCCGCCACCCCTCTCACCTCTGTTGGGGTAGGCGGGCGCAGGCGAGACCACGGCAGGCTCTGCTGGGCTGCAGAGCCTGCCAGGCACACCCCTGAGAGGGTCGCCTAGCTAGAGTCGCCTAGCATGGTCACAGATATATTGTATTTCCCTAAAACCCTTGGGGGGGGATCCTTTGCCTTTAAAACTGGCGGCCCCTGGAGGCCCCTGGAGGCCCTTGGAGGGTCGTGGAGGCCTCTGGAGGCCCCTGGATGCCCCTGGAGGCCCCTGGAGGCCCTGCAGGGCTTGGAGGTCCGCTGAGGGCACCTGGAGACCCCCTGCCAACCCCTGGGGCCCCTGCAACCTGGAGGCCCCTTTGGAGGCCCCTGAAGGCCCCTGCAGGCCCCCTACGGAGGCTCTCGGAGGACCTGGAGCTTGTGGGGACCCTTGGAGGTCGAGGCGCCGGTTCCTGAAAAAGGTTTGCAGGGGCGCCTGGAGGCCGCTGGAGGCCCTGGGCCCCTGGAAGGCCCCGGAAACCGTGAAGGGTCGTGGAGGCCCCTGAAGGCCTCTGCAAGCACGTTGAGGTTCCTGGAGAGGCCCTTCAACCCTTTGGAGGCCCTTGCTGGCCCGTCCTTTGTCTTGGCCCCAAATAAGCCCCAGGCCGCAACCTATTCACGCCTCCTTTGCCTTATGGCCCCAGGCTGCAACCTACTCACGCTTGAGTTTTTCTATGAGAAGGCCCTTCGGCCCAGACCGTCCCCTTCGCAAAAACCTAAAAGGGGATCCTTAGGCTTATGGCCTCCCAAGTGATCCCCAATCGGCAATTGCGAGGGTCCTTCGGCCCAGACCCCCCTTCGCATAAACCTTCTGGTCCCAGGTGACCCAGCGTTCATGCCCTGATATTTGCTATGAGAGGGCCCTTCGGCCCAGACCGTCCCCTACGCAAAAACCTAGGGGGGGGGGTCCTTAGCCAATCGCAAATGTCCCAAGCACTCTCAGTCTTTCCTCTGAACTGTTCGATGTTTGAGTTGTGAATGGTTGGCTTGGCTTGGGCTGGCTCTGGTTTGGTTCGTAATGAGTTGTGATTGGGTGGCCTTGGGGTGGGCATGTCTTCACACTATTGCGTTCAGCTGACCCGTGCTACACCCTAAACCCTAAACCCTAAACCCTAAACCCTAAACCCTAAACCCTAAACCCTAAACCCTAAACCCTAAACCCTAAACCCTAAACCCACCAAATTCAGGGCTCAGCAACATTGGAAGTGTTAGGGCTTAGACGTTAGGGTTGTGGGGCCCCTCGAACCTCAAGCCCGAAGGCTAGGGGCTTTTTTTTGGAAGCACCTCCCAGAGTCCCTTGAAGATCTGCAGCCCCCCTGTGCCTTAAATGTGGCCCCAGGACGCCTCAACATTTCCGAGACCCTGAGCCCTAGACCCGAAGCCCTAGACCCGAAGCTCTAAACCCCAAATCCTAAACCCTAAACCCAAACCCTGAACCCTGAACCCCAAATCCGAACCCTTGATCCCTTCAAGCCCCAACCCTTTGTGGGTTTCGGGAGGCCGCCCTCGACGCGGCTGCAGTGCGACTTGAGCAAGTCCCTAAACCCTAAACCCTAAACCCTAAACCCTAAACCCTAAACCCTAAACCCTAAACCCTAAACCCTAAACCCCAAACCCCAAACCCTAAACCCTAACAAGCCTAACAACCCTAGCAACCCCAACAACCCTAATCCCTAAACCCTAAACCCTAAACCCTAAACCCTAAACCCTAAACCCTAAACCCTAAACCCTAAACCCTAAACCCCCAAACCCTAAACCCTAAACCCTAAACCCTAAACCCTAAACCCTAAACCCTAAACCCTAAATTCTCCGGCCCTAAAGGAGGCCTATTTTTTTTTAAAGATTTTTTTGAACTTATCCTTGCTACTGGTACTACTACTACTACTACTACTACTACTACTACTACTACTACTACTACTACTACTACTACTACTACTACTACTACTACTACTACTACTACTACTACTACTACTACTACTACTACTACTACTACTACTACGACGACGACGACTACTACGACGACGACTACTACTACGACTACTACTACGACGACGACGACGACTACTACTACTACTACTACTACTACTACTACTACTACTACGACTACTACTATTGAATAATTGATTCAATTAACAATTAGTTATTAATAAATCAAACATCAATTAATTATTAATCAGTTTTTTAATCAATTATAACCCTAAACCCTAAACCCTAAACCCTAAACCCTAAACCCCAAACCCTAAACCCTAAACCCTAAACCCTAAACCCTAAAACCCTAAACCTCTCCTACTATATATATATATATATATATTTAAATGTTAAACCCCTTCGTCGGCAAGGCACAAGTCCTTCGTCGGCAAGGCACATTTGCTCGTCGCAGGGCTAGGGTTCAGGTTTTTCACTGGTCTGGTTGCTCCAGGGTTCAGTTTTTCACTGGTTTTGTGCCTTTGCCGACGAAGGACTTGTGCCTTGCCGACGAAGGACTTGTGCCTTGCCGACGAAGGTCCCAAACATTTAACTACATGTTCAGCCCCTTCGTCGGCAAGGCACAAGTCCTTCGTCCGGCAAGGCACAAGTCCTTCGTCGGCAAACGCACAAAACCAGTGAAAACCTGAATCCTGGCGCTACCAGACCTGGGAATTTCATTTCGATTAGGCTGGCTAGGGTTTAGGATCTCGGAGTCCTTTTTAGGTCTTATGTCTTCAGGTAGAAGTTCAAGGGAGGGTTGGGGAAGAATCGTGTTGACGGTTTTTTTCGGCAAGTCGGCCTAGGGTTTAGAATTTTCACAGCTTTTTTTTCGAACGGATCGGCTAGGGTTTAGGATTTCAGTGTCTTTTTAAAGTTTTATGTCTTCACGTAGAAAAGTTCGGGGGAGGGTTGGGGAAGAATCGTGTTCCCAGTTTTCGGGCGAGGGTATGGCTAGGGTTCAGGATTTTCACGGGTTGTTTCCTCGAGTTTTACCAGGGTTTAGGATTCACGGTTTTTTCGAGCCCTGGGTCTAGGGTTTAGGGTTTTCACAGCTTCTTCGTGCGTTAGGCCTAGGGTTTCGGATTTTCACAGCACCGGGTCTAGGGTTTAGGGTTTTCACAGTTTTCTTTGCCCCCCTCTGGCCCCCCCTAACCCCCCGGCCCCTCCTGGCCCCCCTCCCCTGGCCCCCCCGGCCCCTGCTGGCCCTAATTTCCTTATTCACGAAAGAATACGTATAGTACGTGTTATGCTTATTCTTCTAAACGTAAATAAATACAATGTTGATAGACATAATAAGAAAATAGTTATATCAATGCTGTATTTCAAACCAGTAGCCATTATAACCAGTATAATCGTTGCAAGAGCGTAGTGTCCTTGCATATTGGTCCTGGTCTTGTCAAGTTGCGCGGTGTTACAGCCTCTCCGTCTACGGATCCAATGTTTTGAGGTTGACTTTTCGGTAACCCTCACTGGCCCCTCCCTGCCCCCCCCTAGCCGCCCCTGACCCCCCCTAGCCCCCCCCCCCTCAGGAGCGGTCACGAGGGTCACGAGCGGTCAGCGGCCACGACGGTCGCATAATCCGGTCACGAGCGGTTACGAGCGGTCGCCTAATCCGGGCAGGAGCGATCGGCGGTCACGTGCGGTCGCCTAATCCGGGGCGAGAATGCGCCTGTTCGCCCTCCGGCATCACCGCGTCTAGCTTCCCCAGCATCTGATGCAGCTCCACTTGGCCAGAAGCCATCACAGAGAAAAGTATGGGTGATCTGGTTGTCTTCGATGTGCGAGGGCCATTACAGAGAAAAGTATAGGTGATCTGGTTGTCTGCGATGTTCGTAAGTCGCGTTTGAGAGTCTTGGTGATCTGGTTGTCGGGTACTGCGGAATGGACCCTTTGAATTCTTTTCTGTGGCGTCCGAGGGCCGGTGCGGGGTCGAGAATCTTTTCTGAATGAAAAAGGTGCGGGTCAGATATCCGGGCCCGGGATGTTGAGTCCGGATTGGAGCGTTGGAGCGCGTTCTGCATCACGCTCCTGCCGCTCGTCGTCGGCCCGGATTCCTGATGATGACCGACGGGGCATTTCGGTTTTGGTGTTTTTCCGGGGGCGAAGCAAATCGCCTGCGTTTCGGCCTGTAGACCTTCCCGAAAAAAACGAACTCATTGAGGACTGATCGTTTTTTTTTTGGGGGGGCGGCCCCGTAATTGGACGCGGTGCAGAATGCCCGCTGTCGTCACTGGTTTTCCGTGGCTTTGGTTTCGACTTTTAACGAATAACGCCTGTAAATCGGCTGGTCGACGAAACCGGAAAACTGTGATTTATTTGATTTTGAAATTGCAGCCCTCGACCGCGCGTGCGCGCATCGGACGTCGCCTGCCGGCATGCTTGGTTGAAAGTCTGGTTTAGGGAGGCGACCAGATGTTATCGACCCTCATCACTCGGCCGCTGGCAACCGCTATGAAGGTGCTAAAGAGATTCTTAGAAGACCCCTCGCACTCTGAACGTAGTCATTGTTTTCAGTAGACTGTTGGCTGGAGCGACTTTCTTTTGATCAGCCTCAGTCTTCCTCCTGCAGCATGGCCCAGAAGGCCGCATCGGTAATCCTGCTTCACAGTTTATCCGGAACTTGCATTGTTTTGTAGGTATCCAAGAACCAGCTGAAGAAGGCCCGTGTGTCGAGCAACAGAGCGGCCAACAGTGTCGTTCCGGCGTACAGTTTCGGGTCAGCTACTCAGCTATTCGGTCGTGACACCTTGGATTCATTGAAGCCATCGAATTTCTAAGGACCAGCGGCTTGGATCCTGTGGTGTACGAGCATCTGAGAGTCCGCTTGGGGTTCAAAGTCTCGGAACGCCCGATTTTGGTCATTCGTCCCGGCACGCCGCTGGGAAGCGGACCTGCGGGCATTCGTCGGGAACTATTCCGACGATCGTAAGACCTGCTTGGACACCGCAGGGCCCCTGCAAACATTTCTTCGAAAGCTCCAGCCCAATGCGGCTTGGAAGCGAATTTATCTCTGGCAGGTTCGCCTGTGCTAAAACAAGGACCGCGCGCCTGCTTTGACATTTGCTCATGACATGTCAGTTTCGAGCCAGCACTGCCATGAGGACTTCATGGGTTGAGGTTTTTTTTTCGAAGGGCGTGAATCGTAATCGGCTGAAATCGAGCCTCCCAGGTATCCGACCCCGTCACTTCGGCCCGACCTTAGCGAAAATTCTCTCGAAAATCGACCCGGTCGAGGTCCTGGGGCTGGGACGAGGGCCTCTTCCCGCGGGCAAAGCGAAAAGGCAGGCTTTTTGGGGGGTTTTTCGAAATCGCCGGAGAGGTTTTTCTATCCGGGCTTGCTTGGACCAGAGATGCTGAACCCTATAACCCTATAACCCTATAACCCTATAACCCTATAACCCTATAACCCTATAACCCTATAACCCTATAACCCTAAACCCTAAACCCTAAACCCTAAGCCCTAGCAAAAAACAAAAAGCTCCTAATTTAATTCTCCGGCCCTAAATCCTAAACCCTAAACCCTAAACCCTAGCCCCTTAAACTTTCATCCCTACATCCCTAAGCGCTCAACTTGAGGGTTGCGGGCTTACGAAAGAGCGGGGTGTAGGTTGCCTAAACCCAAAACCCTAAGCCAAACCCTAAACCCTGAAGAAAAGAGTGATCCAAAAGTTCAGCCCTAACCCATGAGCGCCGCGTATGACCCGGTCCCTCATGCTTGTTTGGTGTGTGGTGCGGGCGGGGGGGTTGTTGGGGGCGTTACGGTTGCGAGGAGTTTTAGGGTTTGGGGGCCCTTTTTGGGGTTTAGGGTTTAGGGTTTAGGGTTTAGGGTTTAGGGTTTAGGGTTAGTCCAAAAGGGCGTGGAAACCTAAACCCTGAACTTCCTAAACCGGGCCGCACCTTGGACTTCGGGGATGTTTGGGATCTTTGTGGATTCAAGCCCTAAACCCTAAGCCCTAAGCCCTAAACCCCTAAACCCTAAACCCTAAACCCTAAACCCCAAACCCTAAACCCTAAACCCTAAACCCTAAACCCTAAACCCTAAACCCTAAACCCTAAACCCTAGACCCTAACCCTAAGCCCCCCTTGAAACCAATGCACTGCCAAGGATCGCGGACGTGAGTGACGCAACGAAGGCCCTTCTGGGGTTTAGGGTTTAGGCTTTAGGGTTTAGGGTTTAGGGTTTAGGGTTCGGGCTTCGGGGTTTAGGATGCCCTGCCTGCTTAAGTCCTCAGACCTTCAAAAGGCCTCAAACTCTCGGTCCTCAGGGCCCCCAAAGCTTAAACCCTAAACCCCAAACCCAAAACCCAAAACCCTAAACCCTAAACCCTAAACGCCGCAGAAACCCCAAAGAGGCCCAGGTTCAGCTTCGAGCCAAATGCGCGCGTGCCATGAACAGGGTTTAGGGTTTAGGGTTTGGGGTATTTAGGGTTTAGGGTTTAGGCTGTGTACGAAGAGTGTGCGCTTCTAAAATGCCCACGCCTACCCCCTTATTCGCAGTTAACTTTGTGGTTCTTTACTGTAACTTTACATCTTTAGCCTTTTTGGGTTTATTGGGTTTCTTAATAAGGCAGCTAAAAGTTTAATTTTTAGCTACCCTCCTGAGTGCAGCCAAGATTCAGTGTTGTCGAACCCCAACTCCGTCAACCCTCTTCGCCCAAGACCTTTCACCGCAGCAGGAGGGGTGGAGCCCCTAAGCCCTAAGCCCTCAGCCCTCAGCCCTAAGCCCTCAGCCCTAAGCCCTAAGCCCTAAACCCTAAACCCTAAACCCTAAGCCCTAAGCCCTAAACCCTAAACCCCAAACCCCAAACCCCAAACCCTAAACCCTAAACCCTTTTGCAGCAGGAGGAGTGGAACTGTACCAGTGCTGCCCACGGCCCGCGCTACGTTCAGGCCTGGGGCTCCGGTCGTCTGATTTGTCGGGAGTTCAGGGTTTAGCAGCTTCGGGGGTTGAAGTCGGTGTACTTGGAGGTTCATGGTACTTATGAACCAATGATAAGTGTACTCATAAAGGTATTCATAACCATATTGAGGCACTTAAGGGGCTTATCAGTGTGTCGTAAGTACAGTTATTATTGGTTCAGCTACCATGAACCTCCGAGTGGGGGTTTCGGGTAAAAGGGGTCCAGGGGTCCACCATTCCAGCCTTCACGGTTCGACCTTTGGGCACTGGGAGATGTGAGGGGGCAAATGAGGGACTTCGGACCCATCACGCGGTCCACCGTGACTTGGGAGGCCTGTTGAGCTGATGTCTTTAGGTGAGTTCGTGGTTTAGTGTGTTTGTAGGGTTCGCATCGTCCCAAAAATTCTATTCTCTCTACTTGCTCAGGTTTTCGGGCTCAGGGTTTGAGGTGTTTAGGGTTTCGGGGCTGTGGGGTCTCAAGCTTAGGGAGTTGCGGCCGCTTGCTTTTGGGATTTGCGGACTGGACAAGCTTGGGGTTTAGGACGTAGGGTTGGGGCTCTAGCTATCTAGCTATCGGGGTTTTAAGACTTGTGACTTGTGCAAAGCTGGAAGGGTTGATGTGTTTTGGAAGGGCCAGGGGTGTTTCGGGTTTTGCAAAAAAGGTAGGGCTCAGGTTGAGGAACCGGGGGCTTGGGGTTGAAGGCGGTGGGCGCATCGCTGCTACGCCTGTCTCCAAGGAACAAGCCAAGAAGTCTCCTAAACCCATTGCCTGAACTCTAAGCCCTAGAGCTCTAAACGAGTCAACTCGAAACACTAGCCCCGAAACAAGCCGCGAACCCTAAGCGGACCCCACAGAAGCCCAAAAACCAAATGAAAGCCCCGACATGGGGATGTTCCCCCTTCTACTAGCAGTCCTTAATAGGGATTCTAGTACCGCCAATTATAGTCCCCAGTAAGGAGCTGTTAGTTTCAGGGGGAACATCCCAACCCTAAACCCTAAACCCTAAACCCTAAACCCTAAACCCTAAACCCTAAACCCTAAACCCTAAACCCCAAACCCTTAACCGTAAACCCTAAACCCTAAACACAGAGAACCCTAATAACCCTAAACCCCAGTTAAAGCCCCTACACGTCAAGATGCCCAGGAGATCGGCCACCGCCTCAAGCAGCTCGATTCTGAGTACTTCCACTTCGACGCCGGGGGGCTCAGGATGAACCTCACAAGCCCTAAACGGGCTGACCCTAAACCCTAAACCCTAAACCCTAAACCCTAAACCCTAAACCCTAAACCCTAAGCCCTAAACCCTCAACCGCGGGGGTTTCGGGGCTAAATAGGGTTGTGCTCAAAACCGCAAAGCCCCAAAACCCCAAAACTAGATAGCCCCGAAGCCCCTTTAAAACCCGAGTCCCAACGCCCCGAGCCCCCAAAACCCCGAGCCCCCAAACCCCCAAAGTCCAGAGACCCCAAATCTGCAGCCTGAAACCCGAAGCCCTGAACCCCAAGCCCTAAATCTTTTTCAAAACCCTCAGCCGCAGGTCGTCATGCTCGGCGAGATGAAAGCCGTCGCCGTCGGCTCCACCAAGCAGAAGCGGGACTCTGAACCCTAAAGCCCCCTAAGGCCCTAAAGCCCTAAAACCTGAAGCCCGGGCTATAGGATTGCTTACGGAGTTGAGGTTTTAGGGTTTAGGGTTTAGGGTTGAGAGTTTAGGGTTGAGGGTTGAGGGTTGAGAGTTTATGGTTTAGGCTTTCGAGCTGAGGACACTACCAAACCCTGAGGCCGAAGCCCCGAAGCCCTGGACACGGGTTCGAATTCCCCGGTCAGTTTGGGTGGTGGAGAGATTAGGAAGGGAAGTATGCTCCTGTATCGGACCCCAACCCTAAACCCGAAACCCTCATCTTTGAGGGTTTAGGGTTTAGGGTTACCTGAAAGCCTCATCTTTGAGGAGCGGGCTGCGAAGGTAGCTTTGGCGGCAACGCATCTCGCTCTCTGTGGTGGCGGAGACGTCTCCCGCGTGTCCCACGACTTGCAACGCCTCGCCGCTTTGCAGCCATAAGCCATACCTTTAGGGTGTAGGGTTTAGGGTTAGGGTTCAGGCTTTAGGGTTTAGGGTTTGCGGGCGTCTTTGCGAGTTATGCCCTACTATTTTGTAGGGTTTGGGATCACAGCTGTGCCCTGAAGCCCTAAAGCCATAAGGCTTAAGGCTGAACGTGGGCTTATCTTGTCACTTGTCCATCTTGGGGGGTTCAGAACACGAAAGTTTGGGAGGAAGGGCTGACGTGCGATGTGCACTGAGCGGTTCAAGCCCGAAACCCTAAACCCTAAACCCTAAACCCTGAACCCTAAACCCTAAACCCTAAACGCGAAACCCGAAACCCTAAAACCTAAACCCTATACCCTAAACCCTAAACCCTAAATCCTAAACCCTAAATCCTAAACCCTAACCCCTGACCCCCAACCCCTAAGCCCTAAACACTAAACCCTAAACCCTAAACCCTATTGCAGGAGCCCATTCGTTCAAGTCACAGTCAGCTTTCTTCAATCAAATATGCCCTGGAAGTCGTGAAGCCCTAAACCCTGGAAACCCTACAGTGCAGGGTCCCTCTTGGATGGCCTAAGTATTACTGTTTAGGGGGTTTCAAGACCTAAGCTGGAGACGTAGAGGCCCAAAAGCCCACTGCAGGGTTTGGGGTTTAGGGTTTAACCCCTTCCACCTCCCGTCCACACCTGACTTAGCTTTCCCCGAGGTCGAGACCATCCGGGGCAAGGCGCCAAGTTGCCAGGGGTATTTTGGTGTGTGTTCTGGGCTACCCCTACTTTTGGAACCCACCCCCATATAATTACTCATAGTCTTGCCTTATGGTTCCTTTTGTATTTATACTACAATACCGCAGAAGCCCAATTATAAGTGGTAAGGCCTCTAGGGTCTTAGGGTCTTAGGGGCTTTGTCGGGTTTTGGAGCTCCAACCCTAAATCCTAAACCCTAAATCCTAAATTATAAACCCTAAACCCTAAACCCTAAACCCTAAACCCTAAACCCTAAACCCTAAACCCTAAACCCTAAACCCTAAACCCTAAACCCTAAACCCTAAACCCTAAACCCTAAACCCTAAACCCTAAACCCTAAACCCTAAACCCTAAACCCTAAACCCTAAACCCTAAAGCAGGTGGCAGCTCCTCCCGCAGAGGCTCGGGCCCTGAACCCGACACTCCAAGCTCTAAACTGCCCAGTTTCAGGTTTAGGGTTTAGGGTTTAGGGTTTAGGGTTTAGGGTTTAGGGTTTAGGGTTTAGGGTTTAGTGTCTAGGGTTCAGGATTTTAGGGTTTAGGGTTTAGGGTTTAGGGTTGAGGGTTTAGGATTTGGGGTGTAGGGTTGAGGGTTTAGGATTTGGGGTGTAGGGTTTCGCGTACCTGGTACTGGAAGCACTTCCATCTGTTTCAGGGGCGAGGAATCCGAGTTCAGGGGTTCGTTAGTAAGCTTTTAGCTGAACCCTGAACCCTAATAAGCCCTAAGCCTTGAACCCGAAACCCTCGACCGCGCTTTGGGGGCAGTTTGGTGCAGGGTACAGGCGGGTTAAGGCCTTAGGCGAATTAGGAGTTCAGGGCTTAGGGTTTAGGTTTAACAGTTTGGGGTTTTGGGTTTCGGGTTCAAAGTCTCTGGCCACTTTGTCCCCTAAAGCCCAAACCCTTAAACCACTCATCGCAGGCTTTAGATCGTGGACGTGTCGCCTGTTTGTCTTTGTTTCGGTTGTAGGGACTTCCGAACTTCCGGGGTTGAGGAGTTTGAGGGCTAGTAGGGTTTGGTTGAGACGGGCTTTGGGTTTAGGGTTTGGGGTTTAGGGTAACCCTGAACCCTAAACCCTAGACCCTAAACCCTAAACCCTAAATCCTAAACCCTAAACCCTAAACCCCGAACCCTAAGGTCCCAAGGGCCTATATAGCACCCCTTACAGGCCCGCAAGCGGTCGCTGGCGCAGCCATCGGCTGCCAAGCGGCGGAGGCGGGTTTTCGCTCGCAGTTTAGCCCTACAGCCTAACTCCTAAACCCTAAACCCCAAACCCTAAACCCTAAACCCTAAGCCCTAAGCCCTAAACCCTAAGCCCTAAACCCTAAACCCTAAATTGGTGGGTTGGGCATGCGGCTTAGTACAAGGACTTGAGTGGCGGACAAGTCGCACATGGGGATTTCCGAAGCATGGGTACCCCTTATATACCACCAATTGCTATATGTTCCGTCTACAGGAACCACCCAAAAAGGGTACCCCCTATTTTCGGAAACTGAAGTTCTCAGGTTCGAAGATGGACTCTGAATCCTTTTACGCCCTCAGCCTTCAACTCTAAACCCTTATCAAATACACATCCTGAACCTCCAAGCGACCCCAAAACGTCAATAACCCTAAGCCCTAAATCCTAAACCTTCGGCCCCTAAACCCGAAACCCTAACGTAAACCCTCAACCTGGCTAAACCCCAAACCCCAAACCCCAAACCCTAAACCCTAAACCCTAAACCCTAAACCCTAAACCCTAAACCCTAAACCCTAAACCCTGAACCCTAAACCCTAAACCCTAAACCCTAAACCCTAAGACCTGATACTCAGCTCAGAAGGCGCTCTCGCTCGCCATCCCAGAGCCCCGTCTCCTCGCTCCCGTCCGCTATCTGGGAGCGCTCCTTGGGGCACGGTTTCGGGTTTAGGGTTTAGGGTTTAGGGTTTAGGGTTTAGGGTTTAGGGGTCAGATGTGTTTCTGGCTGGTTCTTAGTATGAGTCTTAGGGTCCTATAGAATCCCTACGTCCTAAACCCTAAACCCTTACATATGGCCCTAATTCCCTCTTTCCCTGCTAAGAATCAGGGGGTTTAGAAGGTGTGGGGTCCGACTGCTCAAGGTTTTCAGGGTTTTATGGGGTTTAGGTTTTCGGATTTAGGGGTTTATGGGTTTAGGGTTTTTAGGATTTTACATGTGGAGTTACTTAGGGCTACCCTAGTCCAGGGAGAGTTTCGGGTTTAGGGGTTACTGGTTTTGGATTCAGAGCCTCGGAGGCTGAGAATTTCAGGGTGTACCTGGCTTAGAGTTGGGCCCGTCCTGCCCGGATGTGGGTTTCGGTTCGGGGGCCGACCAGCGCCCTCGATCCTAGAGTGCTTTGGGTTTGGGTAGGACTAGGAGTGGCTTAGGGTTCAGGAATCCCATGCTACACTTGCAGTGTCCCTAAGGGAGGGGGGTCCAAGGGGGGTATGTAACCCAAGGTTCACCAAATACTCCCCGCTACTCCCGCAGGCTCCCTCAGCTTCCTTAATGGTCCCTAGGTACCTACCCCCCTTGAACCCCCCTCCCTTGAAGAACCCCTAGGCCCTACACTTTAAACCCTAAACCCTAAACCCTACACCCTAAACCCTAAGCCCTAAGCCCTAAACCCTAAACCCTTCGGGAAGAGCCATGGGATGCCCGTGCGCCAGGGTTGAAGATCGTGGGGTGGGCTTGGGGCTTCGTGGTCTTAGGGGGTTGTAGTTTAGGGTTTAGGGTTTAGGGTTTAGGGTTTAGGGTTTAGGGTTTAGGGTTTAGGGTTTAGGGTTTAGGGAGGGCTCATGGGCGTTTGTTCGTGTGGAGGGTTAGGCTGAGGAGGTTCAAGGGTTTGGGGTTTGGGGTTTCGTTTTGGGGGTTTAGGGTTTAGGGTTTAGGGCTTAGGAGTGACTGCAGGGTTCCTGAAGGGCCTTATTTGAAACCTGAAGCCTGGATCTGCCTAGGAACGCCCTCAGTCGG
>CAJNDS010002303.1:370041-457541 GCA_905221605.1 Symbiodinium natans
GTTTATTTATTTCGTATTTGCTTTTGTTATTCATGTTGTATGACTATTCATTGCCACTTACGGTTGCCAGGCTTTGCGGCAATCAGGCATTTTGGGATGAATGTATGGCCACTTGCGGTTGTCAGGCTTTACGGCAACCAGGCCTATGGGCAGGGCGCCGTCTTCGGCCCCTACATTGTGCTGCTACAGTTTGTCTCTATGCAGATGAATTCGTTTTTGCTGAGGCGACGTCTGGGACTGCTCTGATGGCCCACCTCATGGTGCTTTCACTTTCGGTTGCAACAGCTGGAAGGATATGTGACGACATTCGTTGTGGACACTTCGTTCCTGTTTCCCACCTAGCCCTTCTGGGAGTTCGTGGGTCGGCCCATGGCGAGTTTTCGGGCAATGAGGCAACTTGCGCGATGCGACGAGTCACTGTAGTACCAGACTCTCCATGGAGGTCCTCAACTGTCTGCCCTATGAGTTTGGATCATCGTTGAGCTGACCATATTTGACTCAGTTCTTTGCTTGTACAATGCATGTGCTGGAGCAGTACCACGCACTCACCCCATACTTGCTTGGTTTTTCTTGGCCACTTGCGATTGCCAGGCTTCACGGCAACCTGGCCTGTGGGCGGGGGCGCCGTATTATCGGCCCTTCTATTCAATATGCTGCTGCTATTTTATTTTCTTATCTGGTGGGTGCATTGGGCTTCCTCAACGTGATGGTCCCCTACGCTGTGTACCTGCCGCTGAGGTGTTCTTGGGATTGCTCTGATGGTTCTCTTTCCTCGTGGGGTGCTTCTGCTAGCTTTCTTTCGTGGAGGCTGCCGCTTTGGCCAAGCTTGCCCTTTGGGCAGGACGACAGAACGATGTGCCAATGTGTCTGTCAGCGGTGGCTACGCTGCCCAAAAGCAGTGGTTCCAGAATAGTTGGCGGTATGCATGGAGGCTTGTTGTGGACTCCGTTTCACTTGAAATTGGCCTGTGGAGTGCATTTCGATGCTCTAGTGGACTCTGAGTCCGTCCCTCCATGGAGGTCCTCAACTGACTGCTTTTCATGAGTGAGATCCATCATTGAGCTGACCATTTGTAGCTCAGTGCTGAAGTTGTACAGTGTACAGGGCTTGCGCAGCACTTGTCTCGGGGTTGCCGTTTCCGGCCCCCTGCCCAAGGCAGAGTGGCGTGATGTGTTTTTGCTTTCTTCGTTTTGACAATTCATTCACTGTTCAGCTGAGCTGTCACAGTTTACTTCCTAGTTAGTAAGCGCGAGAACGCTAGGTTGATCGGCTGTGAGCGCTGGAGACCCTGTACTGCACAGTTTGTTGAACTTCGGTTCCTGTGCAGTTGCCTTGCATGTCCATACCCGAAGCTGTTAACCGCCGCCACAGAGCGGCCGCGACAACAAGTCGTGAGCTACAGCTAGCTAGTAGGTCAGACCAGACCGCTGCGGAATCGAGGTCGAGTTCGAGTTCGAAACAGGTCGTGTCAGCATTGTGTTTGCAAGAGGGGGGGGGCTGCGCCCTGCCCCAACCCCCCGCTTTTTTTTTTGTAAGCCGTGCGAAGCGTGCTTCAAAACCTAAGAAACTTTTTGAACCCATCATGTTACACCAGGGCACCAAAACTCAATTGGATTTCCTTGCGTGTAGGGTTCAGCACGCGACTCGCGCTGCCAGACTCAGCAGACCTATGCACCAAGTCGCCCTAGGTAAGTGGAAAGCCAATCACCATATCCCAGTGCAGGCAAACAGTCGTAGAGTCGCGCCATGTCGTCTCCCGAACCCTATCAAACCTTCGATGGCTTCTAGGCAATGCATCCAAGACTCCATTGCGCGGGAAGATGATCGAGCTAAGAAATTAAAACAACTTATCGATGATGACATTCAAAAGCTTGACCCGGACTTGCATCTCCACAGCTTCACGCGGCAGGTTGATGAGATCATGAAAGAACACTTGCAAACCGTCTATCCTCCCGAGCCTGAGGTTGATAACCGTGTTTCGCAGAATCCGCAGTTTAAGCGCACTGCGAAGGAGATGTGGGCTAAGTACAGGGAATACAAATCCACCAAACCGGACAGCTTAATTGAGGTTCTCCGGAAATGGAAAAAGTACACCGAGTTTCGCGCGGCATCTAAAGCGATGAAACAAACAGCTAAGAAAATTAAGCGTGAAAAGCTACAAGCTGTAGCAGAGGACCTACAAATGGCGGCTGCTAAGGGCGATCAAAGGAAGGTGTGGATGAGCGCTAGAAAATTAGCTCCTTGGAAACCCTTCGCACGCACTCACATCCGCAGCGAAAATGGGGAGATCCTCACTCCCAAAGAACAACTGGCTGAGCTCATTCAGCACAGCAGCAGTAAGTTTTGTAAGGGAGAGGACTATTCGCCCACTCATCGAGTCACTGAACCCATTCTTGTTCAGGCCAAAGACCTCGTATGGGCTCTAGGAAAACTACCATATCGCAAAGGGGTGCCGAAGACGTCGGCCCCAGCCGCGGTTTGGAGATTGTGCCGTGACCAGGTCGCTAAAACGCTGGAGCCCATCCTGACGCGGTCCTGGGGGGAGGATTCCCTATGCGTCATCCCACACGTCTGGAAAGACACATACCTCGTTTGGTTACCTAAACCACAGAAAGACCCCAGCCGCCCGTCCGGGCTTCGCCCTATAGGACTCTCCCATCCTCTCTCGAAATCGGTATGTGCTCTACTGAGAGAACACGTCCGTCCACTTCTCGAGGAGGCGCTGGTCACTCGACCGCAATTTGCATACACAGCCGGCAGGGGGGTCCTGGATGCTCTACTGAGAGTGCACAATCACCTGAGAGAGGCACGAGCTTATGCGACCATGAGCAAACAAAGCATATATGACCTACATGCCGGAGCTACGCAAGTTAAATGCGCAGGTGGCATCTGTTTTTCCCTCGACCTAGAGGGGGCGTTCGACAATGTCCCTCGCACTGCTCTTGCCACTAGCCTACGACGCCTCGGGGTCTCAGAAACGCTGGTGCAACTCCTTATGCAATTCCATTTTGAGGCCAGGTATCACTGCTCGGTTGGTGCCCATGAAGACTATGTCACAACCACACGAGGCATCAAACAAGGCTGTACCGTCGCGCCGTATCTGTTTGTAGCACACACAATTGCTATCATTGATACACTGGCGGAGCGCCTAGGCTGGGACTGGGTCACGCAGCTGTTTACTTTTTACGCCGACGACGCCTTAGCAGCATGGACGTTAAAAAGCGCCGAAGACCTACAGGGTGCCATTTGTGGCATCCAAAAAGTCGTGCAAACTTTTAACGACCATGGCATGACTCTCAGCGCAACCAAATCAGTCGTGCTGTGTCACGCCAAGGGGGCAGATGCGATTAGAATTTTGCAGAAACTTAAAGTCTTTAAAGATAAACTCCCACACCTCGCATTTATGCAACACGGCGAGCAGATTCTGATCCCCCTTAGGAAAACGCATCAGTACCTAGGTACCGTCATTTCCTACAGAGATGCCCAGGAGAAAACTGTTCAGCTACGCATGCGTAAGGCGAGGGGTCAATATAGCCAGCTTCGCAAAGCCATCAACTCCAGACGGGTTACGCACAACCGCCCCAGGTACCAAATCTGGAGAGCCGGGGTCTGGAGCTCAGCTGCACACGGGCTACTGGCGGTGGGCGTAAGATCCACGGGGCGTAAACATCTCCGTGCAATGGCTGCCAGACAGATGCGTGCTATTGCCAAAAAGCCGGCGCATCTGACCCTGGTGACAAATGAACAGATCCAGAAGCATCTTAATGCTGAGGACCCCCTGCAAGCACTCGCTCACCAAGGCCAGAGGATGCACGACGCACTTGAGAAAGTTGCAGCAGAGTGCCCCAGCGACATTAGGGCCCTTCCACAGGTCCGGGCGCAGCTCGCGCTGGCTATCAACTCACTCAAATTAGTGAGTGCAGGTGAGCAGCTTCCTGATGATAAGGAGTCAGACCCATATACCTGTCCACATTGCAGTCAGCAATTTCGCACAATCACTAGCCTCCGACAGCATAAGGCCTGGAAGCACCCAGAGGATAAGCCAGAGCTGCTCAATTTTGATCCGGCAAACCATGCACTGCACGGTCTGCCCCAGTGTGCCTTCTGTAAATTCAAATACGGGGCATGGATTGGGCTTAAAGCACATATTGAAAAAGGCTACTGCCCTGTTCTATATCCGGAAAGCAGTACTCAGGGTGCCGCGTTCGGCCCCGAAACAGATAACAACACCAATCCAAAAGCTCCAGAGGCGGTCACTGCAAATGAGCCGCCTCCCATAGCCCAAAAGATGGTTCTTGATGCTGCTCAGCGACAAGGCTGGAAAAGTCTGCTGGATACTGCTATTGTGTCGTCTCTCAAACAACACTGCTGTGTCTGCAAGCGCTGGATCGCAGATCCTACGGCTCTGAAGAGACACATAGTTAGGGCCCACAAGGAGGTGTGGGAAGTCACCGCTAACGGCAAACTCGAGGAGAGATGTGCGCAAGTCAAACCCCGACTCCTCAGAAATGGCACCTGCCCTTGGTGCGAGAGGTCCTCCCCCTCCAGACATTACTTCCAATGTAATGTGATCTTCCAATGTGCCCTGATAGGACTACACTGTGAGCATGACGACGGAAGTGGTGAGCGTCTTCGGCAACCTACTACCGGGGCTGGCGACGAACATGAGAGAGACCTCGAAACAGCCGAGAGAAATGGATCGGGAGACCGAGAACGCACCGAACAAGCGACCCAAAGCGGCCCGGCGAGGACAAAGGGGAGGCCGACGGCAAGTTGCGGACGAGAACCTGAACTCGGTGGTGACGCTCCTGGCAAATCTCTCGCTGCAGCAGGAGGACGCCCTGAACCGTCTGCGCCTGGACACATCCTTCACCTTTCACCTCCAGCAACAAGGCCCAGGAACTATATTGCTGCCGCTTTTCAAAGCCGGGCAGGAATGGCAACAAAAACAAAAGAAAGGGGAGAATGTCCCCCCGATGAGAATCGTCGCGCTGGGCCTCCTGCTGAGGAGGTCGTGGCAAGAGTCCAACTCATGGTAGGCGACCCCACGGCGGTGGAGAATGCAATGAAGCACCAGTGGCTCGACCAGCAGAAGCGCTTCGTCTATCAGGAGTGGAATTCGGCCACCAAGAAGGTGGAGCCGTCGGCGACAGCCAAGAGCCTGACGGTGGAAGAGGCGACGGAGCTCATCAATCAGGTCGCAGAGCTTTGTCTTCCGGATCTGGTCACCAGGTTCTGCGCCCAAAGGCGTCCCAAACAAGAGCCCCAGGAAGGCGACAAAGCAGTGTTCCTCATCGAAGTAGCCATGAGAGACCCGAGGGCAAACATCCTGCATCAAAAATTGCGACAGTTGGCCAACTGCGCAGTTTGGAATGTGGTGGGGGCGCAACTACAGCCGCCAAACCAGCAACGCCACGGCCTGGCAATGGCATTGCAAAAGGCACTGGAAAACATTTGAGTGCCGCAGGATGTGCACGGCCACCTGCTGGTGTGCCGAGTGTCTCTCGCCTCAAGCTTAAAAATAGCGGCAACACATGCTACATCAACTCCGTCATGACTGCCACCCTGTGGCAAGCACAGCTCAGGCCGGGGAGCCGCATACCTGATGCTTGGCAGAAGGCACTTGCCAAAACGCACTGGGATGCAGCGATGTTTCTCCGCATGTACATGTTAGGCTGGATGCAGCCCACCAGACAGCGTGACCTGAGTGAATTCATACAGTTCATCATCCCTAAGCTGGCATGGACTGATAGTCTCATTCACTGGGAGGCCAGAGTAGCAGTTGATGAGGGGTGCACTGTTGAAATCAGGGAGGCTGCTGCACCTTTGCTACTTCTTGCGGCACCTGGAGGTATCCAAGACTGGGGAGCTGGACGCACTCATCCTTAATTGGCATCTGCAGGCCCAGCCGCATGCATTATGTGCACCTCCAACTCACATTTTCCTTGTCCTCCCTAGATACACCACGATCAATGGTGTCACGAGCAAAACCCGAGTGCCTCTGACACTCAACAACCGCTGCGTCCACTTACCGATCTTTAAGAGTGAAAGCAGCGTAGCCTGTGATTGGACTGCCTACGACCTCGTCTCCATAATTGTGCATCTAGGTGACACCGTTCTCACAGGGCACTACAGAACCGTTGGCTTGATACCGGGCAGGTCAGATGCCTGGTACATGGACGATGGTGCCACATCGGAAAGGCTTGATGCCATAAGCCCCGAAATCCAGTCCAACTGTTATGTGCTTGGCTGTATCCGCAGGCCCCCCGCTGGGGAAAGCGGATCGGCCTGACGATGAGAGCTGACTTTTTCTCATCAGCGCGGGGGTGCACCCCCCTTCCGGGTGCACGGGGTGACAGGCTAGCAACCCTGTCTAAGCCATCTTTTTCTCTGGCATTTTGTACAGAAACGGCACATGTGAAGCCGACCTTTCGGCCACATCGCCATAAAACCTGCATCTCAAGCCCATATCGCCCGACTGCAGAGTCTAGTGCGTCGAAAAATGAGATGGACTCACTTCTCCCTGGGTGCTTTTGCTCCTCTTCTTTAGTGTACCGAATCCTTTCAACTCACGTCACCAATGCAGCCGTGCGTTGCTCCATCAGCACGGGGGTGCCGTTCCTGCATCGGAAATTTGCGGCACAAGCGTGCCCACACTGTTTAGCCCTGTGAGTGAGCGGACTGTGAGACCAGCCGTAGAGTAGTATCTCTTGTATATACACTGTCCATTAGAGTTTGTGTAAATACGTTCTTTTCCTGTCCACGGTAGGTCCGAGTAGGCTCTGTTGCGCTTGAGACCGTTTTGCCTGCAGTCTAGTTGAACTCCGGTTCTTGCGGGACGTCTCTTGCTATCCATACCCGAAGCTGTTAACCGCCGCCGCAGAGCGGCCGCGACAACAAGTCGTGAGCTACAGCTAGCTAGTAGGTCAGACCAGACCGCTGCGGAATCGAGTTCGAGTGAACCCATCATGTGAGCATTCTGTTTGCAAGTAGGGGCAACCTCCCGGCTTTTTTAAAGCTGTGCGAGACGTGCTGCAATTCTTATGAATCTTGTTGAAACCCGTCGTGTGAGCATTGTGGTTGCAAATGGGGGGGCTGCGCCCCCCCCCCCCCAACCCCCCCTCCCCAACCCCCCCTCCCCAACCTCCCCTCCCCAACCCCCCCTCCCCAACCCCCCACCCCTGCTTCTTTTAAGCCGCACAAAGCGTGGTTCAAAGCCTGTGAATCTTGTTGAACCCAAATCCGAAGCCTCTGAAGCAAGGAGCCCAGCGAGCTCCGTGGCGTTGAAGTACGAGGCTTCTGCGGTTTCGGGTTTTTGTTGAGGATGTTTGTAGGCCTTTAGTTCAGAAGCTGCGACGGACTTCAAGCGGGGTTTAGGGTTGAAGGACCCCCCCCCCCCAGGGTATAGGGTTTAGGGTCTAGGGTTTAGGGTTTACGGTTTAGGGTTTAGGGGTTTTGGTTTAGGGTTTAGGGTTCCCCCCCAGTGTGCACTTCTTGAACGAACAGGCCTAGACTGGGTTTGAGATCTTGGGGGGTTTGTCTGTTTCAATGGTTTCGCACATGTTCTATTTCCCCCTTGGGAATTATTTTTTTAGTTTATACATCATTTTATTAAGGTTCTAAGGGGAGTATAGTGTTGGTGTTCCGGAGTTCTTGAGACCCCCAGGAGTTCAGCCATCAAACCGAGATCCTCAAGCCAGATCCTGCCTGTCGAGTCATTCCTTCAGGGAGGGGTCCAGGTGCTTGTTCACACGCTTCGAACGCGGTGCTGGATTCATGATGACTGGGGACACCTTGTAGTTGTTACGCTTTAGACGTAGGACTTCCTTTGGGGGTCTATTGGTTTTCTTTCCCGCCTGGGCCTTGTAGGGCTTAACTTATAAGGCTTAAAGAGGTTTATTGAAGATGTTCTCTGTTGCCCCCTCAGCCGTAGCTCTAAGTCAGAAGCCTGGGTTTAGGGTTTAGGGTTTGGGGTTTGGGGTTTAGAGTTTAGGTGACAGTCTTCTTCAGAGGGCCTGAGGGGCCTTTGGGCGCCCAAGATGAAAGGTGGGTTCGGGGGCTCTGGGATGCTCCGGCGTGGCGGCTTAGGATTTAGGGTTTAGGGTTTCGGGTGTAGGGTTTAGGGTTTAGGTTTTAGGGTCTAGGGTTTAGGGTTTAGGGTCAAGGGCTTCGGGTTTAGGGTGCAGGGTTTAGGGTTTAGAGTTTAGGGCGACAGGTCTGTTGGAGGGAGTGGTCTCAGGTTGGTTTAGGGCCCTCGAAGCAGTGCAACGCGACCTTCAGGCCAGCGACAGGGATGAAAGCACCTGCGCTGACATCACGCCGCGAGGTGCGGCCGGGTTGAGTGTCTATAGGGTTCGCCGTCAGGGTACCCTGAATCACAAGCTAGCTTTGCGCACATGCGAAAGCTGGAGTCCGTTCTCGACTTGACAGTCTTTTCACGTTCCGAAGGTTCGGCGTTCCAACATCCTGCTTAATATCTTTCGACCGAAGCCCTAAGCCCTAAGCCCTAAGCCCTAAGCCCTAAGCCCTAAGCCCTAAGCCCTAAGCCCTAAGCCCTAAGCCCTAAGCCCTAAGCCCTAGCCCTAAGCCCTAAGCCCTAAGCCCTAAGCCCTAAGCCCTAAGCCCTAAACCCTCAGCCCTAAGCCCTAAGCCCGAAGCCCTAAGCCCCTAAGCCCTAAGCCCCTAAGCCCTAAGCCCTAAGCCCTAAACCCTAAACCCTAAACCCTAAACCCTAAACCCTAAACCCTAAACCCTAAACCCTAAACCCTAAACCCTAAACCCTAAACCCTAAACCCTAGACCCTAAACCCTAGACCCTAAACCCCAAACCCTAGTCCGTAAGCCCTAACCTTCCATGTATTCTTGAGCCTTGCGTTCCATCATTTCAGCACTCCGCTGAGCCGCTCGGCCCTAGATTGAGCCCTAAGAAGGGGGGGGGGTTCGGCTCTAGAGCTGGTGATGGTGTCAGATCTGACCCTTCCCCCTAGCCCTGACGGTGCCTCGTAAGTCATGCAGAAGAATCGGAGGTTTATAGGGCCTAAGGGGGGTTAGGAGAGGGCTTAGGGTTTAGGGTTTTGGGGTTTAGTGTTTTGGGCTTTAGGGTTTAGGGGTTTAGGGTTCAGGGTTTAAGGTTTAGGGTTTAGCGATTCAGCGAAGGCGCGGCCGTCACCTTGTGGGATGCGAACGTCAAGATGGAGGTGGGTTTCGGGTTTGGGGTTGCGGGTTTTAGGGTTCAGGGTTTCGGGTTTCGGGTTTAGGGTTTCGGGTTTAGGGTTTAGGGGTTCAGGGTTTCGGGTTTAGGGGTTCAGGGTTTCGGGTTTCAGGTTTAGGGTTCAGGGTTTCGGGTTTTAACGTTTAGGGGTTTAGGGCTGAGCTCAGGGACTTCAAGGGTCTCATTGACCCTTCCCCCCCTCTTCCGTCATTCTATGGCATGCCCTACACCCGAATCACAAAACCCTCAACCAACCCTGACTGAGCCGGATGTGTTAAAGTTCGCTTAGTATTTGGGGGATGGGGTTTGGGGCTGCAGGGCTTCAGGGGTTTGGGCGATTGGAGGGATGGGAGCTCCGAGTTCAGGGCGCAGGGTTCAGGGCTTAAGGCTTCAGGTCCGGGGTTCAGGGTTTGGGGCCCACGGTTTAGGGCTTGGGGTTCAGGAATTTGGGGTTTAGGGTTTAGGGTTGAGAGTGTAGGGTTTAGGGCTCAGGGTTGAGGGTTTAGGGTTCAAGGTTTGGGGTTCAGGTCCTTGTCACGGTTCAGGGGTTAGGATGCCACAAAGAGACTGGCACCCTGGACTACTAGACGGGCTTCGGGTTTAGGGTCTACGGCAGAAACCCATGTTCTGCGACCCAGATCGTGCCCTTGCGGAATGGCGCCAGCTCTGTCGTCGAGGCCCCCTGTGGGGTTCTGGGCTTGAAGGTCTTTAGGGTTCAGGGTTCAGGGTTCAGGGTTTAGGGTTTAGGGTTTAAGGTTTAGGGCTTAGGGCTTGAGGTTCAGGGTTTAGGGTTTTGGGCTTTTGGGACGCTGAGCCCCCCTAAACCCTAAAGAGCTTTGAGTGTTTCCGCTCGAGAGTTTGGGCAGCACCAGGTCTCGCTTGCTTTGGTGAGGGGTTTAGGGCTTCGGGTTTAGGGTTTAGGGTTTAGGGTGTAGGGTTTAGTGTTCAGGGTTTGGGGTTTGGGGTTTGCGGCTTCTTTTCTTGAGTTTTAGGGAAGTTACACGGCCCCTGAATCCGGTCCCTTCTCTTCTCTCAGGCTTCACAGGGGGTATAGAGCTGTTCCCCAATTTAAGGGCGTATATGGGGGCTTACGAAATTAAAGGGACCCCTACTAGAGACCCCAAATAGTAGGATTCCCTTATCATAAGGACCCCAATAAGGTACCCCTAAACCCTAAGCCCTAAGCCCTAAGCCCTAAGCCCCAAGCCCTAAGTCCTAAACCCAAACCCTAAAGCCCAAACCTTAAAGCCTAAACGCTAAGCCCTAAACCCCAAACCCTAAACCCTAAACCCTAGGCCCTAAACCCTAAACCCTAAACCCTAAACCCTAAACCCTAAACCCTAAACCCTAAACCCTAAACCCTAAACCCTAAACCCTAAACCCTAAACCCTAAACCCTAAACCCTAAAGCCCTAAACCCTAAACCCTAAACCCTAAAGCCCTAAACCCTAAACCCTAAACCCTAAACCGTACCACTCTAGCCGTTGTCGAGGTGGCTTCCCTGCGCGAACGGCGTGGCCCGCTCGTGGAGTGGCAGTTCATCTACTGCCCAACGGTCCCCCAGCTTGCTTGAGGTTTGCTGTGATCTAGGGTTTAGGGTTTAGGATTTAGGGTTTAGGGTTTAGGGTTTAGGGTTTAGGGTGCAGGACCAGACCCTGAAATCCCCAGACTCGGCAAACCTGAAAGCCCTGAAACCATAAATGCCCGAAAAGCTCAGACCTAAACCCTAAACCCTAAACCCTAAACCCTAAACCCTAAACCCTAGACCCTAGACCCCTGGACCCTGGACCCTAGACGCTGAACCTTAAACCCTCAGCCCTAAACCCTAAATCCTAAAACTTAAGGAGGTTTGCTAGGTACGACCTTGGGATGTTTCACGTTCTCCTTGGCTGGGGTTAGCAGGTATTTTTGGGTTTTGGGGGGAGTATTGTTAGAACCCGAAACCCAAAACCCAAAACCCAAAACCCTAAACCTTAAACCCTAAAGCCTAAAGCCTAAACCGTAAAGCCTAAACGCTAAACCCTAAACCCTAAACCCTAAACCCTAAACCCTAAACCCTAAACCCTAAACCCTTCGAGGGCCAAGCTTGTTTGGGCTCGTGCGCTGAGTCTCAGTGTTTCGCAGACAGCTCCTGGGTTGGTGTTGAGTTTTCTTCTTTTTTAGGATTTAGGGTTTAAGGTTTGTTAGGGTTTAGGGTGTTTTAGAGTTTTTAGGGTTGAGGGTTGAGGGTTGAGGGTTGAGTGTTGAGGGTTGAGGGTTGCGGAACTAGAGTTGCTTAGCGTAGTAGGGTTTTGGTGTTACTATGGTCGCTGCAACGTTCTAGGTTGGGCTTAAGGGCTTGATTAGGGTTCAGGGGGCCCAGATACCCAGGCGATGTGGTGGCAGTCGACGGACGACTGCAGCAGCGAGCAAATCTGCGACTGGATCAGATACGAACAGCAGCTGGGCCCGCGCCCAGGGTTTTTCCAGGTTCAAGGGTTTGGGAACACTAAACCCTACACCTCTCTTCCAGACGTACATAAAGCTTAAAACGCCCCAGTCGTCGTGGAACCATCTGTTCCCCTTCAATCGTAGGCCCCACATAGCCTTAAACCTGAAACATTTCCGACGCTCAGATTTTTCGAAACCCCCGGTTTAGGATAACAAAGCTTCGCCCTGAGCGCGAAAGCGGTGTAGGGTTTAGGGTCCAGGGTCTAGAGTTTAGGGTGTAGGGCTCATTGAGCTTGCTTCGTGTGCGGAGGTCGGTTCTTGAGAAACATTTTCCCCGACTTTTGCTGACTTCTTTGTGCATTTCTTGTTTAGTTTCTGTTGTGTTTTCGTTTTTTTCGAGTTGTTTTTGGTTTGTCTGATTTTTTTGGCGTTTGCAGAATTTGTGTCTTTTTTGTTTTGCTGCTCTCCATCGGCCGCAAGGACCTTTTTTGAAGGGGAGGGGGGAAGGTTGGGTGGTTCTGGATGGTGGTAATGTTTGCGTTGCACGGCTTTTTGTGCTTGTGGAGTTATCTCTATCTCTATCTCTACCTCTATCTCTTTCTCTATCTCTATCTCTACCTCTATCTCTTTCTCTATCTCTATCTCCATCTCTATCTCTATCTCCATCTCTATCTCTATCTCTATCTCTTTCTATATCTCTATCTTTACCTTTATCTCTATCTCTTATCGCTCTCGCTCTCGCTCTCGCTCTTGCTCTCGCTCGCTCTCTCTCTCTCTCTCTCTCCCTCTCTCTCTTTCTCTATCTGTCTGGCCTTCCCAAAATAGCCCCAAAATGCCTAATGAATTGTAGCCTCCTTGCCTGCCAGACTGCTCACAAAACTTGAGTTTTGTCGGATCAAAATAGTTTAGAAAGGTGCACGATCAATGCATGCACGTACGATGCAAAAAACGCAAGCTCCATTGATAGGCTCTTGAGCATTTAGGTTTAGGGGCTAGGGTCTAGGGTTTAGGGTTTAGGGTTTAGGGTTTAGGGTTAGGGTTTAGGGTTTAGGGTTTAGGGTTTAGGGTTTAGGGCTAGGAGTGTTGAGAGACCACAAGGAACGGGCAGCTGATGTCCCTGGTGTCGCGGGGCGCATCCCTGAGGTAGGTCCTGGAGGGGCCTCTCCTGCGGGCTGTATCTTGGGGTTTAGGGTTCAGGGTGTAAGGTCTAGGGTTTAGGGTTTAAGGTTTAGGGTTTTGGGTTTAGGGTTTAGGGTTTAGGGTTTAGGGTTTAGGGGGTTTGAAGGTATGTAAGGTATATGATCCCTTAGTAGGTTTAGGGTGTAGGGGGTGTGAAGGTATGTAAGGTATATGATTCCTTAGTAGGGTTTAGGGTTTAGGGGTTAGGGGTTAGGGGTTTGACGGCTAGGGTTAGGGTTTGTGGGCCCCTTGTTCTGGTTCATTGCCTTCTTTAAAGGGTTCCGATGCATGGGCCCTTGGTTGCTTAGGGGTTCTAATCGGGGTACGATAATCCCTATTCAGGACTGTTCGTATAGGGGGGAACGTCCCAAGCCTCTAACCCCCAAACCCTGAACCCTCAAACTAAAACCCAACACCCAAACCCCAAATTCCAAACCCCAGACCCCAGACCCCAGACCCCAGACCCCAGAACCCCCAAACCCCAAACCCTACACCCGAAACCCTAGACCCTAACCCCTAAACCTTAAACCCTAAACCCTCAGCGCAGGTTCGTCATCCCGGGCAAGCCGAGCCTGGACTCTGAAGAGGAGGCGGCGGCTATTCCCAAAAAGCACGCTAAACATCAGCAGCTACTTGAAGGTTCATGGTACTTCTTAACCAATTATCACTGTACTTATAACTGTACTTAGAAGTCCCTTAAGTGCCCGAATAGAGTTATAATTTGGGTTATAAGTGCAGTCATAATTGGTTACTAAGTACCATGAACCTCCAAGTACTAAATGGGGCTTGATCTGAAGGTCCCCTATGGTTCGGGGCTCCGGGTTTACGGTTTTTGGAATCCAGAGTGTTCTTACAGGATTGTACATGTAGGGTATATATTCTTCTAGGGGATTGTGCAGGGCATGATGGGGCTTTGTGTTTTGTTGGAACAGGTACTTAGAGGAATATCAGCAGCTGCGACTAGACACCAACAGCTACTCGACTTTAGACATCAGCATCATCACCTAAATCCTAAACCCTAGCCCCAAACCCTAAATCCTAAACGGTCCTACATAAACCCTAAATCCTAAACCCTAAGCCTCAAAGCCTGGACCCGAAGCCGTGGGTCCAAGAAATCGAAGCCCCAGCCCTCAACCCTGGGGGACGTACACCTGGCGTACCATTGCGGAGCTTTCATTGCGGAGCTTTATTTAGGGATTGGGGTTTAGGGTTTATGGTTTCGGGTTTGAGGTTTAGGTTTAGGTTTAGGGTTACCATAAAAATGAAGCCCGTGCCTACATATGCATGTCTCGACTTTGAACCACATACCCCGAAGCCCCGCAACCCCGAAAACTAAGCCCCAAACCCCAAAAGCCCTCACGGTGGATCGAGTCTAGCTCGGTCTTCACAGGCACAGGTTATCCGTAGAACCCTTGGGTTTTTATGGTTTCTGGTTCGGGGTTTAGGAGTTTGGGGGTGGGGTTTAGGGTTTAGGGTTTAGGGTTTAGGGTTTAGGGTTTAGGGTTTAGGGTTTAGGGTTTAGGGTTTAGGGTTTAGGGTTTAGGGTTTAGGGTTTAGGGTTTAGGGTTTAGGCGCTCAGCGCCCTCCACCCTGAACATCCAAAGGACGAGATCTCCCAGTACCTGCAATCCTCCGAGGGGCGCGTGGCAGCGAGCCGCGGCTTCTGCCTTGGGGGTTTAGGGGTTTGGGGCTTAATTAGGGTTTAGGGTTTGGGGTTTAATTAGAGGTCAGGGTTTGGGGTTTAGGGTTTAGGGTTTGGGGTTTAGGGGTAGCATAAGGCAGGTGGGGGTTTTTGCGGGTTTAGGGTTCAGGGTTTAGGTCAGGGTTTGGTGCTATAGTCCGAAGTGTTGGGGCTTGGGGGGACCTTTGGAGGTGCCCAGGGGCAGGCATCTCTTCACACTACTGCAATCAGTTGACCATTTCCCTAAGCCCTGAACCCTAAAGCCTAAACTCTTTAAACCCTAAAACCCTAAGCCCTAATACTGTTGGGTTGAGCACCCCCCCGGAAACCCGCAAGCCCCCAGCCCGAAACCTGCTTGGGTCCAGGGTCTAGGGTGTAGCGTGAGGGTTGAAGGTTTGGGGTTTAGGGGCCCTGAACCCTTCATGCCAAAAACCCTGCGGTAAACCTTAAGCCTTAAGACCCCCAAACCCTATACAAACCCTACACCCTCAACCCTAAACCCTCAACCCTAAACCCTAAAAACTTCAACCCTCAACCCTAACCTATACCGCCTATACCCTCAACTCGATATCCCAAGCCCTATGCCCTAAACCCCATAGAGCCGTGGCACGTGAAGAGCCCCAACGACCAAGCGAAAGGATCGGCTGCTCAGCCGGCGGGATGCTGTCCCTGCGCCTCCTGAGGCCTTGGCCACAGGGTTTTGGAGTTTGGGGGTTTTTGGGGTCTAGGGGTTTTGGGTTTCGGGTTTAGGGGTTTGGGGTTTAGGGTTTGGGGTTTCGGGTTTAGGGTTTGGGTTTTTTGGGGTTTAGGGTTTAGGGTTTGGGGTTTGGGGTTCAGGGTTCTGGGGTTTCAGGGCTTGGGGTCTAGAGTCGAAGGTTTGAGGTTCAGGGCTTCGGGATTTAGGGCTCAGCATGCGTGCCGGTCACTAGGTTTGGTCTGGGACAGCGGGTGTATAGATCACCCCACATGACCCCCACCTACGTAAAGTTGGGCTCAGACTAAACCCTAAACCCTAAACCCTAAACCCTAAACCCTAAACTCTAAACCCTAAACCCTAAACCCTCAACCCTAAACCCTAAACCCTAAGCCCTAAGCCCTAAGCCCTAAACCCTGAACCCTAAGCCCTAAGCCCTAAACCGTGAACCCTGAACCCTGAACCCTAAACCCTAATCCTTTGTTCAGGTCTTGGGTTCCCTTGTCAACCCCTTTAAGCAACAGGGGGGGTGAGTTTGATTTATCGGGCGGAGCTCATGGGGGTAGCTACCTAGGGAAGCTTAGGGAAGCTTCGGGAGCCTGAGGCAGTAGTGGGGAGTATTCGGGAACCTTGGCTTATGGACTCCCTCAATTAAGAACGCTACAATTGATTAGCCACAATCCCTGTAAAGCCTTTTCAAACCCCATCGAAAGTTTCAACTTCTATACGGCCCCACTTAAACCCTAAACGCTAGTTCAACCCCAAACCCTAACCCTAAAACCCATCCAAGGTAAGGGCTCAGGGCTTTGGGGCCATCAGTTGTCGTGAATCGAATACCAGCAACATTATCAATATTATCAGTATCAATACTAAATGTTACTTGAGTTTCAGAGTTACCGCCACTATTTACATCCAATGTATCACCACAATCCATTTCAGATTTTGTTGTTGGGCAAAGTGTTTCAATTGGTGATAGGAAGAGTAAGCCCTAAGCCCTAAGCCCTAAGCCCTAAGCCCTAAGCGCTAAGCGCTAAGCCCTAAGCCCTAAGCCCTAAGCCCTAAGCCCTAAGCCCTAAGCCCTAAGCCCTAAGCGCTAACCCTAAACCCGCGCAAAAACCTGGTAGTCGCTGGTAGTCAAACCCAAGAGAGCCCCATTTGACATAAGAGTTCAGGGTTTAGGGTTTAGGGTTCAGGGTTTAGGGTTTAGGGTTTAGGGTTCAGGGTTCAGGGTTCAGGGTTCAGGGCTTTTCGTCGCAAGTTGGGTGGCTCACAGTTGGCCGTCCTCGGGGCAAGTGTGAGTGGTTCTATTTAGGGTTCCCCGATACAAAGACCAAAAATCTCCCAAAAACCCTGAACCCTCAACCCTAAACCCGAAACCCTAAACCCTAAACCCTAAACCCTAAACCCTAAACCCTAAACCCTAAACCCTAAACTCTGAACCTTCGAACCCTAAGCAACAAAAGTCCACGCCTCCCAGATCATTCCCCGGCGTGGGCCTCGTGGGGGCGGTCTCGCCGGCACCGCTGCAGGACGAGGAGTGGGGTCAGGCAGATTGAGCGCCTTAGGGTTTAGGGTTTAGGGTGGTGGAGGGTTTAGGGTTTAGGGTTTAGGGTTTAGGGTTTAGGGTTTAGGGTTTAGGGTTTAGGGTTTAGGGTTTAGGGTTTCGGGCTCCCTAAGACCCAAAACCCCAAACGAGCAGCGGAGGTGCCACTCTTCGTGAAAAATCTCTCCCACCTGCTGAGCCACTCCCAGAAGCGGCTGGTGCTTATGTGGGGTGATCAGGCCAGGGGGGGCTAAATCCTGAACCCTAACCCTTAAACCCTAAACCCTAAACCCTAAACCCTAAACCCTAAACCCTAAACCCTAAACCCTAAACCCTAAACCCTAATCCCTAAACCCTAAACCCTGAACCCTGAACCCCAAGCCCTCAACTGCAATACCTAGACGTGAAGCCGCGCTGAGCTCCTCGCAGAGTGTGACACATCCTTGGGTTTAGGGTTTAGGGTTTAGGGTTTAGGGTTTAGGGTTTAGGGTTTAGGGTTTAGGGCTCCTTTGACCCAATCAGGACTGGTCGCAGACACCGCTGGAGCCGCTGCAGAACCACCCGGGAGTGACGCAGCTGAGAAAACAGAGCCTGGGCCCGAAACCCTAAACCCTAAACCCTAAACCCTAAACCCTAAACCCTAAACCCTAAACCCTAAACCCTAAACCTTAAACCCTGAATCCTGAACCTTAAACCCTATACTTTACGCCCTAAACCCCTAACCCTTGCAACCCTAAAAGCCTTGTGTTCGCTACGCTGGGGGGTCTTCAGGGTTCGGATGTTATTGGAGTTTAGGGTTTCGGGTTTAGGCTTTTTGGCTTGGGGTATAGGGTTTCGGGTTTAGGGTTTAGGGTTTAGGGAGTCTTCATGCTTTATTCGTTGGACCTACTCAGCAAGAATCGTGAAGTTGATGTCGTTTGTGGCTCGAGGGGTTAGGCGTAGCGTTTAGGATATCTCGGGCCCAGAGTAGGCCTAAACCCTAAACCCTAAACCCTAAACCCTAAACCCTAAACCCTAAACCCTAAACCCTACACCCTCAACCCTAAACCCCGAGGGTTCGGGATGTAGGCTCCTGGGACCCAGAGTAGGGCATTATTCCCATCTTAGAGGGTTTAGGGTTTAGGGTTTGGTTTAACACGGGTTACCCTTGGGGTCTAGATCCTGTGTCAGCTCACCGACTTTGTGTGCAGATCTCGCAAGGCTTAACGATGCGGAACAGGGGGTTCAGAGTTTGAGAAGCCTAATCCCCAAAACCGTAACCCGATGAGCCCCAAAACCCTAAACTCTAAAACCCTAAAACCATATCCCTCAAAAGCCTAAACTCGAAAACCTTACAAGCCCTACAAGCTCTCAAGCTCTAAAGACCCTAAACCCTAAACCCTAAACCCTAAACCCTAAAACCCCATAAGCCCTAAAGCCCTAAGCCCTAGACCTCCGGGATGAGGGTTTGCTCCTTCAGGGCACCTTCTTTACTTGGCTTTCTTCTGGTTGGCTCTTCGGACTTTAACTTTTTGGGTTTTTGTAGAAACTACAATAAGGAGCCTAAAAGTTAAACTTTTTCAGAGGGGTGAAGTAAGCCTCAACCCTAAACCCTAAACCCTAAACCCTAAACCCTAAACCCTAAACCCTAAACCCTAAACCCTTAACCCTAAACCCTAAACCCTAAACCCTAAACCCTAAACCCTAAACCCTAAACCCTAAACCCTAAACCCTAAACCCTAAACCCTGGAAGTCTGAGGAAAGGCCACATCGGCACCCTGAACAGAGACGACTTGAGGCATGTAAAGCCCTGCAGCCCTAAACCCTAAACCCAAACCCTAAACCCTTAAACCCTAAACCCTAAAAACCCTAAACCTAAACTAAACCCTAAACCCTAAACCCTAAACCCTAAACCCTAAACCCTAAACCCTAAACCCTAAACCCTAAACCCTAAACCCTAAACCCTAAACCCTAAACCCTAAACCCCAAACCCCTAAACCCTAAACCCTAAACCCTAAACCCTAAACCCTAAACCCGACAGACCCCGCAGGAGCTGCTGTTCACCCTGCTGCGTCTGGGCGGCGAAGCCGCTTTGCCCGCACGGCTGAGCGACCCCCTCTTCTCTCCAAAACCGAACCCCAAAAAGGGTTTAGGGTTTAGGGTTTAGGGTTTAGGACCTCCCCCCCCAAACTCCCCGCTCAAACTCCCCCCGAACCCTAAAGTCCAAGCCCTGAACCTTAAAGCTAAAATCTCTAGAGTCTTCATGAATTTGTGACTTTCAGCTTGTTTAGGGTTTAGGGTTTAGGGTTTGGGGTTTAGGGTTTAGGGTTTAGGGTGATTTTTTTCGGAGAAAGTCTTCGGGAGGCTGCCTCGCCATCGGCGTCCGTGGGCTCGGCATTCAAGGTCCGGCCCCCCCCAAGCCTTCAAAGACCCGGAGACACCTAAATCCTCAACCTCTAAACCCTGAACCCTAAACCCTAAACCCTAAACCCTAAACCCCTAAACCCCTAAACCCCTAAACCCTTAAACCCTAAACCCCTAAACCCTAAACGCTACACCCCCCCCCCCCCCCCCCCCCAAAACCTTGAGACCGCCAAGCCGAACTCTAGAGCTTCCTCCAGAGCTTCCCAAAGAGCCCAATATCCCTTAATCAAGGAATATTCCTTAAATCATACTCCCTAAACTCTAAACCCTAAACCCTAAACCCCAAACCCTAAACCCTAAACCCTGAACCCTAAACCCTCTATAGATGAAGCAATATTCCCTAATTAAGGGGTGTTGGGGTCTTTGGGTTCCTGCAGAGGCCGAGCCCGTGCCCAACTTCCCGGAGGACGGTGCGATGCCCCCGCCACCACCCAAGGCCTAGGGTTTAGGGTTTAGGGTTTAGGGTTTGGGGTTTGGGGTTTGGGGTTTGGGGTTTGGGGTTTGTCTCGCACAAAGGGTTGGGGGTTGAGTTTTCACGGTCTGGGGCTTTGGGGCTGGGTTGGTTGGGGTCGGGTTCGGGATTTACTAAGGGTGGGTCGTCTTCATCGAGCTGCAGAGGCCCGCCCACGACAAGATATGTTTTTTTGGACTATACTGTTACGTAAATTACTGTATGTGTCTATATATATATATATATGTATATGTGACATATATAAATACATAAATAGATAAGTAAAAAAAATATATATATATATATATATATATATATGTATATATATATATGGACAAGTTGTACAAGGCTCCGAGTAGGCACCCCAAAGCAGACCATCATTTAGAGAGCCACCAAGCCGCGGTGCTCCTCCGGCCTCCGCTCCGCGATCTGGGGAGTCGGCCGCGCCGAGCAAAGGGAGTGGAGTCGCCGAACGCTTAGCCGAACGGTTTAGGGTTTAGGGTTTAGGGTTTAGGGTTTAGGGTGTAGGAGGGGTTCGGGCTTGGGGTAATTTCGGGTTTCGGGTTTACGCGTGAGGGTTTAGGGCTTAGGGCAGTTTAGGGCTGTAGGCTTTGAACCTTCGATTCAACCTTCAGCCTCAAGCCCGAAACCCTCAACCCCAAAGCCCTGAAGCCCTGAAGCCGTAGTGCCCCCCCTACCTCCCGTGCGCTTGAAGGCGCCCGTCGCTCGCCATCGCAAGCGGGAGGGCATCGTGTGGCCCGGCTGCTAAGGGTAGTTTCACGAGCCCTTATTGTGGCCCCATACCTCCCTTACAGGGATCTGATGTAAAAGCCCTCAATGTGTATAGGCAAGAAAGGGGGCCCCCTTTACAGGGCCCGTATTAGGAAGCGCTATGCAGGCTATTCCGCGAAAAATCTACGCCTAAATAGTCAGTCCCTGCCAATTTCCTAATCCCCCAAACCCTAAACCCTCAACCCCAAGCCCGAAACCCTAAACCCTAAACCCTAAACTCTGAACCCTAAAAACCTAAACCCTAAGCCCTAAAACCCTAGACCCTGGACCCTAAACCCTAAACTCTAAACCCCAAACCCTAAACCCTAAACCCTACACCCTGCAAGACAAGAAGGTCCCCTCTCAGGCCCCAAGCCCTTTCCCTTAGGGTAGCTGCATGGTCCTTGAATCTCGGGCCCTACTCCTTTTCTGAGGAGGGGTCTAGCATTTGGGTTGCCCTAAACCCTAAACCCTAAACCCTAAACCCTAAACCCCAAACCCTAAACCCAAAACCCTAAACCTTAACTCCCAAACCCTAAACCCTAAACTAAGTGAGGGGTCGCTTCCGTCGAGCGACAGACCCCGAACGCTCGGCCGAGGGCCTTACAGCCCGAGCGCCCAAGCAGAAACGGAAAGGTGAGGGTTAAGCCTCACCGTCTGTCCTGGACAGGCCAACGGACATCGGCCTTTTTTACGACAACGTCAGTACTCGGCTAAGGGATCTGGGTGCCACCTTTAGCGTAGCTAAAGTATAACCCCAAATCGTAACCCTTTGCCTCTGAAAAAAAGGTTCATTTTGGGTTCAGGGTTTGCCGGCCCCCCCTGCCCCGGGCCCCCCTGGCCCCTGGTGGCTGGACCAGGAGGCTGGCGAGGGGGTCCAGGCAGGCTGGTTGCTCAATCGGCCCCCCCCCCTTTCTGGCCAAAAGCCCCGGCCCAAGGGCCCCCCGGCCAAGGGCCCCCCGGGCCAAGGGCGCCCCGGGCCAAGGGCCCCCCGGGCCAAGGGGCCCTCCGTGCCAACGAAATTCTTCTCGGCCAAGGGCCCCCCGAGGGCCCGGACCAGTTTTTTGGCCTTCCGGGGCTTTCCGGGACAAGGGCTTTCGGGCTGTATTTCATACATTTCAACACTTGACACACCAGACGCAAGGGGCCAACCCAAGGGTGGGCCCCCGAACTTCGCCCCCTGCCCAATCACCCCTGCCAAGGGCCCCCCCAACCAGGGCTCGGCCAAGGGCCCTCGGGCCAAGGGCGCTTCAAAAGGCTCACTAAAGGAAGGGGGACCACAAGATTTGTCCGTGCCCACAATGAAAAATGCGATTTTTGAATATTGAAAACGAGGGCTTTAGGCACCCCTGCCCGCAATGAAAATGTTCTTTTTTAGTACCGAAATCGATGGCTCCCCCCAAATCAGCAAGGACCTCTACGGGCCCTGACGTGCCGAAGGCCCGAAAAGGACCGAGGCTACCCCGAACCCCAACCTAAACCCTAACACCGCAAAACCCTACGACGGCCTTCAAGTAAATAAGGGCCTCTACGGGCCCTAACGTGCCGAAGGCCCGAAAAGGGCCGAGGCTACCCCGAACCCCAGCTTAAACCCTAATACCGCAAAACCCTGCGAAGGCCTTCAAGCAAATAAGGGCCTCTACGGGCCCTAACTTGCCGAAGGCCCGAAAAGGGCCGAGGCTACCCCGAACCCGAGCTTAAACCCTAGCGATTGAAATACTCATTAGCGAAAAATTCATTAATAGGTTCCCTGACCTTTAAATGAATAAAACCTCTGACACGCCGAAGGTCCGAACAAGGCCCCGAGAGACCCCAAGAGCCACCAAAATGCTTCAAAAGGCTTCAAAAGGCCCCCTAAAAGAAGGGGGACCCCAGGATGCCCGTACCCGCAATGAAAAATGCGATTTTTTGGTAGTGAAATCGATGCTAAATTGAGGCCCTTAAAGAAGGGGAATCCAGGAGCAGACACAAAGGGTTTCCCTGACCTTCAAATAAATAAGGGCCTCTACGGGCCCTGACACGCCGAAGGCCCGAAAAGGGCCGAGGCTACCCCCAACCCCAGCTTAAACCCTAACAGCGCAACTTTAAAAACATCAAAGCAAGCATCAGAGCACAAGAAAATAAATTCAGAAACCCTAAACCCTAATAGAGTATAGTTTGGGTGGCCCGGGTGGGTTGACGGGCAACGCGAGCGCACGGCCCGGGGTGTTTCACACCCGAGAGCGCGCGCCCTCCCCTGACACTCCCCTGCTCAACCCTAAACCCTAAACCCTAAACCCTAAACCCTAAACCCTAAACCCTAAACCCTAAACCCTAAACCCTAAACCCTAAACCCTAAACCCTAAACCCTAAACCCTAAACCCTAAACCCTAAACCCTAAACCCTAAACCCTAAACCTAACCCTAAACCCTAAACCCTAAACCCTAAACCCTAAACCCTAAACCCTAAACCCTAAACCCTAAACCCTAAACCCTAAACCCTAAACCCTAAACCCTAGACCCTAAACCCTAAACCCTAAACCCTCTCTACCTATGTATATTTAAACCCCATTAGTCGTGTTCTGATTATGGTTTTTTGACGGTTTAGGATTTAGGATTTAGGATTTAGGATTTAGGATTTAGGATTAGGATTTAGGGTTCAGGGGCCTCTCTGGGGCCTCCAAGGCACTTGCTTCCTCTTGGCTGGGAGGGGCCGTTTTGGTCAAAAACCCAGAAAACGAGAGCCACCCGGGACCGTCGATTTCAGTACTAAAGAAAACGCATTTTTAATAGGGACCCGGGCCGATCCTGGGGTCCCCCTCATTTGGGGTGTTTTTGGAGGCAAACTTTCCCTCTTGAGGCAAGGGGGGGTCTCCGAAGACTATTTTGCCTTTAAATTGAAAAATGCCACCCCCCCTTGACCGAAACTAGGCTGCGAAAAGGTCGCGGGGGCGGCCCTTCATCAGAACTGAGGCGTGAAAACCTTGAAACACCCTGAAAAACATTGAAAAACCTTAAAAAAACATTGAAAAACTCTGAAAAACCTGGAAAAACCTTGAAAAACTGGAAATCCTGAAGCCGGTGAAGGCTCGGTTTTGGTCAAAAAACCCAGAAAACCGACGCGGGTGTGTGTTATCCGTGTGCCGAATTGACTAGACGGAGCCGAATCGAGAAAGAATGTTGCGAGCTAAATGATCAACTAAAGTAAGAAAGAAGATATGTAATTCAGATGAAGAGGGATCTGGGAGGGAGGGGTGATGCCAAACATGTAGGGTGATGACAAAAACCCTTAGTGAATGCTTGGACCAGAGATGCTGAACCCTAAACCCTAAACCCTAAACCCTAAACCCTAAACCCTAAACCCTAAACCCTAAACCCTAAACCCTAAACCCTAAACCCTAAACCCTAAACCCTAAACCCTAAACCCTAAACCCTAAACCCTAAACCCTAAACCCTAAACCCAAAACCCCCTAAACCCCCTAAACCCTAAACCTAAACCTAAACCTAAACCCAAACCCTAAACCCTAAACCCTAAACCCTAAACCCTAAACCAACCCTAACCCCCTAAACCCTAAAAACCCTAAACCCTACCCTAACCCTAAACCCTAAACCCTAAACCCTAAACCCTAAACCCTAAACCCTAAACCCTAAAGCCCTAAACCCTAAACCCTCAACCCTAAACCCTAAACCCTAAACCCGAACTCCCAAACCCGAAGCCCTTTGTTTTGGGTTGCGACTCCTTTGTTTGGGGGCCAGATGGAAGCCAAGCCAATCCCGAAGCCGAAAGGCCATGACCATTCGGGTTGAGGGTTTAGGGTTTAGGGTTTAAGGTTTAGGTTTCAGGGTTTAGGGTTTAGGGATCAGTTTAGAGGTTTTGGGTTTACATAGGGTTTTAAGTGGTTTTAGGGGTTTAGATTTTTCGGGTTTGGGCTTCAGGGCCACAGAAACATACAAGCCCTGAACCCTCAGCAAACCCCAAACCCACACCCTAAAACCCTAAACCTAAACCCTAAGCCCGAAACCCGAAGCCCTAAACTCTAAACCCTGAGCAAAACCCAGGCTCAGGATGTTCCGCGAGCTCACGCCAGCCCGAGGAATGCTCCGGGACAGGGAGGACCAGGACCGGGTGGAAGGAATCCGACCAAAAAGCGCAAGCCCTAAACCCCAAACCCTGAACCCTAAACCCCAAACCCCAAACCCTAAACCCCCAAACCCCAAGCCACAAACCCCAAACCCCAAACCCCCAACCCCAAACCCTTAACCCTTAAACCCCAAGCCCCAAACCCCAAACCCCAAACCCCAAACCCCACGCCCCAAAGCCCAAACCCCAAACCCCCAAACCCCAAACCCCAAACCCCAAGCCCCAAACCCCAAACCCCCAAACCCCAAACCCCAAAACCCCAAAACCCCAAACCCCAAACCCCAAAACCCTAAACCCTAAACCCTAAACCCTAAACCCGAAACCCCAAACCCTAAATTTAAGAGCCTCCGGCTCAAGCCGCCGACCCCGCTGGAGCATAGTTGAGACCCGCTCGCATGGAAGATCATCCCCGGCAGAGTTCTGTGAATCGTTTGGGGGGGGGTAGGGGGTAGCCCCAGGACAAGCTCAAGCCAAAAAGACAGGTGGGTGGGGGTGGGGGGGGGTGTGGGGGGGTGGGGGGGGGGGTGGGGGGGGGGTGAGGAAACGCTGATTTTGCTGAGGGCGCCCCTACCCCCCTGTGCTGAACCGCCTGTTTACGCTGTGCGGGTGGCGCCGTCCTCCACGAAAAAATTGTGCACCGACCCCCCCCACCCCCCCCCCGCGTTTTGGGGGGGTAAGGAGGGAAAGAGGGAGGTTTTCACCTCCTTTTCCCATCCAACACGCCGCCAGGGTCGGCGGACCCCAAACCCCAAACCCTAAACCCTAAACCCTAAACCCCAAACCCTAAGCCCCAAACCCTAAACGCTAAACCCTAAACCCTAAACCCCAAGCGCGTTGCCAGGCCGTGGTCCTGGAGTTCGAGTCCATCGGGGGTCTGGACAACCTTCCCCGAGCCGCTCTGCTCAGAAGGGTTTAGGGTTTAGGGTTTAGGGTTTAGGGTTTAGGGTTTAGGGTTTAGGGTTTAGGGTTTAGGGTTTTAGTGTTTAGGGTTTAGGGTTTCGGGTTTCGGGTTTCGGGTTTAGGGTTAGGGTTTAGGGTTTTAGTGTTTAGGGTTTAGGGTTTCGGGTTTAGGGTTAGGGTTTAGGGTTTAGGGTTTAGGGTTGAGGGTTTAAGGGTTTGGGGTTTAGGGTTTTAGGGCTTAGGGTTTAGGGTTTAGGGGTTTAGGGTTTAGGGGTTTAGGGTTCAGGGTTTAGGGTTTAGGGGGTTCGGGTTTACGGGCTTAGGGTTTAGGGGCCTGGGGTTTAAGGGTTTGGGGTTTGGGGTTTCGGGTTCCGGGGTTTAGGGTTTAGGGCAAACAGCAAACCCTAAGCCCTAACTCTGAACCCAGCCTTGAGCCGAATGCATCTTGCCGAAAGTAGGTATCCCGCCCCTAATCATCCCAAACGCTCAGCCCCAAACCCGACCCTAAACCGTGGGTTTAGGGTTTAGGGTTTAGGGTTTAGGGTTTAGGGTTTAGGGTTTAGGGTTTAGGGTTTAGGGTTTAGGGTTTAGGGTTTAGGGTTTAGCTTAAGGCCCGAGCCTCAGCAACTCAACGCCAGAGCGCCGCCAAAGCTCGAAAGTCCTTGTCCCCCAAACCCTAAACCGTGCACCCCTACGCAAGCACTCAGGATCTCCAAGAACACACTTTAGGTTTTAGGGTTTAGGGTTAGGGTTTAGGGTTTAGGGTTGAGGGTTTAGGGGGTTTAGGTGTTGGGTTCCCCAAGCAGCAACGCTTGGGGCCCTAAACCCTAAAACAAAGACCCCTCCAAACGATTAGAAACCCAGAGCTTCGCCCACGAGTCCTGGAACTTCAGGGGACACTTCTAGACGGTCTTCTAGGGCGTTTGTAGCCTTCAGGGTTTAGGGTTCTGGATTTGAGGTTTAGGGTTTTAAGGCCTAGGGTTTACGCAAACACACACAAACACACAACTTGCAATCCGAACCTTCAGCCCCAAGCCTAAACCCAACATGCTCTGAATCCAAGCCCGACACCTTAAAACCCTTAAGACCCTTAAGACCTTTAAGACCCTTGAGACCCTTGAGACCCTTGAGACCCTTAAAACCCTTAAACCCTTAAGACCCTTAGGACCCTTAAGACCCTTCAGACCCTTAAGACCCTTAAGACCCTTAAACCCTTAAACCCTTAAACCGCTAAACCCTTGAACCCTTGAACCCTCAAAACCCTTAATCCCTTAAAATCCGTAAACCCTGAAACACAGAAGTCCTAACCTTTAAGCCCTAAAGCCTAAATCCTAAACCCTAAGACCCTAAATGGCCCTAAGCCCCCTTACCGACCAAGGAGGGCGACGTGGTCGAGCCTCTCGGCTCCGTGCAGCCCTAAGCCCGCACCCCTAAACCCCTAAACCCTACACTCGAAGACCTAAACCCTATGTAAACCCTAAACCCTACACCTCTCAACCCTAAACCCCCTAAACCCCCTAAAACCTATACGAACCCTAGACCCTAAACCCTAGACCCTAAACCCTAAACCCTAAACCCTAAACCCTAAACCCTAAGCCCTAAGCCCTAAGCCCTAAACCCTAAACCCTAAACCCTAAACCCCTAAACCCCGAAACCCTAAACCCCGAAACCCTAAACCCGAAACCCCAAACTGGCTTCGGGTCTCGGCTTCGGTGTGGGAGACGGCGCCTGATCGGGCTCATGGGAGATTTTAGGGGGTCATATGAGTGTTAGGGTTTGGGGGTTTAGGGATTAGGGTTTAGGGTTTAGGGGTTTAGGGTTTAGGGTTTAGGGGTTTAGGGTTTAGGGGTTTAGGGTTTAGGGTTTCAAAACTTCAGGGTTTCAGGGTTTAGGGTTTGAGGGTTTGGGGTTTAGGATTTAAGGTTTAGGGGCTAGGGGTTTAGGGTTTAGGCGTCTGGGGTGTAGGTTTCAGGTTTTACCGTTTCAAGCTTCCGAGCTGAACCCGACACCTGGAGGACACCGGATTCGCCTAAGCTCCTAGAGCTTAAGCCCTAAACCCTAAACCCTAAACCCTAAACCCTAAACCCCCTAAACCCTAAACCCTAAACCCTAAACCCTAAACCCTAAACCCTAAACCCTAAACCCTAAACCCTAAACCCTAAACCCTAAACCCTAAACCCTAAACCCTAAACCCTAAACCCTAAACCCTAAACCCTAAACCCTAAACCCTAAACCCTAAACCCTAAACCCTAAACCCTAAACCCTAAACCCAGTCAGTGGACCGGGGAGAGCGGCTGTTGGACTTTGGTAGTCTGGGAGTTCGAGGAAAGATCGAGGCTTCACCTCAGCGACTCTCTTTCGCTAGGGCTTAGGGCTTAGGGCTTGGGGCTTAGGGCTTGGGGCTTGGGGCTTAGGGCTTAGGGCTTAGGGCTTGGGGCTTGGGGCTTAGGGCTTAGGGCTTAGGGCCTAGAGCTTAGGGTTTAGGGCTTCGGGCTTTGGGCTTTGGGTTTGTGATTTCAACCCCAAAGCCCGCCGCAAGCCTTTTCATCCTCTAAGGTACCGCCAATTCGAAAATGAATCCGGGCATGAGGCCGTCAACGTCACCGTCAAGTCTCGGGCGCAGAAGGCGGTGGGTGTGGTCTTCGTCCTTCCTCCGGTTTAAGGGCGGGTTCCCCTACTACCCCCCTCTATACTACCCCCCCCTCCCCCCGCCTAGGTTCCCCCATAATTAAGGCTACTTAGGGATACGTAAGCCTAGTTAAAGTTATTAAAGGGGGGAACCTAATGAGGTAGTATAGAGGGGGGTAGTTGGGGAACCCCTGATTTAAGGGGGCTTCGTAGGGTGTTGACACATGAACCCCAAAGGCCCCTGACCCCTATCAAGCGGAAGCCCCAAACCCTAAACCCGAAACCCCAAACCCCAGATCCTAAGCCCTAAATCCTAAACCCTAAACCCCAAATCCTAAACCCTAAACCCCAAATCCTAAATCCTAAGCCCTAAACCCTACGCCTGCCCAAAAACACTGTCCCATCAGGCTCTGTAAGCCCCTACAAACGCCGCAAGTTCCAGCATGAGCCTGGAGATTGTGAGTTTAGGGTTTTAGGTTTTGGGGTTTAATTTCTGTTTCTTCGGGCGGCCGAGCGCGACGTGCTGCGCACTTTGGCGCCATCTCTTTAGGGTTTAGGGTTCAGGGTTCAGGGTTTAGGGTTTAGGGTTTAGGGTCTAGGGTTTAGGGTTTAGTGACACCACGTGCTGTATGGTGGTGTGTGGGCTGACCCTTGCGGTGTGGTCCGGCTTAAGGTGAGGGAAGCGTCTGGTAGCGCCGACTTCAAGGTAGTGTGGGGAAGTGCATACCTCTTTTTTAGGGCTGGGGTTCGCTTGCAATCCCCTTCAAACCAAAAAGGGTACCCTTTTATTCCTGGGCCAGGTAACTCCCGGTCCTAGTCAACGTCTACCCTTGAGGAGAATTCAACAGTAGGAGAGGTTTATGTTCTGGAAATCAGAGGGCCATGCTAGATGGCTATCTGAGGTCCAAGGCCGTAACCCTACATCCTAAACCCTACACCCGAAACCCCAAACCCCAAACCCTAAACCCCAAACCCTAAACCCTAAACCCTAAACCCCAAACCCTAAACTTTAAACCCCAAACCCTAAACCCTACACCCTAAACCCCAAACCCTAAACTTTAAACCCCAAACCCTAAACCCTGAACCCTGAACCCTAAACCCGAAACCCCAAACCCTAAACCCTAAACCCTAAACCCCAAACCCCAAACCCTAAACCCTAGACCCCAAACCCTAAACCCTAGACCCTCTAGCTTTCCTGAGCCCGAAGCCCCAGCAGGAGACGGCGCAGAGCAAACCTTCCGATTCGGAATGTTGGGCAGCCGACGCTGAAGCTGCAATCGGTTTAAGGGGTTTAGGGTTTAGGGTTTAGGGTTTGGGGGTTTTGGGGCGTTGGAATCTCAGGGACTTTAGGCATGTCAGGGGGCGTTCGGTATTTTCGGAGTTTGAGGGGCTTTTTAGGGATGTTAGGGATTTCAGGGGCTTTAGGGGCGTTCGGGATTCCAGGGGTTTTGAGGGGATGTTGGGGCATTGGGGTTTAAGGGATGGGTTTGAGGGATTTTTGGGGCTTTGGGATTTCAGGGATTTTCGGGATTTGAGGGATTTCAGGGATGTTAGGGAGGGGTGTTTAGGGGGCTTGAGGGATGTTAGGGATTTCAGGGTCTTAGGGATTTCAGGGATCTGAGGGGGTTTTCGGGGGTTTCAGGCCTTTAGGGGTTTTCGGGGTTTCAGGGGTCTTGGAGGCTTTAGGAATTTGAGGGCTTTCAGGGGCTTTAGGGAGCATTTTTGGGATTTCAGTGGTTTTAGGGGTTGTTAGGTTGTTGGGTTTAGGGATTATAGGAGCAAAAAAGGGGGTGTAGGGGTGAAAGGGTTTAGGGTTTAGGGTTTAGGGTTTAGGGTTTAGGGTTAGGGTTTGAGAGGGGACTGTTGTGAGGCGGAGTTTTCTTGAATGTGATGCAGTGTTTTGGATGAAGTTGATTTTGTTGCGAGTGCAAAGCAGATGTACGAGGGTTTAGGGTTATAACGCCGAGGGTATAAATGCCCTGACCTTAGGTGCATCAGGTTTAGACATTAAAACCTTTAAGCCTTATAAGGCTTTTTAAAGGTTGAATTCAATTCAGGTTTGGGCATTCAACCTAGGCTAAACCTTAAACCCTATAGTGCAGCCCTATAGGGTTTAAACCCTATAAGAGGTTAAAGGTTTAGAGTTTAAGGTTTAGGGCATTGCAAAAACGTAACCCTAGACCCTCAGGGACTTAATCACTTTGCTGTTTTCCTTAAGCCTTAAAGCATATAGTGTTTGGGTTTAGGGTTATAACGCTAAACTCTATAGGATAAGAACCTTATATTCCTATATGCGGTTGTATAAAAAACCCCGAGTTAAATCTATTCATCCGTCCCAGGGTTATCGTTTCATTTTCTTGATTATCGTTTTACAGGGTTTGGGGGAAGAACCAACAATTTGGAACCGATGTTCCCGTGAGCGGGCTGGGTTTTCGTTGATTTGTAGTACAAGCTTAGTACTGGAACCGACGTTCCCGTGAGCCGATTGGGTTTTCGTTGATTTGTAGTACAAGCTTAGTACTGGAACGGACGTGCCCCTGAGCAGGCTGGGTTTTCATTGATTTGTAGTACAAGCTTAGTACTGAAACCGGCTAGGTTTCCGTTGATTTGTAGTACAAGCTGAGCAGGCTGGGTTTTCAGTGTTTTCATGTATTTGTAGTACAAGCTTATCACTGGAATAGCGCCTGCCCGCCCTGTTACTACAAAGTTATCGGTTTATTTTCTTGATTATCGTTTTACGAGTCAGAAGCACTGCCCCAAACGCTTCGGGCAATTCCTTTCAAAATCGACTGCGCGGGGTTTTGATACAACCCCATATTATAGGCCTTGAGACTTAAAAGATAGGGTTTAGGGTTATAACGCTGAAGGTATAAATGCCCACACCTTAGGTACATCAGGTTTAGGCATTAAAACATTTAAGCCCTATCAGGTTTTTAAAGGTTTAACCCTATAGGATTTAAACCCTGTAAGAGGTTAAAGGTTTAGAGTTTAAGGTTTAGGGCATTGCAAAAACGTAACCCTAGACCCTCAGGGATTTAATCATTTTACTGTTTTCCTTAAGCCTTAAAGCATATAGGGTTTAGGGTTATAACGCTAAACTCTATAGGATTAGAACCTTATAACCCTATATTATAGGCCTCGAGGCTTAAATCCTACTGTTTTCCTTAAGCCTTACAGCATAAAGGGTTTAGGGTTCTAATGCTGAAGGTATAAATGCCCAGACCTTAAATACATCAGGTTTAGGCAGTAAAGCCTTTAAGCCCTATAAGGTTTTCAGAGGTTTAAGGCCTGGGGATTTAAATATAAGTTCGGGCATTCAAACTAGGTTAAGCCTTAAACCCTATAGGGCCCCTTTCGGTTCAGGGTTTATCTACCCTACCGGGTTAGCCCTTTAGGGTTTAAACCCTATAAGAGGTTAAAGGTTTAGAGTTTAAGGTTTAGGGCATTGCAAAAACGTAACCCTAGACCCTCAGTGATTTAACCACTTTATTGTTGTCCTTAAGCCTTAAAGCATGGTCATAACGCTAAACTCTATAGGATTTTAACCTTATAACCCTACATTATTAGCACCCACATCATCAAGACATGTCCTGTAGGCCCCGGGGACGCGAGAATACTGTGAGCAGATATCCTTTTACTCGCACATGTGACATCGCAACCTTCAGATATAGCGCTGGAACCAAGGTGAGATTGGATATCGTTTTGTGAAGCAGTTGTGGCTGTGACATCCATGTTTCGAAACAGGGGCTGTGTTTCGAAACAAAGGCTGTGTTTCGAAAGCAGGGAACTTCCGAATAACAGGTCTGGAAATACGTGAAAGCAAACCAACTGTGGCACAGCTACGGCTGCTACGCTTGAGGCACAGCCTCGAAACCAGGGGGGGGGGGGTGGGGGGGGGGGGGGGACTCCTGCCAAGATGGGCCAACTTGCAAGGACCCCCTGCCCCCCCGCTCCTCCAAACTCATGAACATGTCACTCTTTGAGAACATCATCTCAGTGTGCCAAACATCATGGTCAAGATCCCCACTTTCGAATGGACTGTTGTGAGGCCATAAGTTTAAAGTTGTAAGCGTTTACTAACCCCTAAACCTTATTAAATGACTGAAAACTACCCAACAACTCCGCCTCACAACAGTCCTTTCTGTAGGGTTTAGGGTTTAGGGTTTAGGGTTTAGGGTTTAGGGTTGGGTCTACGGGGCTCATGAGGGTTCGGGGTTTTAGGGTGCATGCGGCTCTAGGTTTTCAGGGCTTCGGACGTCGGGGCTTCAGGGATTCCGGATTTCAGATTGTTTAGGGTTTAGGGTTTAGGGTTTAGGGTTTAGGGTTTAGGGTTCAGGGTTTAGGGCTTCAGGGCTTCAGGGCTTCAGGGCTTCAGGGCTTCAGGGCTTCAGGGCTTCAGGGCTTCAGGGCTTCAGGGCTTCAGGGTATAAGCTTGTATGGCGCTAAGCCCGAAACCGTAAGAATTTTCACTCCCCTTAAACCCTAAGCCTTAAACCCTAAACCCTGAGCCTAAACCCTAAGCCTTAAACCCTAAACCCTAAGCCCGGCCCCGAACCGTACCGGGCCCAGCCCAGGAACAGTTCTTGCGCCGCCATGCGTTGCAGAGATGGGAGAAAGGCGGGGACGCGCAGGGGCCGAAGAGCCCTAACCCCTAACCCCTAACCCCTGAAACTCAAAACCCTAAACCCTAAACCCTAAACCCTAAACCCTAAACCCTAAACCCTAAACCCTAAACCCTAAATCCTAAACCCTAAACCAAAAACCTTAAAGCCTAAACCCTAAATCCCAAACTTGTTGGCTCTGCGTTGGGAGCTAGGCAAGAAGGTCTGGTATACAAGCCCTCAAAAGGGGGGTAGACAGGGTATAGGGGGTACCTGGTAACGATGATCACCTCGAGTTTCAGCAAACCAGGGCTTATGCCCACCAAGCCAACAAAAAAACCTCGACGATACCGAGACCGCCAGCCAACAAGGGCCTGGACGTAGAGCGGCCAGAACGATCAGGGACACCTGGGGAGCTTCGTCATCCTGGGCTGACGCAATAAAGCGATGATGAGTTCACCTGCTGGCACAACGGCGCGGAGGTTGTGCTGATCATTGAGGAGGAGCTGCCAGTGGTACGGATGCCCATGCTTCCGCCGGCGGTGCTCCAGAAGAATTACGGAGACGACCAAAAAAAACGAAGTCGCCCTAAACCCTAAACCCTAAACCCTAAACCCTAAACCCTAAACCCTAAACCCTAAACCGTAAACCCTAGACCCTAGACCCTAAACCCTAGACCCTAAACCCTAAACCCTAAACCCTAAACCCTAAACCCTAAACCCTAAACCCTAAACCCTAGACCCTAAACCCTAAACCCTAAACCCTAAACCCTAAACCCTAAACCCTGAACCTTACATCTTCCAAGGCCATGAGCACAAGCCCTGAAGCTCAGCAGCCAGGCCCTAGAGGTTCCCCCCTTGCTATACTCCTGATATGGCCCTTAAGAAACCGCCCAAAGAATGGAAAGTATTCTTCCGAATATAAGGGAAATATAGTTTTTTGTTTTGTTCAGCTTGTTTTTAGGGGGGGCTCTTAAGCAAGCCCCGGCCTGCAGTCGGCACAAATCACGGCATGAAGGCTCGTCACCCCCAAAGGCTCCCCCTTAATGGACTCCTGGTATGGCCCTCAAGAAGCCCCCCCGAAAAGTAGAAAATATGCGTCCTAATGAGGGCAATATAGCTTTTTTTTTTGTTTTTTTGTTTTTTTTTGGTTTTTTTTCAGCTTCTTTTGGGGGGTTCTTAAGCAAGCCCCGGCATGCGGTCCGCACAAATCAAGACATGAAGACTCGTACCCCTAAGGTTGTACCCCTCTCCTTAATGTACTCCTGATATGGCCATTAAGAACCCCCCCCAAAAAAAACAAAGAGCAGAAAAACAAAGATGAAGATATTCTTCCTAATTAGGGCAGCATAGTTTCTGTTTTTTGGTTTTGCGTTTTTTGTTCAACTTTTTTTGGGGGTTCTTAAGCAATTAGTAGGGCACGCAAACCCCCTTCTCGCTCTGAAGATTGGAACCCCCGCGGTATTGACACGCAAAATGGGGCATAACACCCAGATGACCCTTTACTGCGGGTCTCACTTGGGCAGCTGCTCTCAACCCTCAGCCTTATATAAGTCCCTGAGCTTTGGGATGTTCCCCCTTCTGCTAACAGTCCTCAATAGGGATTCTAATCGGGTGTAGTAGAATCCCTATCAAGGACTGTTAGTATAAGGGAGCATCCCAGCCCAAGCCCTACTTCTGATATCCCCAAGTAGGGTTTAGGGTTTAGGGTTTAGGGTCTAGGGTTTAGGGTTTAGGCAGCCTGGGATCCTCAAAAAGGTGAGCCCTTCACGCACAGCAGCATGAAGGGGTGCCCTCGGCTGCACTTGGTTTAGGGTTTAGGGTTTAGGGTTTAGACGCACTTTGGGTGGTCAGGTTGAGGGTTAAGCGCTCAACCTGACGGGGCCTCAAAACCCTGCACCCTAGGCTGGGGTACCCCAAACACTACACCCCAAACCCTAAACCCTAAACCCTAAACCCTAAACCCTAAACCTGAAACCCTAAACCCTAAACCCTAAACCCTAAACCTTAAACCCTAAACCCTAAACTCCAAACTCCAAACTCCAAACCTTCCGGGTCGGGGTGAGGGAGGAGCTTCAGCAGGGAGCTTGGGGTTTGCTAGGGGCTTGGGCGACAGTTCCCTAAACAAATTATGTTTAGGGTTTAGGGTTTAGGGTTTAGGGTTTAGGGTTTAGGGTTTAGGGTTTAGGGTCCTGTTGAGTGTCCCAATAAGAGGCTCCGCATGATCATGGACACTCAAGAAGTGGCCTCTATTTTAGGGAACCGAACAACCCCTAAACCCTGCAACCCTGCAACCCTGCAACCCTGCAACTGCAACCTTAAGCCTGGTAGACACCAGCCCCCACAACCCTCTAGCACAGCCCCCAACAAAATAACAAACTAAACTAAAATGAATAAAGTGTACTAATCATCGTGATAGTAAGAAAGGTAATAATAACAAGCACTAATAATACATATTTCTATATACACAAATATATACTATATATATATACACATACGAGGGGAGCCTCCCGTAAAACCCTTGCAAGGTACAGGGACAGCTTCGCGAGGGACACTGGGAAGTTCAAGTTCCCAGACGACGAAGCAACCATGAAGGACTCGGCTAGGGACTTGGGGTTTAGGGTTTAGGGTTTAGGGTTTAGGGTTTAGGGTTTAGGGTTTAGGGTTTAGGGTTTGGGGTTTGGGGTTTGGGGTTTGGGGTTTAGGGTTTAGGGTTTAGTTTTCAGGGTTTAGGGTTTAGGGTTCAGGGTTGTGGGGTTTTGGGGGGTTTAGGGGTTGCGAGTTTAGGGTTTAGGGCTAGGCCTAGAAATTGACCCATATCATCCCCCTTCGGAATCTTTATAGGATCTTAATTTGGGACCCGAAGGCCGAAACCCCAAACCCTAACCCTAAACCCTGCACCACAAACCCTAAACCCCAAACCGCAAACCCCAACATACCTATTCTGGCTGCGCGGTCTGGACCTTCTCGGGGGCTCGCTGATAGCTGCTGTTGTAGAGTCATCCGGCTGAGGGTTTAGGGTTTCGGGTTTAGGGTTTAGGGACTTCCATCGGGCCGTTAACGTGGCAGCAGGCTACGAATGTGACCGCTGTCACTGCCGCAGAATCAAGCACTTCATGCGCCATGCATGCGCCTCATGAGTATCTGGCATTCGCAGTCGCAGTCGCAGTAGCAGTAGCGGCACCATGAGCATACGAAAACCCTAAACCCTAAACCCTAAACCCTAAACCCTAAACCCTAAACCCTAAACTAGGGTTTAGGGTGTAGGGTTTAGGGTTTAGGGTTTTGGGTACCCTAAATAAGAGGGGCCGCCATAAAAAAAAAAAAAAAAACCAAAAAAAGGGCACCACATTTGAGAGAAGCGGCCATATCACCACACCCAAGCCCCGGCCCGGGAGACCCAGGTCGGGGTCGATTCGGGGTGGAACCCGAAACCCTAAACCCCAAACCCTAAACCCTAAACCCTAAACCCTAAACCCTAAACCCTACACCCTAAACTTCGGAACACCTTGCGGATCGAGTGCAGAGCTCGAAGTGAAGCTTCGGGTTTGGGGTTTGTGGGTCACTGTTGACAATCATGTTACACTCTTATGAATACTCAAACCCAATCAGGGGTTGAGGGTTTAGGGTTTAGGGTTTAGGGTTTAGGGCTGAAGGAACAAAAATGATCATGTTTAATCGTACCTCCAACAGTGGTGCAGGGTTAGGGCTCACGGTATGTGTGGCCTCGTCGAATCCAAATTTCAGCCCCCGCTCCTCTTCGTGGCTTGTCCGATATTCCTGAGCATGGTCATGGCGCAAAAACGCTTTCAACAACTTCAGACCCTACTTGGAGGTTCAGGGTACTTAGTAACCCATGAGAAGTGTAGTTCTAACCCACATATAAGCCCCTTACGTACCCTAATATGGTTAGAGTTGGGTTGTAAGTGCAGATATAGTTGGGTTACTAAGTACCATGAACCTCCAAGTAGAATCCGAAGCCCTAAGCCCTCAACACCCCATGCCCTAAACCCTAAACCCTAAACCCGAAAAACTAGACCCTAGACCCTGAACCCTAAACCCTTAGGACCCTAAAATCTGAAGCCGCAAGCCCTCAACACCCCATGCCCTAAGCCCTAAGCCCTAAACCCTAAACCCTAAACCCTAAACCCTAAACCCTAAACCCTAAACCCTAAACCCTAAACCCTAAACCCTAAACCCTAAACCCTAAACCCTAAACCCTAAATAAACCCTAAATAAACCCTAACCCTAAACCCTAAACCCTAAACCCTAACCCTAAACCCTAAACCCTAAACCCTAAACCCTAAACCCTAAACCCTAACCCTAAACCCTAAACCCTAAACCCTAAACCCTAAACCCTAAACCCTAAACCCTAAACCCTAAACCCTAAACCCTAAACCCTAAACCCTAAACCCTCATCCTATCCCTTACAAGATCAGGAGCTGGGCGAAGCCATTGCTGTGTTCTACCGGCTCTCGCACGCTGTCCCGGACACGCCCAAGAAGCTCTTCCTGCCCCTCTGCTGGCAAAGAGCCTATACCTTAAACCCGAAGCCCTAAACCCTAAACCCTAAACCCTAAACCCTAAAGCCTAAAGCCTAAAGCCTAAAGCCTAAAGCCTAAAGCCTAAAGCCTAAAGCCTAAAGCCTAAAGCCTAAAGCGTAAAGCCTAAACCCGAAACCCGAAACCCGAAACCCTATATCCTAAATCCTAAATCCTAAGCCCTCATCCTAAACCCTAAACCCTGGGCTCAGGGATGTGACAAAATTATGCCAATCAAGCCCCTACGTTCCAGATCCCAAACCCAAAGCAGTCCCAAACCCGAAGCCCTAAACCCTAAACCCTAAACCCTAAACCCTAAACCCTAAACCCTAAACCCTAAACCCTAAACCCTAAACCCTAAACCCTAAACCCTAAGATCCCTGAACCCGCAGCTGAAACGCGAAGACTGAAGCCTTGCACCTCCGAACCTCCTAGCCAAAGGACAAGCCAGGGGTTAGGGTTTAGGGTTTAGGGTTTAGGGTTTAGGGTTAGGGTTTAGGGTTTAGGGTTTAGGGTTTAGGGTTTAGGGTTTGTTTTTCTTTGTTTTTTTTGTGGGGGGGGGGGGAATTACTTAGATAGAAGCTTTGATACCAAACCCTTAAAGAACTGCCCAGATGTGTCCCCATCAATGCCATCGGGGTCCCCAAGCCTTGCCTCGTGTTTCCGCCACAGGAATTTAGGGTTTGACAGTTTAATCCGGAAGCCCTAGACCGTACACCTCAAGCAAATGTCAAACACATTCCCGGAAGATAGTATGGTGCCTCAGGTGCGAAAATCCCCACCCTGAACCCTAAACCCTACAAGCGCCCGAAGCCCTAAATCCTAAACCCTAAACCATCCTAAACCCCAAACCCTGAACCCTGAGCCCTAAGCCCAAAACCCTAACCCTCAACCCCAAACCCCGAACCCTCAACCCTCAACCCCAAACCCCAAACCCCAAACCCCAAACCCTAAACCCTAAACTCTAAACTCTAAACCCTAAACCAGGTGCGAACATCCCACGGATGTGTACGCCTTCGTCGAGGACATCGACGTCTTGGGGGGCTACGTCGGTGGGGTTCCGAACCTGGGCAAGGCTTGGGTTTAGGGTTTAGGGTTTAGGGTTTAGGGTTTAGGGTTTAGGGTTTAGGGTTTAGGGTTTAGGGGTTTAGGGTTTAGGGTTTAGGGTTCAGGGTTTAGGGTTTAGGGTTTAGGGTTTAGGGTTTAGGGTTTAGGGTTCAGCATCTCAAGTTCGAGCGTTTACTAGGCCAGCAGTGTGTGTAGGCAACGGAAAAGAACCCACCCGCCCGAAGAATCCCATAACATTACGACAATAGAAAGTGTGTTTTTTGTTCGTGTTGAGCAAGTGGGGTTCAAGGCGTCAGAGGGGCCAAAATGGATCAAATTCCCAAATTCGTGCTGAACAATGGGGGGTCAGAGGGGTCAGAAGGGCCATACCATTAAGAAAATAGAAGGTTCATTATTTTCTCTTCGGATGCACCAATACACAAAACAATCACGCCGTAGTACCAAGCACCTCACACAAGCCACGCCAGGCCTTGAGGCCCTGAAACCCTAAACACCAGGCCTTGAGGCCCTGAAACCCTAACCACCAGGCCTTGAGAACCACCAGGCCTTGAGGCCCTGAAACCCTAAACGCCCTAAACACCAGGCCTTGAGGCCCTGAAACCCGGGGTTTAGGGTTTATAGGGTTTAGGGAGTATCTGATGGCCGATCTCAGTTCATGGCTTTCCTTGGTACCTTGAAACCCAAAGCAATCTAGCATACAAAGAGACCCCCAGATCCGTAATTTGATGTCAGGTTTCATTGTCTTAGGGTAGTTACATGGTCCCGTAGTATGGGCCCTTAAACGACATACCCCGTATATGCGCTATACAAACTATGGGCCCATACATCAGATCCCTAATCCCTACTTGGAGGTTCATGGTACTTAGTAACCAATTATAACTGTACGTATATCTGTACCTATAGCCATATTAGGGCACTTAAGGGGCTTGTAAGTGGGCTAGAAGTTCACTTATTATTGGTTAGTACGTGCCATGAACCTCCATGTAAACCCGAAACACACACGTTTTTTGGCCACCAGACCCCAAGCCCTCACCGAGGAATGTCATGCGCAATGGCCCCAATGACTACGATTATGCACCTCGGCTGTGAACCAGTGGGTCAGACTTGTCTAGGTTTTTTGGGGGTTGGGGTTTAGGGTTGAGAGTTTAGGGTTTAGGGTTTAGGGTTTAGGGAAGATGGTTTAGGGTTTAGGGTTTAGGGTTTAACGGTCGCGTGTTACCCGCTTCGGCTCGGGTGGAGCTGTGGAGCCTTGAGCCGTCATGATCCCGCGAAGTCCAACGCGAGAGAAGCGGGAAACATGCACTTTGCACCTCAAACCCTAAACTTCGCACCCCTAAACCATAAACCCTAAACGCTAAACCCTAAACCCTAAACCCTAAACCCTAAACCCTAAACCCTAAGCCCTAAACCCTAAACCCTAAACCCTAAACCCTAAACCCTCAACCCTCAACCCTCAACCCTCAACCCTCAACCCTAAACCCTAAACCCTGAACCCTAAACCCTAAACCCTGAACCCTAAACCCTAAACCCCTAAAACCTTTATGAACCCTAAACCCTAACCCTAAACCCTAAACCCTAAACCCTAAACCCTAAACCCTAAACTAAACCCTAAACCCTAAACCCTAAACCCTAAACCCTAAACCCTAAACCCTAAACCCTAAACCCTGATGCTGACGGCCCGTGTGAGTTTGCGTATCGAATTGGGAGGGTTTAGGGTGTTGGGGTCGGGGTTTTGGGGCTTAGGGTATTGGAGTTGAGGGGCTTGGGGTTTATGTTTCTTCAGGGTTTCGAGGTTTAGGCTTTAGGGTTTGGGGAAGCCTGTGGAATTCCCTTCCCCTACTACGGGGTGTCGGGTTTAAGGTTTAAAGCCCACAGCCCCCTACTCCAATATACCAGTGACTAGCCCATTCTACCATATTTGAGTAGGTTGCCACCCAAAGCGCTTGGTGTTTCCGGGTCGGTTTGCTCAGTTGAAAGCCCCCCTTGAGGGGGGATTGGGGGGTGAACCCTAGAATAGTTTGGGTGGTTGTGGTGGGACTACTTGCTAATGCAAGCGAGCGGCCTGGGTGCTTTTTGCACCAGCAAACTTCCCTTCTACACACCCTAAACCCTAAACCCTAAACCCTAAACCCTGAACCCTAAACCCTAAACCCTAAACCCTAAACCCTAAACCCTAAACCCTAAACCCTAAACCCTAAACCCTAAACCCTAAACCCTAAACCCTAAAACCCTAAACCCTAAACCCTAAACCCTAAACCCTAAACCCTAAACCCTAAACCCTAAACCCTAAACCCCAAACCCTAAACCCTAAAACCCCAAGCCCTAAACCCTAAACCGTAGATACACGCACAAGGAGCTCCTGAAGTGGCGAGCGAAGGTGCTAAGGAAGTGCCGCGGCTCAACGTGGGGCTTAGGCAAACCCCTGGGCTTGGAGTTTAGGGTTTAGGGTTTAGGGTTTAGGGTTTAGGGTGTAGGGGTTGGGGTGTAGGGTGTAGGGTGTAGGGTTAGGGTTTAGGGTTTAGGGATTAGGGTTTAGCGTTTGCAGTTTAGGGTCTTCATAGGAAATCGGTTCATCAGGATCCCTGTACTTGCTTGAAGGGTCAGATAGCGCTGAATTTCCTAATTCCAAGTTCCCTATTGAGCCCTCGTAAGGGGCTTGGGGTTTAGGGTTTGGGGTTTAGGGTATTCTATTGAGGACTCGTAAGGGGCTTCGCATTTAGGAGGCTCAGGGCTTTCAGTATCGAGCTGGGGAGGGCACACACAAAGAGAGCCGCCAAAACCCCAAGCCTCCAAAACCCCAAAGCTTAGGGTCTAGGCTTTAGGGTTTAGGGTAGCCCCAAACCTCAAACCCTTAGCCAACAAACCCCTCATCCCTAACAACCCCTAAACTCCACACCCCAAACCCAAATACGGACTTGCTGGAGACAGGGTCGTCTGCAAGAGCACAGCGCATGGGCAAAGCAAATTCTTTCGAGTGCCATGATGGACATCTCCGAGAGCATTTGGTCGAGCAGGTTTGTGGGGGAGGCCTCGCGAAAGTGAAGCGTTTGCTCACGGGCTTGTCCCTTCTCAAGCATGAAGGGAACCTGAAATTCATGCCATGTGCTGTGGAAGCCCGCGCCAGCAAGGCCGCAGGAGCGGTTCTATGCAAAGCAGCCCCTGCAAGAGCACCAGTAGAAAACATGAGCCTTCCGACCCATGGGGGGGCTTTCTAGTAGGGCTTAGGGTTAGGGTTGTGGGCTTAAGGGGGGGGGATACAATTGGAGGGTTTAGGGTTTAGGGTTTAGGGTTTAGGCTTGGGGGTTTGGGGTGTAGGGTTTAGGGTTTTGAATTTGGGGGTTCGGTTCAAATCGGTAAGTCCTGGGTCACTTTGGGCATCTCAGGGCTTGCTAGCCCTAAACCCTAAACCCCCAAGCAGGGTGTAGGGTTTAGGGGACGTTTAGGACGTTTAGGGTTTAGGGTTTGGGTTTTAGGATTTAGGGTTTAGGGTTTAGGGAAACCTTCAACTCAGGATCTTCCCTGGTGCCGAGCCGCGCCTCATGCTCTACGAGGCCTTGGGACACCCCGGCAGGTTTAGGGTTTAGGGTTTAGGGTTTAGGGTTTAGGGTTTAGGGTTTAGGGTTTAGGGTTTAGGGTGTAGGGCTTCTCAGGGACGCCTCTGAACACAGCTTAGACCCCTAGTAAAGACAGACGCGGGTTGGTCGAAAATGCGGCTAAGCCCTCAACACTAAGCCCCACGAAGCCCTAAACTCTAAACCCTGGACCCTGAACCCTGAACCCTGAACCCTAAACCCTAAACCCTAAACCCTAAACCGAAAGCCTAAAATCCCATAGGAGTATGCCAAAGCCGACCCCTCCCCAAGAAGGCCCCAGAACGCCAATCCCATCTCTCGATGTTGCAACCCGGGGCCACACCTGTAGCTCGAAATTAAGGAAGACGCCTTAAACCTAACTAAGGGGTTTAGGGTTTAGGGTTTAAGGTTTAGGGTTCAGGAATCGACCGAACTGACTGACTGGTTAACTTAACTAATGTAAGTAACTTGAAACTAGCCCGGCCAGCTAGCTTGCTGACCGACCAACTACCTGAAGCCTTGAAGCCCTGGACGTCTGAGTGGCCGCTCAGGGAGTCGAGGGGTTTAGGGGTTCAGGGTTGGGGTCTGAGGGGGCTCAGAAGGGTTTAGGGTTTAGGGTTTCGGGTTTCAGGGTTGAGGATTTTTAGGGGCTCAGGGCAGAAGGGAAGCTTTTGAGATCAGGGGGCAGAATGCCCTGCACATCTGCCATGAGGCCTGCGGCATGTACCAGGGCCACGACATCTTCAAGGAGTCCTCTCACCTTGTGGGTTTAGTGTTTAGGGTTTAGGGTGTAGGGTGTAGGGTTCAGGGTTTAGGGTTCAGGGTTCAAGGTTTGAGGCTTAGGGTTTAGACATTAATGGCCCTTACACTACTACCTTAAGGACCTTTTTTGAGCCCTAAACCCTAAACCCTAAACCCTAAACCCTCAAGCCCCTTGTAACTTGAAATTATTAAGACAAATCCAAGAAACAAAACTCCGTGAAACTCCTCGAAACTTTCCCCGGACCTGAACCCTTAATAATTTCAATAAACCCTAAACCCTATACCCTAAACCCTAGACCCTAAACCCTAACCCGAAACCCAAAACCCCAAAACCCAAGGGTACCGCCTTAAGGGTCCACGGAAGAAAAAAAACCAGCTTCGAGGAGTCCTATCATCTTGTGTGGCCTCTTGGCAGCCATTGGCCGGGAAGGGTTAAGGGTTTAGGGTTAAGGGTTAAGGGTTGAGGGTTGAGGGTTTAGGGTTTGGGGTTTAGGGTTTGGGGTTTAGGGTTTAGGGTTGCGAGTTGAGAGTTCTACCGGAGCGCAAATAGGAATCTCTTCGCTCTTGTAGTGTGAAAAGTTCCCGGACCCATTCCGATCAAACAGGTCCCTGAACCCTAAACCCTAGACCCTAAACGCTGCAATCAAGGCTTCAGGCCCCAACGCACAGCCCTACAGCCTGAACCCTCATGTCACCAAACCCTGATCCACCAAACCCTAAACCCTCAACCCCGAACCCTAAACCCCAAACCCTAAACCCTGACACCCCTAAACTACCCCTCCCTCACTCAGCCCCAAACCCCTAAACCCTCAACCCCGAACCCTAAACCCTGACACCCCTAAACCTACCCTCCCTCAGCCCCAAACCCTCAACTCCGAACCCTAGACCCCAAACTTTATAAACCCTCAACCCCTAAACCTAACCACTAACCTCCACTCCCAAGCTCCCAAGGCCAATGGTTATGGTTGACAAGCAGCGCGCCGTGGCAGCCCGCGAGGAAACGGTGCGCCTATTCGAGCAGATGAGCGAAGAAGAGGCACTCCACGAAACGGGGCTTTCGGGTTTGGGGTTTGGGGTGATAAGTTTAGGGTTTAGGGTTTAGGGCTTGGGGTCTGGGGTTGTAAGCCCTAAGCCCTACATGCTAAGCCCTGATCCCTTTTGGGTTTAGGGCCAGTTCAGGGTTTTGGGTCTGGCATGGGTCAGCTGAGCGAGTTAGAGGAGCTACAGGTGCGGGCCACAGCAGCCTAGAGCACTACCAACATGATCCCGTTCTACGGCCCATTGAATTGCAATACATGGGGTCTCCGACAACCGGGGACCCCTTATATAGAAAGTAGTAAGATTCCCTTATAAAACAAGGACCCTAGTAAGGTAAATTTCGGAAACTCCCATTTTCGTAATCCCAAATACTGGTACTGGCTTTCCTCAAACACACATTCTAATTACAGTGGCCTCTAGCCCAAATAGGGCCGCTAAGCCTACCTTGGGATCCATCCTGGCAGTGTTTAGGGTTTAGGGTTTAAGTTCTTTAAACATCTGGCGGTCAGTTCTCCACGTCATCTGGCTGGTTCTTAGTAGGGGATGAGGGAATGAGGTGTATACATCTATACAGGGCCCCAATTCCCTCATTCCCTGCTAATAACAACAAATCATGTGGCACAGGGTTTAGAATTTGGGGATAGTTGTAAATTTGCCTTCTTTCCTTGTAAGGGAACCTATTCACAAATCATTTCCAAAGGCTTTAAAGCACAACGCAGGGTACGGGGTTTAGGGGGTTTTCGGCTTATCTGCAAGTTAGGGTTGGGAGTTTAGGGTTTAGGGTTTAGGGTTTAGGGTTTGGGGTTTAGGGAGTTTATAGCGTTAGGGTTCCTGTTGTTTCGGAGGCGTTAGCTCAGTGCGTCCCAAACTTTGAGTTGAGGGTTTAGGGCTACTTCTACCCAAAGCCCGAAATCTTCAATCCCTGATTGAATGAGCTCCCCCGAAGCTCTGAGCTCCCCCTGGTGCACAAGGGCCATCCTTTGGCCAAGCTGCTGCACCGAGCCAAGCAGAAAGACGAGATGCTCGGAAAGCACTGAATTGGCCAGTAAAGGGTTTAGCGTTTACAGGGTTTATAGGGGTTTATAGGGGTTATAGTGTTTTTTGGGGTTTTTGGGGTTTTTAGGGTTTTTAGGGTTTATAGGGTTTGTGGGGTTTGCAGGGTTGGTTGTGTTAACGGAACCAACCTTATTCTGGCACGGGAGGTTTATCATGGATTCCTCTGCTACCCCCCTCTATACCACTCCCCCCCCCCCCCCGCCCGTAGAGCCCCCCCATAATTCAGGCTATTTAAGGATAATTAAGCCTAATTATTTAAGGGGGGAACCTAAGCAGGAGAGTATAGAGGGGGGTAGTCGGCAAACCCCAAATCCTAAACCCAAAACCCAAAACCCCAAACCCCAAACCCTAAACGCCCTAAACCCTAAACCCTAAACCCTAAACCCCAAACCCTAAACCTAAACCCTAAACCCTAAACCCCAAACCCCAAACCCTAAACCCTAAACCCTAAACCCTAAACCCTAAACCCTTAATGAGTTTAGTGTGGGGGGGGGGGCCTGGGGTGCTTTGTTTAGGGCCCCGGGCCTTGGCTTTCGAGCTTCGGCTTCTGGGGTTTAGGGTTTGGGGTTTAGGGTTTAGGGTTTGGGGTTTAGGGTTTTAGCTAATTTGGGGCTTAGGGTTTAGGATTTTCGGGGTGGATTACGGCTTTAGCTTCTGAGGCCGTAGAAGCCAGACGCTCTGAATCCCGCACATGTGCCCCAGGAACAACAGCTGGGAAAGAATCTTCGATATCTCCACGCACCTCGAGCTGCAAAAGCAAATCTCAGCCCCAGACATGTTTACTTGAAGGTTCATGGTACTTATTAACCAATTATACCTGTACTTATAACTGTACTTATAAGCCCCTGAAGTGCCCTAATATGGTTATAAGTACAGTTATAAGTACAGTTATAATTGGTTACTAAGTACCATGAACCTTCAAGTAGGGTTTGGGGTTTAGCTTTTGGGGTGGGCTTAGTGCGGGGTCTGCGGTTTACTTTTTTTTGGGCTTCGAGGCCCGAACCAAGGTAGGACCTTGCAAACGTGTTTTGAAACATCTGTTCCTTTCTTGGGTTTCCGCATATCTTATTTCGGAGAGACTTTTCTGAGGGCCTGTCACAGGGTTCAGGGTTTTCAGGAATCAGGCCCTCGGCCGCCCGGGGGGGGGAGGGGGGTAGTTTGTCTTTGCAGCCTGGGCTTTAGAGCGGAAGATCGGAACGTTTTCCAGAAAGCCGCAGACCCAAGCTGAGAGGCCCGACCATCCGCATACTCCCTTTTGAAGCCCCAAACCTCGAACCCTACGTTTCAACCCTAAACCAAAGCCCTAATCTCAGCCCTAACAACGCAGGCCTAAGCCTCCCCTCGCCTTCGACCCCCCCCCCCCCCCCCGGTTTAGGGTTTAGGGGGGTGTAGGGTTTAGGTTTAGGGTTTAGCCTCCTCCTCATTGACCCAAATAATTAGGGGTCCACCCAATGGCTGACGGTTCGGGGTTCTCCCTTCATGGCATACTACTGGGGAGGTGCGGGGGCTGTCCCTAAACCGAAACCCCAAACCCTAAACCCCCTACACCCCAAAACCCTAAACCCTAAACCCTAAACCCTAAACCCTAAACCCTAAACCCTCAACCCTCAACCCTCAACCCCCTAAACCCTCAACCCTCAACCCTCAACCCTCAACCCTCAAACCCTCAAAAAACCCTCACCTCAACCTCAACCCTCAAGGCCTGAACCCTCAACCCTCAACCCTCAACCTCACCCCTCCCTAACCCTCAACCCTCAAACCCTCACCCTCAACCTCAACCCTCACCCTCAACCTCAACCCTCAACCCTCAACCCTAACCCCTAAACCCTAAACCCTAAACGCTAAGCCGTAACCCTAAACCCTAAACCCTCAACCCTCAACCCTCAACCCTCAACCCTCAACCCTCAACTCTCAACCCTCAACCCTAAACCCTAAACCCTAAGCCCTAACCCTCAACCCTCAAACCCCAAAACCCTGCGGGCTACTTCTCAGGACCAGGCCCAGCATTGGGGCGCGAATGCCTTATTCAGACGCCGGGCAGCACTCCGTGCGCTGAATGCAGGGTTTAGGGTTTAGGGTTTGGGGTTTGGGGTTTAGGGTTTAGGGTTTAGGGTTTAGGATTTAGGGTTTAGGGTTTAGGGCTTAGGGCCCCGCAAAAAAACCTCTATCAGCATGCGGGGCTTTGCGATATTCGGGGTACCTTCTTGAGGTCCTTCTTGTAAGGGGATCCTGCAATTTGGGGTCTACACTAGGGGTCCCTTATTATCGTAACCCCCCCCCATATCTTTGCGGTGCTTTACTGTGACTTTAGATCCTTCGTCTTTTTGGTTTTATTGGGTTTCCTACGAAGACAGCTAAAAATCTAATTTATAGCTACCCTCCTAAGTGCAGCCAAGATATTCCAAACTGGTCAGAAGCCGTATGTTAAGAAAGTTAGGCCTACATGTCAGACCCTTTTTTGGGATAAAGCTCCCCGCCCCCCTCTCCCCCTCCCCCTACCAACAAGATTATTTTGAACCGAAGGCTTCTGTTTCAAGGTAGATTCCTTAGTTCGGCTGCTTGTTTTGAAGATCGGGGCTGTGACAAAAGCTCTGCTGCACCCCAACTCGGTACCAGAATAGAGAAGGTGCCTAAAAACTACGGGGGGAACCGGGTAGTATAGAGGGGGGAGTAGGGGAACTTCCGCGGTCGACCGCGTATCCCGAGATGCCTGTGTACAACGGTCCCATATAGTGACCCTAAACCCTAACCCCTAAACCCTGAACCCTAAACCCTAAACCCTAAACCCGAAACCCTAAACCCTAAAGCCTAAACCCTAAACCCTAAACCCTAAACCCTAAACCCTAAACCCTAAACCCTAAACCCTAAACCCTAGTGATGTAGGAACGCAAGAGTAGCCTCCTTAGTTCAAAAGGTTTTTACAAGGCAAGAAGGCCTACTCCGGGGCTCGGGTAATTAGTTTAGGGTTTAGGGTTTAGGGTTTAGGGTTTAGGGTTTAGGGTTTAGGGTTTAGGGTGTAGTTTACTGTGGCTCACCCTGCGCTGTAGATGGACATCTACGTACCCTCGGTAGAACCCCGAGCCCTCCATACACTGAGACCGAGACCCTACTTGGAGGTACGTGGTACTTATTAACCAAGTCTAACTGTACTTATATCTGCACTTATAATCATATTAGGTCTCTTAAGGGGCTTGTAAGTGGGTTATAAGTTCACATATAACTGGTTAGTAAGTACCATGAACCTCCAAGTAAACCCCAGGGTCCTTAAGGGAGGGGGGATCCTTGGGGGGTAAGTACCTAGGGCTTAGGGTTTAGGGTTTAGGGTCTACCTTCGGGAATCCTTAGGGAGCCTTAGGAGTAGTGAGGGGTATTCAGGAGTATGAGGGAGCATTGGGTTCCATGCCCCCCTTAAATCCCGAAGCCCTAAACCCTAATACCTAAACCCTAAACCCTAAACCACAAGCCCTCAAGCCCCTGTAAGCTGAAAGTAATGTTGGACCCGCTTTAGTATTGGCCCCCTCTTTAAAGACAATTTGGCTGAATTGTTCAGGACACCCTGACTGTTGGGAGTCCCTCTTTAATGACAAATCGTCCGGGCGCGAAAGAAAATTCCACGTGGCGCGCCTTGAAGAAAGATTGCCGGGCATCGCTGCCCTTGTTAAACGTAAAATCATCTAAACCCTAAACCCTAAACCCTAAACCCTAAACCCTAAACCCGAAACCCTAGTGATGTAGGAAAACAGAGCAAAATCCAGCCTCGACTGCTCAGGGGGCGGGGGCCCAACACTAAAGAGGGGTTTAGGGTTTAGGGTTTAGGGTTTAGGGTTTAGGGTTTAGGGTTTAGGGTTTAGGGCCGGTCAACAGAGGGTTCAACATTGTTCAACAGTCAATAGCGAAACTCCTCACTTTTCCCGAAAGGCTCCCCGAACCTGTACCCTGAACAATTTTCTCAGTAGCTGAGTGGGCAGACTTTGCACTTCTTGGGATACTATAACCTCCTATAGAACTGAAAGTGTACACCGTTTTGGGGCTTATGAACTCAGCCCCTAAACCCTAAACCCTAAACCCTAAACCCTAAACCCCAAACCCTAAACCCTAAACCCTAAACCCTAAACCCTAAACCCTAAACCCTAAACCCTAAACCCTAAACCCCAAACCCTAAACCCTAAACCCTAAACCCTAAACCCTAAACCCGAAACCCGAAACCCGATTTCAGTATGATCCGAGCTCGGCGTCCGAAGCCCAGGACAAGATGTCTGTGACGAAGCTCGGCAGGTGGGTCGACAACCACCGCCGAGCCGGGGTCTTGCCATTCATGTGTTGGGGTTTGGGCTTTGGGGTTTAGGGTTTGGGGTTTAAGGTTTAGGGTTTGGGGCTTGGGGTTGAGGGGGTTAAGGGGGTTGAGGGGGTTGAGGGGGTTGAGGGGGTTGAGGGGGTTGAGGGGGTTGAGGGGGTTGAGGGGGTTGAGGGGGTTGAGGGGGTTGAGGGGGTTGAGGGGGTTGAGGGGGTTGAGGGGGTTGAGGGGGTTGAGGGGGTTGAGGGGGTTGAGGGGGTGAGGGTGTTGAGATGGTTGAGGGGGTTGAGGGGGGTTGAGGGGGGTTGAGGGGGTTGAGGGGGTTGAGGGGGGGGGCTTGGATTGGAGGCGGGGTTGGAGGGGTTGAGGGCTCAGAGCTTAGATCTCTTCTACAGACGTCACAACACAACAACACGAAGCAACCAACAACCACTCAGGTTTCTAGCTACCCTGTACACTATACAAGCTAGAAGACATCTATACATGGCTCAAGAAGGTTTCTACGTAGCCTTCTCCTAAGCCAGAGCACGACAGAACATAATGCATTTGCTACCTGCTGGCTCTCTAGCTACTGTACAAGTGGGCCCAAACTAGTTTGCACTGCAGACTGCAACTGTCTACGACTGACATGCTGGAGTATTTTCAACACTAAACCTTAAACCCTAAACCCTAAACCCTAAACCCCAAACCCTGAAAAGCCCAACGCCCTAACTCCTACATCCCAAAGTCCTAGACCCCCGAAATCGGCAGGCGCATCCCATCGCTGCATGGGCCCTAAACCCTAAACCCTAAAACCTAAACCCTAAACCCTAAACCCTAAACCCTAAACCCTAAACCCTAAACCCTAAACCCTAAACCTGAAAGCCCTGAGTCGCCCCGAAACCCTGAAAGCCCTAAGCGCCTAAGCCTCTGAACATCCCACGAAATGCAACCCTAAACCCCAAACCCTAAACCCCAAACCCCAAACCCCAAACCCCAAACCCTAAACCCTAAACCCTGAACCCCAAAATCCCCAAAACCCTTAAATCCCAGAAGAGGTGCTTCCAATTGCGGAGATCATGTTCGACTTCAACAATGGTGAGGAGCTCCTCCATTGGTTTTCCTCGCTTAGGGGCTGAGGGTTTTCGGGTTTAGGGTTTCGGGTTTGGGGTTTAGGTTTTAGGGTTTAGGGTTTGGGGTTTAGGATTTAGGGCTTGGGGTTTAGGGCTTGGGTTTGGGGGTTTGGGGTCTAGGAGTTTTAGGGTTTAGGGCTTGGGTTTTGGGGGTGTGGGGTTGAGGAGTTTTAGGGTTTAGGGGCTGGAGGGTTTTTGTGGTTTTAGGGTTTTAGGGTTTTAGAGTTTAGGCCTTGGGATGAGAGCCAGGATGCTTACCTGATAGGAGCATGCTTGAAATAGCGGCATCACACAGCCTACCCTACAAACAAAGGCACGCCCCAAGAGAATCCCAAGTCTAGCCCTAAACCCTAAGCCCTGAACCCTAAACCCTAAACCCCAAACCCCAAACCCTAAACCCTAAACCCCAAACCCTAAACCCTAAACCCCAAACCCCTCCAACGCCGGAGCCCTCTCAACCTGTGGTTTTATTTTCGGGAGTAGGCCCTTATTTCCTTTTTTTAGGGTTGGGGGTTTGGGGTTTGGGGTTTAGGGTTTAGGGTTTAGGGCTTAGGGCTTAGGGCTTAGGGTTCTAATCCCCTTAAAAAACAAAAAGAGTACCCGTGTTATTTCTAGGTTTCTCTGGGGTCTAGTGGTTCGGGGGTTGAGGGTTTATGGACTTCGGGTTTGGTAAGAGGGATCATGGGTTGAACAGGGCGTTTATTCAGGCTTCGTCTTTAGGCTTGAGGTCTGGGGCCTATATAAACCCTATAAACCCTAAACCCTAAACCATATACCCTAAACCCCAAACCCTAAACCCCAAACCCTAGACCCTAAACCTAAACCCAGGAGCTTCCGCGGTGCATCACGGTGGCGGGCGCCGAGCAGCGCACGCCGGCCGAGTGGGCGAAGAACGGCATGTGCCGGCGGAGCGGAAAGGCGGTTTCCTACTGAGCCTTGGCCAGGGTTTGGGGTTGAGGGTTTAAGGTTTAGGGTTTAGGGTTTAGGGCTTAGGGCTTAGGGTTTAGGGTTTAGGGTTTAGGGCTCAGGGTTTAGGGTTTAGGGTTTACGGTTTACGGGTTTACGGTTTCGGGCAAGTCTGTGCCTCGGGCATCTCCGTTGGCGAAGGCACAGGATCCGTTCATGATGAGGAAGATTTCGGCGGCCAAGGTGAAGAGGGTGGCAAGGGTGGAAAGGGTCAGAATCCCACAGTTTACAACATTGGGGCTGACAACATTCACCCGATCGACCAGAATGCGATGAAGTCAGTGAAGCAAATGGTGGAAATGTGGGATCAGCAGACTGCAACAGCCTCAGCCACTCAGAATCCCGGTGAGTCTGCAACGGCATCTGCTGGTATCCCTCCAGGTTCTACTGACGAAGCTGGTCTGGGCGATGCTCCCAAGCCCAAAGCTAAAGCTGCCGCCAAAGGAGCTGGGGACGCTGAGGAAGCTGAAGATATCGAAGACCCTAGGCCCCTCGAAGACCCCAAGCCCCTTGTCCACCCCCTAAACCGTACACCCTACACCCTTAAAGCCTAAAGCCTAAAGCCTAAAGCCCAAAGCCTAAAGCCTAAAGCCTACAGCCTAAAGCCTAAAGCCTAAAGCCTAAACCCTAAACCCTAAAGCCTAACGCCTAGCGCCTAAAGCCTAAAGCCCAAAGTGCAGGAGAGTCCAGGCCCTGCAGCCCGGAAGACCAAGATGACCCCCTAATCCCCTGAAGCTTCGCAGCCTTTAAGTCCTCATTGAGGATTTAGGGTTTAGGGTTTAGGGTTGAGGGTTTAGGGTTTAGGGTCTAGGGTGTAGGGCTAAGCCCTAGAAGCCTCATCCCCAAGGCACCGCGAGCATCCGCGCTGCTGAGGGGCAGCGGAATCGCCGTCGGGAGCGGGGCCCCAGCGGGCTTGGGGTTTAGGGTTTGGGGTTTAGGGTTTGGGGCTTAGGGTTTGGGGTTTACTCTTTGGTGTTCCCGAGCGTTGCTTACCGCTCGGTTTAGGGTTTGGGGTCTAGGGTTTCGGGTTTGGGGTTTAGGGTTTAGGGGGCCGCTTTGATTAGGCAGTTCTTGAATGCTGTTTCGAGATGCAGTCTTAGCTGCAAACCGTGGTGTCTGAAAGCTCATGCTTTCAGGGCTTCAGGCATGCTGGAGTGCTTTCAGTGCTTCAGGCATGCTGGAGAAAACCTGGGTGGAGGCTTCAAATGTCAGGTTTCTTGGCATGGGGAACCCTAAACCCTAAACACTAAACGCTAAACCTTAAATTACTAAACCCTAAATCCAGCTGTAAATCCTCAACCCTCAACCCTAAGCCCTGAACTAGACCCTGAACCCCAAAAAATACTAAACCCTAAGCCCTGAACCCTAAATTACTAAACCCTGAACACTAAACCCTAAATTAAATACTACCCGGGACTTTCTTTACCTACAGTTGTAGAAGTCATACCTGCTAACTAAGGGGTGGTTACTACAAAACTGTAGGTAAATAGAGTGCCAGGTAAGCCCAAAATTACTAAACCCTCAATCCTAAACCTAAACCGTCAACCCCAAACCCTAAAATGCTAAGCCCTAAACCCTAAACCCTAAACCCAAAACTCTAAACCCTAAACCCTAAACCCTAGACCCTAGACCCTAGACCCTAGACCCTAGACGCTAGACGCTAGACCCTAGACCCTAGACCCTAGACCCTAGACCCTAGACCCTAGACCCTAAACCTAAGCCCCGCGAGGCGCCCGGCAGTGGCTCCACAGGAGGCGGCGGGGGCGGCAGCAGCGGCAGCGGCGGCGGTTGGGGCGCGCCCGCCGAAAGTTTTTAGGGTTTAGTGTTTAGGGTTTAGGGTTTAGGGCCCCAAGGCTTGTGGGTTTAGGGGCTTCAGGGCGTTAGGCTTTGTTTGTTTTCTTTTCATTTCCTTGGTTTATTTTCCTCTTTGTTAGGGGTTTGTAGGTGCTTTAGCGTGTCTAGGGGCTTTAGCGCTTTTGGTGTTTTAGTTGTTTTTTTGTTTCGGCTTTTGAGGGTTTTTAGGGTTTCTAGGAGTTTCGTTGTTTTTAGGTTTTTGTTGGTACTGAACCTGTTTAGATCCAAGACCTCCGAAGCTGCAACCTTGAGAACGAAGCCCGGAGCCTAAACTGCAAATTTCACCTTAGGGTTTAGGGTTTAGGGGTTTAGGGGTTTAGGGTTTAGGGGTCTAGGGGTTTAGGGGTTTAGGGGTTTAGGGGTTTAGGGGTTTAGGGTTTAGGGGTTTAGGAGTTTAGGGGTTTAGGGGTTTAGGGGTTTAGGGGTTAGGGTTTAGGGGGGTTCAGATATCATGTAGTGATGGGGTTTATGGAAACGCAGAGTCTAGGAGCAGGGGGCTTTTGGGGTTCAGCGCTCGCGGTCCTCGAGGAGGAGCCTTTGGCAAGGGGTTTAGGGTTTAGGGTTTAGGGTTTAGGTTTAGGGTTGAGGGTTTAGGGTTTAGGGTTTAGGGTACCCCGTTGCCCCTAAAATAACGAGAGTGGCCCGGCAACCCGGCACGCCGGTAGCCTCTAAATGAGTTTACATTCGTCATACAGCCGTGATTAGCGATCACGTGACTAGCGCGTGATCGCGAATCGTGGGCTGTATCGCGGGCTATATCATGAAATCTTTTAAACAAGATTGCCGAACAAAGGGCTTACCGCAAAACTCTCATTATAAACTGCCTTAAACCCTAAGCCCAAAACCCAAAACCCAAAACCCTAAACCCTAAACCCAGTCCTTGTCCTGGGAACCCCCAAAAGAGCCACCCCTCAGTTTCGGAAGCCTGCAAAGACATCCGAATTACACACCTACCTTTACTTCCATTTTACAACCACATGTGCACGAACCAATACTACACAGCAACCAGCACCCAAACCCTAAACACTACAGTCTAAACCCTAAACCCTAAGCCCTAAGCCCTACGCCCTAAGCCCTAGGCCCCAAACCCAAACCCCAAACCCCAAACCCCAAACCCCAAACCTCAAACCCCAAACCCCAAACCCCAAACCCCAAACCCCAAACCCCAAACCCCAAACCCCCAAACCCCAAACCCCAAACCCCCAAACCCCAAACCCCAAACCCCAAACCCCAAACCCTAAACCCTAAACCCTAAACCCTAAACCCTAAACCCTAAACCCTAAACCCTCAACCCTAACCCTCATGTAGCCAGGTGGTGGCCGCGGTGGAGGTGGTGGCGGCTGGGGCGGGTGGAATGACTGGGACCATCGCTGGGGTGGTGGCTGGGGAGGCGCTGCGCCCGGCAGGGCGAACCCTAAACCCTAAACCCTAAACCCTAAACCTAAACCCTAAACCCTAAACCCTAAACCCTAAACCCTAAACCCTAAACCCTAAACCCTAAACCCTAAACCCTAAACCCTGGCTCCTTGCAAGGAACTGGCGGCAAAAAAGGTGGCAAGGGAAACCGGGATGGCGGCAAGGATGGGAGAGGCCAGGTTGGGGTGAACTGTCGGCTTGGGGGTGTGTAGGGTTTAGGGTTTAGGGTTCAGGGTTCAGGGTTTAGGGTTCAGGGTTTAGGGTTTAGGGTTTAGGGTTTAGGGTTTATGGTTTAGGGTTTAGGGTTTAGGGTTGAGGGTTGAGGGTTTAGGGTGAAGGGTTCAGGGTTTAGGGTTGAGGGTTTAGGGTGAAGGGTTCAGGGTTTAGGGGGTGCTGGGGTTGTGGGGGCTCGGGTTTTGGGGCTAAGGTTTAGGGTTTCAGGCTGCTGGGGTTTGGGGTTTGGGATTGACGGTTGGGCAGGGGGGGGGGGGGAGGGGGGAACTCGCGGCAAAAAACGTCACTAGAAAAACCCTAAGCTCTAACCCTCCGGTATCCTTCGCAAGTTCCTTCTCCCGCTGCTGCTTTACGGAGCCAAGTATCAGAAGTTGGTACCCTACTGCTAGGTATTCCGCAAGAACTTTGACAACACATTCCTGTTGACGCGACACGCGCGACAAACCCTAAACCCTAAACCCTAAACCCTAAACCCTAAACCCTAAACCCTAAACCCTAAACCCCAAACCCCAAACCCCAAACCCTAAACCCTAAACTCGACATCCTCAGCCCCGACCAGAGCCCCAAGCCCCTAAGCCCTAAACCCTGAACACCAGATTGTAGACTCGGGCAGAAAAGCCGCCAGCAGCCTGTGTCCCAATTCGAAGCTCGTTTAGTGAAGCACCTTAGCCTTACACCTAATCCTCCCCCTAAACCCCCCCTACCCCCTAATATGAAAAGCCCCCAATATACCATAATATAACTTTAATGGGGGTAGTTAATATTACGGGGTAGGGGCGGGGGGGCATATTCACCCCCGCTTTTCGACCAGTCTGCCCAAAGGGGACGCACCCCGGCAAGGGGTCCTCAAGGGCTCCTGGACCAGACGCACCCTAAACCCTAACCCCTAAAGCCTAAATCCTAGACCCTCTCCACCCTAAACCCTGAACCCCAAAACCCTAAACCCTAAACCCTAAGCCCTAAACCCTAACAAAACCGTAAAGCGTAAGCCCTAAACCCTAAACCCTAAACCCTAAACCCTAAACCCTAAACCCCAAACCCCAAACCCCAAACCCCAAACCCCAAACCCCAAACCCTAAACCGTAAACCCTAAACCCTAAACCCTAAACCCTAACCTTTAGAATGCCTTAGCTTGGGTCTAGTAAATGCACCCCGGGCTCGTGCTTGAATAGTACCGGACCTATCGGGCGCTCCGGACATCAGATCGGGATACGGGGCCTCACCCCGAAGCACTACCGGGGTTTAGGGTTGAGGGTCTAGGGCTTAGTTTAGGGGAGAGGGTTTAGGGTTTAGGGTTGAGGGTTGAGGGTTTAGAGTTTAGGGTTTAGGGCTTAGGGCTTCTTCCCCGTTCTGCCCCTCAATGCCGAGCGCCTTATCGACACACTCCTGGCGAGGACATCATCCTTATGGTCGGAATCACGGCAGTGAAGGCCGATGACAAGTGTTGATGTCCACTACAGCGTGCTTTTCTGACAACGCTACCTCTACCTTCAAGTACCCCAAACCCCCCCCCCCCCCCGTTCCCAAACTGTTTCAGGGATTCGGGTGACTCGCAGATAATGAAAGGTTGTATACCAAATTGAAAGCTCTTTCGGGAGGTCCTGCAAGGGTTTACCAAGATTCAGAGGTTCAGGGTTTGAAGGGGCTTGCAAGGCATTATCAGGGTTTAGAAGGGCCGGCGGGCAGGACAACACGGACAGAATTAATGTTTCCAATCAAGCCCTGAGATCCATGGCCCAAGCCCGTAAACCCTCTAAACCCTCTAAACCTTCCAGACCCCAAACCTAAACCTTCTAAACCCCAAGCACCCCAAAGCCTTCCAAACCCCAAACCGGGAAAACCCGGAACCCCAAAACCCAAAACCTTCTTAACCCCAAGCACCCTCAGCCTTCTAAACCCCCAAAACCCTAATCTGCGAATTGCTTAAGAACCCACCCCCCCCAAAAAAAAAAAAAAAGATAGAGAAACACATGAAGATATTCTTCCTTATCAGGAAAATATAGGAAAATAAGTTTCTATTTCTTGGGGGTTCTTAAGAAAACAGTAGTAATCCTTCTAAACCCCAAAACCCCTAAACCTTGTAAGCCCCGAAACCCTAAGACCCTAAACCCTAAACCCTAAACCCTAAACCCTAAACCCTAAACCCTAAACCCTAAACCCTAAACCCTAAACCCTAAACCCTAAACCCTAAACCCTTGAGAGGCGGCCGCCGTTCCTTCGGAGGCCGGGCTGGCGGCACTCGATTGGGGACTACTGGTACTTTGGGTTGGGAGAAGGTTTAGGGTTCAAGGTTTGGGGTTTAGTTTAGGGGTTTTGGGCTTAGGGCTCAGAAGGCTTTAGGTTTAGGGTTAGGTACATGCTCAGCAGTGTGGTTTTGCGGTTTTAGGGCGTAGGTTTAGGATTCGGGGCTAAGGTTTGGGGTTGTCGAAAGTTCAGAAGGTTCAGAAGGTTAGAAGGTGTAAAGGGTTTAGAAGGTGAACAAATTCCAATAGTATCCTCTTATCATCCTTACTCTTTGTATTTCCTTTCCAACGGTCATAACACAGAAAAGTACCCACATTGCCTGTAATCATGAAAAGGCAATGTGATGACTAGCAAGTACGTACAAATGCATCTGAAGCGTCTTCAGACAATGTTAAGTGGCTGAAGTTTGCCCCTGCTGGAGTTCAAATGGGTTTAGGGTTGGGATGTTCCCCCTTGTACTAACACTCCTTAATAGGGATTGTAGTACCCCCTTAATCCTTATTAAAGACTGTTAGTATCAGGGGGGGACCGCCACCGGCTTTGGTTTATCCTCAGAACGCAGTAATGAACGGCGCTCCTGACTCGATCAACATTAATGCAGTTGTTGAGTCGCTGAACTGGCACGCGCTAGACTAGGTCTGAAGCCTTGGCGGAGTACGGACAGTGGTTACAATGCAGGTGAAGTTTTGCTTTGTACCACACTCAGTGCCCTCGGTCAACAGGGGATGGTTCAGTTGGGCTCTGGAGGACGTGAGATACTCACAGAAGCGCGTGCAGAAATGAAGACCATTCTGAATACGTTGCTTCCCAAATCCTGAACCCCCATAACCCTATAAACCCCAAACCCTTCTGTCTTACGGTAGTTACATGGTCCCTCAGTATGAGAGGAGACCCCTTACATACCCTTACATACGCTCTACAAGCCAAGGGCCCACACTCCAGAACCCTGTAGAGGAGGTAACGGACCATGTTAAGGGTCTGTTGGATTCTCACAAAACCTTAAACCCTAAACCCTAAACCCTAAACCTTAAACCCTACACCCTAAACCCTAAGCCCTTCTGACAGGCACCAAGGAGGAGTTCTTGGACATTATCAAGCAACATGCCAAGGGCAAGTTCCAGTTCTACGAGACGCCGCTGGCTCTGCAGCCTATTCAGGTTTAGGGTTTAGGATTTAGGGTTTAGGGTCTAGGCTTCATATTCACGCATGTAAGAGTTCCACCCCGAAAGCTCTGCTTTCCCATTGTTTTGAGTTCGCAATGAGAGCTGCCGAGAACACCTCTCAATCTGAAATGTTCTGTGCAAAATCCTGCGCCGAAACCCTAGCCCTCACACTTCGAAGGCTAATTTCCTGCTCTAGATCCGAATCTGCATCCGACACATCCACAGTACCACTGTGCGAGCAGGCTCTTTCTAAGCCCATGGGTCCCCAGGGTGGGTTTAGGGTTTGGGGTTTGGGGTTTAGGGTTTCGGGTTTAGGGTTTTGTGGGCAGGCGACGGGCAGGGGAGGGTGGGTGGGGGGGGGGGGGGTGGTGGGAAACCCTAAACCCTAAACCCTAAACCCTAAACCCTAAACCCTAAACCCTAAACCCTAAACCCTAAACCCTAAACCCCAAACCCTAATGTAGCTTCAAGCACCAGATCCCGGGCCGAGGCAAACGATCCAAGGCGGGGTGCAGGTCCGGTTCGGCAAGAGCCTGGGCTTTGAAGTAGGGTTTACGGTTTAAGGTTTGGTGTTTAGGGTTTAGGGTTAGGGTTTGGGGTTTAGGGTTTGGGGTTTGGAGCTTAGGGTTTAGGGTTTTGGGGTTTTATTGCAAATAGTATTACCTCATGACCCCCTATATGTCTGTACCATGACAACCCCCAGACCCTTATTCTAATTATTAGGGCCCCTATATGTGTCTTCAGTTTATTTTTTTTCGACTTGGGCTTCTGGGTTTAGGGTTTAGGGTTGAGGGTTTGGGGAAGTTTTGATGCTACACCTAGTCTGTATTTTTCTTTATCTGCAGAGGTGTCTGAAAAAGCTTAGGAATGGGACAATCGACTTCATGTCGGAGGCATCGAAGGTGCGTGCCCCCTTGAAAAAGGTTTGGGTTTGCAGGGTTTCAGGTTTGAACCCTATAAAGCCTCAACCTGAATCCTAAACCGGTAAGCCTTTTGTCTAACAACCAGGGGGGGACAAAGCCTAATTAAACCCTAAACCCTCAACCCGATCGTGTTTAGGGTGCGGGACACCATGCAGAAGAGTTGACGACCTCGGAACGGATCCACTCTAAACTCCCTAACCCCCTAAGCCCTAAGCCCTAGAACCTGTCCCAAGACGTACCTGTAATACCTTGATTCCTTTCTTTTTTCTCCTGAAGATCACTCACCCCAAACCCCTTTTTGAAAACCTCTTCCTCTTGCGGTATACTGGGGACCCCTTTAGCGCCCTCTAAGCTCTGCTGGTGGGACATGCAAGAAAACATAAACCCTAAACCTATCAAAGCCCAAGCCCTCTTGAACTTTGTTTAGGGTTTAGGGCTTCAGAGATGAGGGATTCAGGGGGGGGGGGGTTTTGGGCAAAAGTTTCTCCAGGCTCCTGCAAGCGGACCCTAAAACCGTAAACCCTCAACCCTCAACACGACGTCTTGGGGGCTTATACGACAGTAGGGGCACCCTTTTTGGGGGGTTCCTAGTATAAGGATGATACCATTTGGGGTGAAATTAAGGGTAACCCTGTTTGGGGAAATGCCCTCTTCTGAACCTAAACCCTAAACCCTAAACCCTAAACCCTAAACCCTAAACCCTAAACCCTAAACCCTAAACCCTAAACCCCAAACCCTAAACCCTAAACCCCTATTTGGGGAAATGCCCTCGTCCGAACCTCAAGAGTTCTGAGTGGTCTCGATCAGCTCCAAATTCTGAGGCCAAACGAGCCTGGGGCTTGGTGCAAACCGCAAACCCTAAACCCTAAACCCTAAGCCCTAAACCCTAGACCCCAAACCCTAAACCCTAAACCCTAAACCCTAAACCCTAAACCCTAAACCCTAAACCCTAAACCCTCCTGGCAGGCGGTCGTTCTACGAGGAACTGAATGGCAACAGCAAGGTCTTCTGCCCATCATCAGCGGCTGGACCCAAGCCGGATGAGCCAGGAAGTTAGGTTTAGGGTGCAGGGTTTAGGGTTTAGGGTTTAGGGTTTAGGGTTTAGGGTTTAGGGTTTAGGGTTTAGGGTTTAGGGTTTAGCGGTTCAGGTTTGAGGTTGCGTGAGGCCTCAGGGTGTCAGGGTCTTAGGGTCTTGGGGTTTCAGGGTTTAGGGCTGAGGGTCTTAAGGGTCTCAGGGTCTGAGGGTCTTCGGGTCTCAGTGTTTAGGGCTGAGGGTCTCAGGGTCTGAGGGTCTGAGGGTCTTCGGGTCTCAGGGTTTAGGGCTGAGCGTCTTAGGGTCTCAGGGCCTTAGGGTCTTAGGGTCTCAGGGTCTCAGGGTCCTAGGGTCTTAGGGCTGAGGGTCTACAGTTCAGGGCCGGAGCCCCGAACTGTAGATCCGCGCCCTAAGCCGGCAATCGCTTGCCCTTTGCAACGCCTCGGACTGCTGGGCTTGAAGCCCTAGTTCCCCGGTAGACCCCATTGCTTGGAGTTTAGGGTTTAGGGTTTAGGGTTTAGGGGTATAGGGGTATAGTGGTATAGGGGTATAGGGGTTTAGTGTTTGCCCAGAGGTACCCTTTCCCTTTTTTGGTTCAAGGTTCCCTTCTACAGTGGCCAACCCTAAGAAAGGGCACCCATATTACAACATAACGCCTTAAGCCCTAAACTCGGCAGTTTGACTTAGAGGTGCTTAAGAGGGCATGAGGGAACTGGGCACCTTAGTTCCCCCTGCAACCCAAGGGGTCCATGTACCTACGTGGTCGGTACTTGGGCCTAAAAGGGGTTCCTCTATAGTAGCTCTTCGTGCCCAAGTATATACTCCATAGGTGCTTGCCCCCGAAGGTCGATGATGCCCCCTAAACCCTAAACCTTAAACCCTAAACCCTAGACCCTAAACCCTAGACCCTAGACCCTAGACCCTAGACCCTAAACCCTAAACCCTGAACCCTGAACCCTGAGCCCTAAACCCTAAACCTTGAACCCTCATACCCGTTCTCCCTTGAGGGAGATGGAGCCCAAGCGCAGTGCGAAGCGGCGCATGTGTCACCCTCTGCTGTAGCACTGTTGCCAGGAACCGATTTCCTGACGATAACGGCCGAAAGGGCGCCGGAGCTTAGATCAGAGAGGCCCTCTCACCTTTTTTTTGGGGCCAACCGGGGGTTTACGAAAACCAGGGGCCCCCCTTATAATCAGGACCCCAAGAAGGTACCCCTAAACCCGAAACCCTAAACCCCAAAACCCAAAACCCAAAACCCAAAACCCTAAACCCTAAACCCTAAACCCTAAACCCTAAACCCTAAATTACCTATTTCGGAAACCCCCCCTTACAACAGCGTGTTGCGAATCTGACTCGTGCCACTGATGGGGTCGTCGGAGCTGCCCCCATTGCCCGAGCACAAGCGCAGTGCCGAGGATGCCCAGTCCTGCAAGGGTCCACAAGGCTTCCAAGGATCTCTCAAACCCTAAACCCTAAACCCTAAACCCTAAACCCTAAACCCCTAAACCCTAAACCCTAAACCCTCAACCCTAAACCCTAAACCCTAAACCCTAAACCCTAAACCCAAAACCCTAAACCCTAAACCCTAATCTTCCCCCCCCCCTCCCCCCGGAATGCCCAAGACACCCTGAAGTGTTTCTTTTGCTCTTCAGCATGCGGTTCCCTAAGCCCTCAACCCCAAAAACCCAAACCCCAAACCCTAAACCCCAAACCCTAAACCCTAAACCCTAAACCCTAAACCCTACCAATGCCACTGCAGTTGGGCTGCCAGTGCAGGGTGCGGATCCCCCAAAACCCCAAAACCCAAAACCCTGGAGAAGGCCACAAGCGGGGGAAGGGTTTAGGGTTTAGGGTTTGGGGTTTAGGGTTTAGGGTTTAGGGTTTGGGGTTTAGGGTTTAGGGTTTGGGGTTTAGGGTTTAGGGTTTAGGGTTTAGGGTTTTGGGGTTTGGGGTTTAGGGTTTGGGGTTTAGGGTTTTTCGGGTTTTTCGGGTTTCGGGTTTCACACCCCAGTCCTGAACCCGAGAGCCTTTGACTCCATATCCCTCAGCGCTACTTGAACCCCAAAGCCTCGAACTCAATTAGGGCTTAGGGTTTAGGGGTTTAGGGTTTAGGGTTAAGGGTTTAGGGTTTAGGGTTTAGTCCTCAAAGCAACAACCTTAGCTCTTGCACGCTCAAGCCTGCCTAAGTCTGGGCACTTCCTAACATCGAGGTACGCCCCAACCCCTCCGCCGCCCTCCAAAAACAGCCACCCTAAACCCTAAACCCTAAACCCTAAACCCTAAACCCTAAACCCTAAACCCTAAACCCTAAACCCTAAACCCTAAACCCTAAACCCTAAACCCAAAACCCTAAACCTAAACCCTAACCCCTAAACCTAAACCCTAAACCCTAAACCCTAAACCCCTAAACCCCTAAACCCCTAAACCCCTAAACCCCTAAACCCTAAACCCTAAACCCTAAACCCCAAACCCCACACCGGAACCCTCATCGTTCGGAAGCCACCACAAGTGTCTTGGACCCTTGGGGGGAAGCGCTGATCATCGGAGGAGCGGTTCGGACAAAAACAGTGGCCGAGTGTTGAGAGTCACCGTTCAAAACCCTGAACCGTTAACCTACAAACCCGAACCCCCAAACTCCAAATTTTAACTCTCAACTCCAAACCCTAAAGCCTGAACCCCAAACCGTAAGCCCTAAACCCTAAAAGCCCTGAACCCTAAACGCCTCTTGATGCCATACCCTAAACCTACAGGCCCCCGAAAATCCAGAACCCCGCCGCCAAACAATAAGATGTCCCAAACCTACAAACCCAAAACGTCGAAGAGTACCTCAAACCCAACGTACTAATGGCCTACCCGTAGGCAATATGAGAAATGCACAGAACTAACCCGAGCCTGAGAATACCCATGACCTCAACCCGAAAAACCCTAAACCCTAATCCCTACTCCCATAAAGCCCCGTGCAACTCTCTTTTCGCGTTTGGGTTTAGCCCTAACCGCTGTGCCATACAAGGCCCCCCTCATCCAAAAGGGTGCCTTTCGCGGCTTGTGCTTGGAGTTTCATGGGTACTTAGAACCCTACTTGTAAGTCTACTGGTATCCTACTTAGGGCCTGCTAGAAATAGGGGTTCTAAGTACCCATGAACCTCCAAGTGGGGCCCAGGGTTTAGGGTTTAGGGTTTAGGGGTTTAGGGTGATGGGTGCACCACGTTCCTCTCAAAATGCACGCAGCATTTTTCAGCACCGCACCACTCGACCGGCTTGTGCAGATCTTCCTTGGACGTCATGTCGTTCCTCGGATACGCAGCCAATATCTAGGAAACCCTAAATTACTAAACCCGAAACCCGAAACCCTAAACCCTAAACCCGAAACCCGAAGCCCTAAACCCTAAAGCCTAAACCCTAAACCCTAAACCCTAAACCCCAAACCCCTACACCCTAAACCCTAAACCCTAAACCCTAAACCCTACACCCTAAGCTCTGAATCTCAGATCTTCGAGCCCTAAACCTTGCACCCTGCCAGGATGGGCTATTATGCCATAGGGTTTGGGGTGAAGGGTTTAGGGTTTAGGGTTTGGGGATTATAAGGCCTAACAGCCCATCCCGGTGAGTCCCTAGAACTTCAAGCGTCCCAGACGCTGTAGCCCCGAAACTCGGGTTTAGGGTTTAGGGTTTAGCGTTTAGGGTTTAGGGTTTAGGTTTAGGGTTTAGGGTTTAGGGTTGAACGCAAAGCCTGCAGCCCACTTCGGCCGCTCCAGAATGCCGAGCGCCCCCGCATCAATCCTAAAGTCCAAGCCCTGAACCATACATGCTAAAACAAAAAAAGAACCATAAATGCCAAAACAAAAGAAGGAACCATTAATGCTAAAACAAAAAACAGAACCATAAATGTTAGCCCCTGCATCCTCAGCCTGCAAGAGGGTCCCTGACTTAGGGGCCAGGTGGGTCTAGGGTTTTGGGTTGCTACAGGGTTGCTGAAGCAGGCCGGTAGAGGGCATTAGGGTTGGAAAGATTACTAGTAGTATTCCCTTATGGTCCTTTTGTAGCTATACTAGAATCCCCCGTTTAGGACTTAGGGCTTACGTTACAGGGTTAGGGTATTGGGTTTAGGTATCTACGCACGGGCCGATGAAGTTAGGCAGCCTCGATCAAAATTTAAATGGGTATTCCCCCAAAATAATATAGCGGTCGGAATAATTACTAATAGTGTTCCCTTATGGTCCATTTACTGTATATACATATGGTAATAACCCCAAAAACCCTTTTCTAATGATTAAGGTCCCCTTTTTTAAGGGGTACCCCGTTTATACCCCAAAATAGAATGGAACCCCTTAAAGGGAACTCCCAACAGGGTACCCGTATTTTCGGAAGCCACCAAATGGCACATTGGTATGTCAAGGGCAGTTTGCTTGATTGCTTTGTTTATTCACTCGCGCATGTGCGTGGTATTCCAGATTGAGGACACAAAGAAGAGGGACCAGTGCAAGCTCCTGAACCCCTCAGCCCCTAACCCCTAAAGCCTAAACCCTAAACCCTAAACCCTACACCCTAAACCCTAAACCCTAAACCCTAAACCCTACACGCTACAAGGGCTTTTCAGAATCCGAGGAGCCCGACCTCCCGCAATGCCAACGTGGACTACGAGGGACTGGGTCACAAGAGCCAGGCACGAAGCTAGGGATCTTTAAGGGCTTTAGGGTCTTCGGGTTGGCTAGGATTTTTTGAAGGGCTTTCGGTTAGTTTTTTTTTTTTGGGGGGGGGGGGGGGGGGGGTTGGGGGTGGGGGTTGGGGGTCTTTATTTGGGCTTTGGGTTTTAGGGGGTTGGTGGTTGTAGGATCTAGGGGTCTGGGATGCCGACCCAAGAGGCCGCAAACCACAAAGAGCCAACCATTGAGCTCAGCTTGAACCCTAAACAGTCACCAACCCTCAAACCCTCAAACCCTCAAACCCTCAAACCCTCAAACCCTCAAACCCTCAAACCCTCAAACCTCAAACCCTCAAACCCTCAAACCCTCAAACCCTCAAACCTTCACCCCTAAACCCTAAACCCTAAACCCTAAACCCTAAACCCTAAACCCTAAACCCTAAACCCTAACCCTAAACCCTAAACCCTAAACCCTAAACCCTAAACCCTAAACCCTAAACCCTAAACCCTAAACCCTAAACCCTAAACCCTAAACCCTAAACCCTAAACCCTAAACCCTAAACCCTAACCCCAAACCCTCAACAACCCTAAACCGCAGACCAAAAAAACTCTCCCACTACCCATCTTGTCGAAAAACCCTTACCGTCCTGAACTAGAAAGCCCACAGCCTCAAGCCTGTAGCCCCAGACCCAGATCTACCCCAAGCCCTAAACCCTAAACCCTAAACTAAACCCTAAACCCTAGGCCCTAAACCCTAGACCCTTGGCCCTCTTAAACACGGACCTTATTCAGAGGGTCTATATCCTCAAGGGTCCCCCTTATCCTATCCCTAAACCCTAAACCCTAAACCCTAAACCCTAAACCCTAAACCCTAAACCCTAAACCCTAAACCCTAAACCCTAAACCCTAAACCCTAAACCCTAAACCCTAAACCCGACACCCGAAACCCTAAACCCTAAACCCTAAACCCTAAACCCTAAATCCCCTACAAACGAAGGCACGTCCCGAAGGAAGCGCGTCCCGCAAGTGGCGCCTCGGCCGGGGAGTTCCCCAGGACTCTGAGGGTGTGTAGGATTTAGGGTTTAGGGTTTAGGGTGTAGGGTTTAAGGTTTAGGGTTTAGGGTGTAGGGTGTAGGGTGTAGGGCTTAGGGTTCGGGGGTTTACGGGATTTTCGGGCTTTAGGGCTGAGAGTTTGTTGAGCAAGGCCTGTAGCAGTCGGCTGCCAATCTCTCCGAACCCTAAAGCCAAAAACCCTAAGCTGCAGAGCGTTGTCCCTTTAGCTAAAAAGTGTTCCCTGGGTTCCTCTTGCGGCTTCCCGGCTAATTATGTGCTGTGATCCTTATTCTAAGAGCCACCAGAATCATGGGTTCCTCTACTACCCGCCTCTATACTACCCCCTGGTTCCCCCCTAATTAGGGCTATTTAGGGATGGTTAAGCCTACTTGAAGTTATATGTATCAGGGGGGCAGGGGGAACCTAGGGTTGGTAGGAAAGAGGGGGGTAGTAGGGGAACCCACAACAACAACACGAAAAGGGCATCCAGAGGTACTTCTTGGGCGCCGGCCTGGCTTTGCTGGGCGTGGCCGGGGTGGCAGCCAAGGTGGGGCGCGCGTCTGCGGTTTTTGGAGATATAGGGTTTCCCAAAGAGCCTAATATCCCTTAACTAGGGAATATTGCTTATTTGTAGAAGGATCCTTAATAAATTTCAGTTATATTCCTTAATTAAGGGGTATTGGGTCTTTGGGAATTGTGAACCCAGAATTCCCTAGACGCTCAAATCCCTGAAGTCCTAGACCCTTAGACCCCTCAGCCCAGTAAAACCCAAAACCCAGAACACCTAAACCCTAAACCCTGAACCCTAAACCCTAAACCCTCAACCCTAAACCCCAAACCCTAAACTTTAAACCCGAAACCCTAAACCCTAAACCCTAAAACCTGAACCCTCGGGTTCAGGGACTGGGGGTCTAAGGTCTAGGGTTTCAGGTTCAGGGTTCCGGTTTCCTAGAACGTAGCGCCATGCGCAAGGAGACCCTTCTGTAGGTCTCCATCACTATCGTTCCCCCTTGTAGAAGTAAATGCTTGGTGTATATAAAGTCCCCCCAAAATAAATGTTTGTGGTTCTAGTTCTAATGGCGAGTATACATCAGAGTACGGAACACCCCAACCCTAGACCCCAAGCCCTAAACCCTAAAACCTGAAATTTCTCGCTTCTGTAGGTCCGCCGAAACCCCAAACCCCAAACCCCAAACCCCAAACCCCAAACCCCAAACCCCAAACCCCAAACCCCAAACCCCAAACCCCAAACCCCAAACCCCAAACCCCAAACCCCAACCCCAAACCCCCAACCCCAAACCCCAAACCCCAAACCCCAAACCCCAAACCCCAAACCCCAAACCCCAAACCCCAAACCCCAAACCCCAAACCCCAAACCCCAAACCCTAAACCCTAAACCCGAAAGGTGGTGGCCCGCCCTTCCGGTGCCTTGTTTTCCTCGACGCCTGGGCCGTCCCAGAGGTTGATGTTGGGGTTTAGGGTTTTTGGGTTTTGGGTTTAGGGTTAGGGTTTAGGGTTTAGGGTTTGGGGTGTAGGGTTTAGGGTTGGTTCTTGATGGATCTAGGGGTGTTCTAGGTGCTACAAGGAGGTCGAGGGGTTTAGGGTATCTGTTTGGGGTTCAACCAAAAAAGGCACCCTTTGTATTCCTAGCCGACTCCTGGGTCTAGTATAATTTTATGACTGAACAAGAAGCCCTAAACTCGAGGCTGAAACAACTTTTGATCCTGGCTGTTCTTTCAGTCAGGCATTTTTTAACCTTATTATTATTATTATTATTATTACTATGTTATAACTTAACTGTGACTGTACAGTTCATATACCTGGCGGGTTTAGGGTTTGGGGACCCAGGGTTTAGGGTTTAGGGTTTCGGGTTTAGGGTTTAGGGTTTAGGGTTTAGGGTTTAGGGTTTAGGGTTTAGGGTTTAGGGTTTAGGGTTTAGGGTTTAGGGTTTAGGGACCTTAAGTCCTGAGGGTCATCGAGTTCCAAAAAAGCCCGTGGCTCTGAGGGTTCTCCTTTGCCTCCCCAAGGGTTTGAGCTGTGGGTTTGGGGGTTTGGGGTTTGGGGTTAGGGGTTTGGGGTTTGGGGTTTGGGGTTTGGGGTTTGGGGTTTGGGTTTGGGGGTTTGGGGTTTGGGGTTAGGGTTAGGGATTGCTAGGGTGTTGGAGTTTGGGTCGGGGCTTTAGCGCAAAAACGCCTTGGGGTTCGCCAGGTGTAGGCCTAAGGTGTTCTGGCCTACAATCGGGTTTAGGGTTTGGGGTTTAGGGTTTAGGGTTTAGGGTTTAGGCTTTGTGGGGTTGTTTGGAGTTTAGGGTTTAGGGAGTTGAGGGCTTGAGCGGGGATTGAGGCGTTGCCGCGAGGACTTGTTGAACGAGGGGAAGGAGGTGGACGAAGTCAAAAATGCGCAACACATACAACTCCCTGAGCCCCAGGGCCTAAACCCTAAACCCTAAGCCTGAAAGCCTGAAGCCAGAAACCTAAACCCTAAACCCTAAACCCTAAACCCTAAACCCTAAACCCTAAACCCTAAACCCTAAACCCTAAACCCTAAACCCTAAACCCTAAACCCTAAACCCTAAACCCTATCCCCTATACCCTAAGCCTTGAGTACAGCTGCAGTGGGCCCATGGTGTCCAGCAGCCCCAAGCAGAGCCAGAAACCTGAACCCTGAACCCTGAACCCTAAACCCTAATAAACCCTAAACCCTAAACCCTAAACCCTAAACCCTAAACCCCAAACCCTAAACCCTAAACCCTAAACCCCCACAGCCTAGGAGTGCCACGACGGGCGGCGAGATTCAGAATTGGGAGGTGCCCAGTTGGCGTGCTCTTGGGTACACCTGCCTCAGGGTTAACGGCTAAGGGCTCCCAACCCTAAACCCTAAACCCCAAACCCTAAACCCTAAACCCCAAACCCCAAACCCTAAACCCCAAACCCCAAACCCTAAACTCCAAGCCCTAAACCCTAAACACCAAACCCGAAGCCTCCCTGCGGAAGGAGCTGCCTGGGATGGACAAGGTCATCCGCAAGGCACAGAGCATCTTGGCCCGCGAGAGGTAGCCCCAGAAGCCCCAGAAGCCCTAGGGTTTAGGGTTTAGGGTTTAGGGTTTAGGGTTTAGGGTTAGGTTTCAGGTTTAGGGTTTGTTGTAGGAAGGCGGGCAGTATCCTGGGATGTACGCCCAAATTCAACTGCACAAGACACAAGGTTGAGGGTTTTCAACCACCGCCCCACGCCCATGCTCCCATGATAGTTCTATTATAGCATATGGGGTAGGTGGGGGGCTTAATATTAGGGGAGGGATTCAAGGTTCTTTAGTTGTCCAGCATCCTAGAAAGTTAAAAGTTAACCTTTGACATGATATAGGGATTACAACTCACCAAACAGTAAAGGTTGCCCACTCTACTACTAAGGTTTTATGGTCTCGCAACCACCTGCCCCCCCCCGGGTTGCTAGTAGGGAATGAGGGAATTCGGCACCTTATCCCCAAATTGTATTCCCTTTGAGGGGTTTTCTCCTGATTCTCTCATTTCCTACTAAGAACCAGTGAGTAAACCCTAAACCCCAAACCCTGAACCCTAAACCCTAAACCCTAAACCCTAAACCCTAAACCCCAAACCCTAAACCCTAAACCCTAAGCCCTAAACCCTAAGCCCTAAACCCTAAACCCTAAACCCCTAACCCCTAACCCCTAACCCCAACCCCTAACCCCTAAACCCTAAACCCTCAACCCTAAACCCTACACCCTAAACCCTAAACGCCCTAAACCCTAAACCCTAAACCCTAAACCCTAAACCCTAAACCCTAAACCCTAAACCCTAAACCCTAAACCCTAAGCCCTAAACCCTAAGCCCTAAACCCTAAGCCCTGGACCGCCCTCCGCACTGAAGTCTCAAAACCCCCATGCCCGAGAGAAGCCGACCCTGAAGCCGCTCCCGAGGCTTGAAGCCCGCGCACCCGCTGCGGAACCTGCCCCTTGCAAGGTTTAGGGTTTAGGGTTTAGGGTTCAGGGTCTAGGGTTTAGGGTTTAGGGTTTGGGGTGTAGGGTTTAGGGTTTAGGGTTTAGGGTTCAGCAGCTCCGGGTCGAGCAATCTCTAGTAGAGCCGCTGTTTGGGCTCTCGAAAAAAACCCACCCACCCAGAGAATCCCAACACATTTAGAAATATAAAGTTTACATTTTTCATCAGCAAGCTCTGTCCTCCAACCCTTAGCCACGAAGAAAATGACCCTTAGCCACGAAGGAAATGACCCTTAGCCACGAAGAAATGACCCTTAGCCACGAAGAAATGACCCTTAGCCACGAAGGAAATGACCCTTAGCCACGAAGAAATGACCCTAGCCACGAAGAAATGACCCTTAGCCACGAAGAAATGACCCTTAGCCACGAAGAAATGGCTCTTAGCCACGAAGAAATGACCCTTAGCCACGAAGAAATGACCCTTAGCCACGAAGAAATGACCCTTAGCCACGAAGAAATGACCTCTAGCCACGAAGAAATGACCCTAGCCACGAAGAAATGACCCTTAGCCACGAAGAAATGGCCCTTAGCCACGAAGAAATGGCCCTTAGCCACGAAGAAATGGCTCTTAGCCACGAAGAAATGACCCTTAGCCACGAAGAAATGACCCTTAGCCACGAAGAAATGATCCTTAGCCACGAAGGAAATGACCCTTAGCCACGAAGGAAATGACCCTTAGCGAAGAAATGACCCTTAGCCACGAAGAAATGACCCTAGCCACGAAGAAATGACCCTTAGCCACGAAGAAATGACCCTTAGCCACGAAGAAATGGCTCTTAGCCACGGAGAAATGACCCTTAGCCACGAAGAAATGACCCTTAGCCACGAAGAAATGACCCTTAGCCACGAAGAAATGGCTCTTAGCCACGAAGAAATGACCCTTAGCCACGAAGAAATGGCCCTTAGCCACGAAGAAATGGCTCTTAGCCACGAAGAAATGACCCTTAGCCACGAAGAAATGACCCGTAGCCACGAAGAAATGATCCTTAGCCACGAAGCAAATGACCCTTAGCCACGAAGGAAATGACCCTTAGCGAAGAAATGACCCTTAGCCACGAAGAAATGGCCCTTAGCAGCCAGGAAATGGCCCTTAGCGACCAAGAAATGGCCCTTAGCGACGAAGAAATGGCCCTTAGCGAAGAAATTGCCCTTAGCCACGAAGAAATGGCCCTTAGCCACGAAGAAATGACCCTTAGCCACGAAGAAATGACCCTTAGCCACGAAGACATGACCCTTAGCCACGAAGGTGTATAGGGTTTAAATATATATGTGATAGAGAGGTTTAGGGTTTAGGGTTTAGGGTTTAGGGTTTAGGGTTTAGGGTTTAGGGTTTAGGGTTTAGGGTTTAGGGTTTGCTAAACCCTAAACGGTGAACCTTCACCCGTGAACTTCGTTCGTTGGAGGCCAGGATGGTCTTGCAGGGTTTCGGGGTTTCAGGGGCAACCTAAAGCAGAAGTTTCAACTGCAGGGAGCCAGAGACGTCCTCGTTTTATAGGGGGTTGAACAGGGACGGAGAGTCCTGCAACACTGCCTCGGCCCGAAACCCTGAACCCTAAACCCCAAACCCCCAACCCTCATCCCTCAACCGTTTAAGGGTTTGGGCTTTAGGTTTAGGGCTTGGGTTTAGGGTTTTAGTGAGTCCACTTAGCATCCACCAGTAGCCTATTATCATCTTCATAACCCACCTACTGCCCCTACTTACGAGGTCAACAGGGCTTCCAAGTAAGGGTGTAGTGTTGGTGGAAAAATCTCAGGGTTCGCCGAAAGTTTCGGGGAAGTTTCGAATAAAGTTTCGAAAAGACGCTTCGAGGAGTTGTTTGTTTTCCGTTAAATGTTTTATACTTTCAAGCTACAGGGGTTTAGGGTAGGGGTTAAGGGTCAAGGGTTTAGGCTGTACGGTTTAAGATGTTTTTGTTTTGTGTGTGGTGGTTGGGGGATCCTGCTAGATGGGCCGTAGCCAGGTACGTGTAAACCCTAAACCCAAAACTTGCCCCAAGCCCTAAGCCCTAAGCCCTAAGCCCTAAGCCCTAAGCCCTAAGCCCTAAGCCCTAAGCCCTAAACCCTAAACCCTAAACCCTAAACCCTACATGTGGGCGATTTGGAAGCTTCAGGTGCTCTATTCAGAAGCCAATGTTTAATATGCTCAGTTAGGCAGTTAGGGACCACATTGAGAGAATTGCCCCAGATCCCTAAAGCCTAGACAGGAAAGAGACCAGAACTAGAGAACGACCCATATTCCCTTAAACTGCACCCCTTGAAGCCCCGAACCCCCAAACCCTAAACCACCCTAAACCGCCTAAACCCTAAAACAGTGTTTCGGCACCCTCAGCCCTAACACCTATACCCTAAACCCTAAACCCTAAACCCTAAACCCTAGACCCTAGACCCTAGACCCTAAACCCTAAACCCTAAACCCTAGAATCGGTGTGCCCCCTTTTCAAGGCAGGACCTCTTCTACGATTCCCAGCCCGAGGAGCGCCCCGGCAGCCAAGCGAAGGCTTCTGGCCCTTCGGGGCTTAGAGAGGACCTCGGGGTCTTTAGGGTTTAGGGTTTAGGGTTTAGGGTTTAGGGTTTAGGGTTTAGGGTTTAGGGTTTAGGGTTTAAGGTCTAGGGTTTAAGGTCTAGGGTTTAGGGTTTAGGGTTTAGGCTTATTTGTGGCCCTTCGGGCCTAAGAGGGGCTTCGGGTTTTCGGGATTCAGGGTTTCTTTGTCACACTGCGGTAACATTTTACCCCTCTAAGGTTACTTAAACTCAATATATATATATATATATATATAATATTTATATTTGTTGATACTGTCCCAACCATGAGCTAGTTCTGGCCCTGCGGGGCTTCGAGAGGACTTCGGGGTCTTCAGGGTTGAGGGTTTAGGGGTTTAGGGGTTTGGGGGTTTGGGGGTTTGGGGGTTTAGGGGTTTGGGGGTTTAGGGGTTTAAGGGCTTAGGGGTTTATGGGTTTAGGGGTTTAGGGTTTAGGGTCAAAGTCTAAGGGTTTAAGGGTGTCGGGTTTAAGTTCATAAGGCTTAGGGATTACGGGTTTAGTCTAGAGTTTAGGGCTCAGGTATATGTAACTTTACCCGCACGAGATTCTTATTGGACACTTCCCACAGTTGTGGAACAAAGGCCGCGCCCCCCTCAAAAACCCTAAGCCCCCCTAAACCCCCTAAACCCCCTAAACCCCCTAAACGCCCGAAACCCCCTAAACCCCCTAAACCCCCTAAACCCCCTAAAACCCCCTAAACCCCCTAAACCCCCTAAACCCCCTAAAAACCCCCTGAACTGGACCCCCTAAACCCCCTAAACCCCCTAAACCCCCTAAACCCCCTAAACCCCCCTAAACCCCCTAAACCCCCTAAACCCCCCCTAAACCCCTAAACCCCTAACCCCCCAACCCCCTAAAACCCCCTAAACCCCTCTAAACCCCCCTAACCCCCGAAACGCCCCAAACCCCTAACCCCCAACCCCCTAAACCCCCTAAACCCCCCACCCCCTAAACCCCCTAAACCCCCTACACCCCCTAACCCCCCTAACCCCCTAAACTAAACCCCCTAAACCCCCTAAACCCCCTAAACCCCCTAAACCCCCTAAACCCCCTAAACCCCCTAAACCCCTAAACCCCTAAACCCCCTAAACCCCCCTAAACCCCTAACCCCCTAAACCCCCTAAACCCCCTAAACCCCCTAAACCCCTAAACCCCCTAACCCCCTAAACCCCCTAAACCCCCTAAAACCCCTAAACCCCCTAAACCCCCTAAACCCCCTAACCCCCTAAACCCCCTAAAAAAACCCCCTAAACCCCCTAACCCCCTAAACCCCCTAAACCCCCTAAACCCCCTAACCCCCCTAAAACCCCTAAAACCCTGAACCCTCCATCCCTGAACGCCTCCTTCTAAGGTTGCCATGGATCCGCACAGAGTGTGTCATTGACACAGCACCTTGGCTTTCTTCTGGCTGGCTCGTAGGGCTTTAGCCTTTTGGGTTCTTTGTAGTAGAAACTACAAACAGGAAGCCTACCATAAACTACAAACAGGGAGCCTAGACCCTAGACCCTAGACCCTAAACCCTAAAACCCAAACCCTAAACCCTCACGACAAAATAAATAGAAATTGTATGTGGTGTCATTCTGAATTTTCCAGGATATGTGTCTCAACAGCTGACAAACGGAGTTTAAGTAAATTAATCCAAAGCGGGAGGCCGGGAGGCCAAATGTTCAATTTACTAAACCTCTGGAGCCTTCCGCCAAAGCCCAAAATTGGCTTCCAAAGCCCAAAAATTGTGCTTTCCCAAAGCCAAGAATTTGCTCCCAAAGCCCAAATCGCTTCCCAAAGCCCAAAATTGGCTTCCAGACCCCAAATTGGCCCCCAAAGCCCAAAATTTGCTCTGCAAGCCGAATTTATTTGGTTGCGGAGCCCAAAATTGGCTCCCAGCACCCAAAATTGGCTCCAAAGCCCAAAATCGGCCCCCCAAGCCCAAAATTGGCTTCCAAAGCCCCCAAAGCCCAAAATGTGCTCCCGAAGCCCAAAATTGGCTTCCGGAGCCCAAAATTGGCTCCCAGAGCCCAAAACTGGCTCCAAAGCCCAAAATTGGCCCGCAAAGCCCAAAAGCCCAAAATTGACTCCCCGAAAGCCCAAAATTGCTCCCCAAACCCAAAATTGGCTTCCGGAGCCCAAAATTGGCTCTAGAGTTTCTGGTGTGAAACTTGCCTCCCTCCACCCGCCCCCTTGTCCCCCCCGCCGCACCACCCTCCACCCCCCCCCCCTGTCCACCCCCCCCCCCACGCCGACCCCTAAAACCAATGTCTGAGAAAACTTTCGCTCAAAACGTTTCGCTCAAAACGTTCGCTCAAATCTTTTTGGGACCCAAGCCCTAGACAATTTCTATAAACCCTAAACCCTAAACCCTAAACCCTAAACCCTAAACCCTAAACCCTAAACCCTAAAACCTAAACCCTAAACCCTAAACCCTAAACCCTAAACCCTAAACCCTAAACCCTAAACCCTAAACCCTAAACCCTAAAACCTTTGAGGGCAGCCAAGGTTCAGGCAGCCGCCTACCTTGGTCAGGCCGTGGTCTTCCTCTACAAGGCCGCGTGGGAGGAGGGGGTTTAGGGTTTAGGGTTTAGGGTTTCGGGTTTAGGGTTTGGGGTTTAGGGTTTAGGGTTTTGGGGTTTGGGGGTTTTGGGGTTTGGGGTTTAGGGGTTAGGATTTAGAGTTTGGGGTTTGTGGGTGGGGTTTGTGGGTGGGGTTTGGGGTTTAGGGTTTAGGGTTTAAGGTTGGGTAGAAGCAGGGATCCCTAGAAGGGGCGCTTAATCTTATTCCCCCCATATTTACCCCATGTACCTAAGTATCTTATTCCCCCCATATTTACCCCATGTACCTAAGTAGCCTACAGTACCCCTAAGATGGTTTATAAGGGTCCCTCCCTTAGTCCCTTGAGACCCTAAACCCCTAAACCCTAAATCCTAAACCCCAGAGCTTTTCGGCGGGCCTGACGGAATTGGTGCAAACCCGGCTGCCGCGGTCCCAAAATAGGCCAACCCCGAATGCGATCAACACCGCAAAATTTGGTAGGATTTTGCACTTGAGCTTCGATGCACCGAGGCATTTGGAGGGAGGCAAGTTGAGGTACCGTTTAGGGTTTAAGGTTTATGGTTTAGGGTTTAGAGACAAAACCTAGGGCGCAGGGTCAGGGCTTCGTAGTGCGGGTGAGCGACACCGCTGGCGGAGTTCACCATGCCAAATGGCAAGGTGGGGCTTTCCGGAACGCGCTTTGTGAGTTCCATTTAGGATGCAGCCTGGAACTTTGGAGCTCTTTGCCAGATCTTGGTTCCTTGGAACCCCGACGCTTGATTCTACCTGGAAGACCTCCTGGCGCCATTTTCAAGAGTTTAGAGGCTTGCCTGAGGTCTAGAAACCCGGATTCCTTTTGCAGGGTCGGCAATGCCAGATTGGGCGGTTTGGGATTTGGGGTTTGGGGTTTAGGGTTTCGGGTCTAGGTAATTATAGGGTTTCGGGTTTAGGTTTAGAAAACCTGCATGTCTTGAGAAATTGCCTGCGAAGGCCATCGACTACAACGGCCTTGAGTGCCCGGACAACTCGCCCGTGGGCTGTGCGGCCAGTGTTGCCGGTCACTTGCTGCAAATCTCCAGCCCTAAGCCCTAAGCCCTAAGCCCCAAGCCTTAAGAAAACGCGACCCAAAATAGGCTCACCCCAGCTATAACTTTCCAGCAGCCCCACGTATCTCCACAACATAAAAAACTTATTCAATCCGAGTGGGTATTTTGGCCCATGCATACTTGTAACCCTAAATCCTAAATCCTAACCCCTAACCCTTAAACCCCAAACCCTAAACCCTGAACCCTAAACCCTACACCCAAAAAGAAGCGTAGGTTTCATCACCTCCATCTCCTGGATTGCCTCGCGCCCTGGGCCGCATGGGGATGGGGTTTGAGGTTGTTTTCCTTTGTTTTTTTTTTTGGGGGGGGGGGAGGAGGTGTTTTGGGTTTTGGGGTTTTGGTGGTTTTGGGGGTTTTGGGGGTTTTGGGGGGTTTTGGGGGTTTTGGGGTTTTGGGGTTTTGGGGTTTTGGGGTTTTGCGGTTTTGAGGTTTTGGGGTTTTGGGGTTTTGGGTCTTTTTGAGTGTTTGTTTTGGATTCTTTTCGGGGGTTTAGCGGTTTTTGGGTTATGGGGGTGCGGGGCTTAGGGTTCAGCAGCAGGGTTTTTTGTTTTTTTGGGGGCTTCTGGTTGCACGAGCGGCCTGCCGTGCAGCGTTGGCACTCTTCCCATACGGTATGGGCTGAAGAACTCCTGACCCTAAACCCTAAACTCTAAACCCGAAACCCGAAACCCTGAACCAAACCCTAGGCCCTAAGCCCCTGAAGCCTCTGCAGGTCTGTGGATTTAGGGTTTAATGAGGGTTTAGGGTTTAGGGTTTAGGGTTTAGGGTTTAAATGCCTCCAAGAGCCCCAAGCACTTCATCCGCAGCGGTGCCCCAAGCCAAGGTACCTCTCCTTCGCGGCAAACGCCTGCGGCCAGGCCCGAGACAGTGCCAGCACACGGTTTAGGGTGAAGGGGGTTTAGGGTCATAGGGCTTAGGGCTTGGGGTTCAGGTTTTAGGGAGGGTGGGTTTAGGGCTTAGGGCTTTAGCAGGGGCCCCATAAATGGTTCAGGATCCCCTCCTGCCCCCCCCACCCCCCCTGCCCCCCCCCCCCCCCTTTGCCCCCCCCCCCCCCCCCCCCCCCCCCCCCCCCCCCGGATGGGGTACTAAGATGATACCCCCCCCCCCTGTGGTGGTTGGTTGGTTTTAGGGTTTTAGGGTTTTAGGGTTTTAGGGTTTAGGGTTTAGGGTTTTAGGGTTTTAGGGTTTTAGGGTTTTAGGGTTTTAGGGTTTTAGGGTTTTAGGGTTTTAGGGTTTAGGGTTTAGGGTTTAGGGTTTAGGGTTTTACCCGCGGATGGGGTACTAAGATGATACCCCCCCCCCTGTGGTGTGGTTAGGGGTTGGTTTTAGGGTTAGGGTTTAGGGTTTCGGGTTTAGGGTTTAGGGCTTTAGGGTTTTAGGGTTTAGGGTTTAGGGTTAGGGTTTAGGTTTTAGGGTTTAGGGTTTAGGGTTTAGGGTTTAGGGACCGTAGAGTAGACTTGGGGGTGGGGGGGATACCATGGGGGGGGGGCCGGGAACGCCCGACGCTGAACCATATATACCCTTTCACGGAGTATGTAGGGCCCTAATTCCTTCATTCCCTTTTAAGAACCAGCCAGTTCAAGCTTAGCAAGGCCTCAATGTTTTGGTGGAAGCATCCGTCCACTGAAAGCCTAATCTTCGACTCCGCCTGCTTTCGGGGTTGGTCCTTAGTAGGGAATAAGGGGAATTAGGGCCCCATATACATCCCGAACCCCTAAACCCTAAACCCTAAACCTTCAACCCTAAACGATAAACCCTTAAAGGGTACACTTAGGGCCCTCAATTCCCTCCTTCCCTACTAAGAGCCAGAACCTTTGGGTTCAGCTATCGGATACCTTGATTCGCAGCTTCCGAACTCTCGGGTCCGAAAAGGGTTTGGGGTTTAGGGTTTGGGGTTTAGGGTTTCGGGTTTGGGGTTTAGGGTTTAGGGTTTAGGGTTTAGGGTTTGGGGTTTAGGGTTTGGGGTTTAGGGTTTCGGGTTTGGGGTTTGGGGTTTAGGGTTTAGGGATTCGGGTTGAGGATATTGGGTTGAAGGTAGGTTCCCTAGCTGCCTCCTCTCTGCCGCATTGTTCGTTTGGGTGTTTCGCGCATGGTGTTTTGGGGCTTCAGGTCTCCTTCAACCCTAAACCCTAAAAAGGCCTGAACCCGAAACCCGAAACCCTAAACCCTAAACCCTAAACCCTAAACCCTAAACCCAAAACCCTAAACCCTAAACCCTAAACCCTAAACCCTAAACCCTAAACACCCACACGGAAGGAGGAACCCCATGTAGTGTTGAGGTCCTCGCTCCTGCCGAAGCGGGGAGCATAAGGCGTGGTAGCCAGGTAGTTTAAGGTTGTTAGGGTTTGTGTATAGGGTTTAGGGTTTAGGGGCCCTGTACCCCAAACTCCCACAGGCCGTGAACAATGGGGCTCTCTGCGCTGGTGACTTCACGGCTCTCATGGCCAACTTCGGTGAGATCGTCGGCTGAAATGTGTTTGGGAGTAGGGTTTAGGGTTTAGGGTCTGGGGTTTAGGGTTCTAAACCTTCGACACTAAACCCTAAACCCTAGACCCTAGACCCTACACCCTAAACCCTAAACCCTAAACCCCAGACCCTAAACCCTAAACCCTAGACCCTAAACCCTAAACCCTAAACCCTAAACCCCTAAACGTTTAGGGCTTCCGCCCTTTACCCAGGATCGCCACGGTGGGCGCGGCGGTGAAGGCAGACTGCGACTTCGGCAAGAGTCTTGCCCTGCCAGAGAAGATGTAAAAGCCATTCCGTTTGTTGGGTTTAGGGTTTAGGGTTTAGGGTTTAGGGTTTAGGGTTTAGGGTTTAGGGTTTAGGGTTTAGGGTTTAGGGTTTAGGGTTTAGGCTTTAGGCTTTAGGCTTTAGGCTTTAGGCTTTAGGCTTTAGGCCCTTTTGGATGTGTTGTGGTCCTTGTAGGCTTCATGGTACATAGTACCAAGTAACTGTACTGATAACCCAAATTATAACTACATTAGGGCACTTAAGGGGCTTATAAGTACAGTTATAAGCACAGTTATAGTTGGTTAATAAGTACCATGAACCTTCAAGTAACCTTTTAACCTTTTTGGGGTATATAACCCCTTTATCATCCCAAAGGTTAAGCTTTAGTTCCCCCCGGTTACTGGACCACCTAAGTCCTAGTTAAGGAACGTACTCCTTATGTCATAGAAGGATCCTTATCGTAGTTGCAAGGCAAGTCGCTTAGTTGACGGGTATGGTTCTTGTTGGGAAGAAATGGTTGGTTTCCTGTTTTTTGTGTGTGTGTGTAGGGGTTGTTGCGGCATATTAGTTTGGCCTAGTTTGGCTTAAGCAAGGAACGCCATCAGCATCCTCACGAATCCGGACCCCGTGAGCCCGCCGTGGGCGCAGTTCGTCCCGGGCGGCGCGGGGCCCGAGGCCGAGAAGATCCTGGCGATCAAGGGCCACCAGGAGGCGAGGGTGGTGAGGTTTTTAGGGTTTAGGGTTTAGGGTTTAGGGTTTAGGGTTTAGGGTTTTAGGTTTAGGGTTTAGGGTTCAGGGTTCAGGGTTCAGGGTTCAGGGTTTGGGGTTTAGGGCCTAGGGTTTAGGTCTTTCGGGCTTGTAGGGGTCAAGGGGATTAGGGTTTCGGGGGGACTGGGGTTGCTCTGCGCTCGGCACCTGCCAGCCTCAATAGCCCTAAACCCTAAACCCTAAACCCTAAACCCTAAACCCTAAACCCTAAACCCTAAACCCTAAACCCTAAACCCTAAACCCTAAACCCTAAACCCCTAAACCCCTAAACACCTAAACCCTAAACCCTAAACCCTAAACCCTAAACCCTAAACCCTAAACCCTAAACCCTAGACCCTAAACCCTAAACCCTAAACCCTAAACCCTGAACCCTGAACCCTAAACACTAAACACTAAACCATGAACCCTAACCCTAAACCCTAAACCCTAAACCCTAAACCCTAAACCCCGAACCCTAAACCCAAAGCCCTGGATAACTGAAGCCGCCGACTCAGCATCTGCGCCCCAAGCAGTGGTTCCCGACGGCAAATCCCGGTATACCCCGGCTTTATTATATATTAAAACAGAGTTTAGATTTAGGGTTTAGGATTTAGGGTTTAAGGTTTAGGGTTTAGACTACTGTTGTATTTAGGGCTCGTTATACACATTGGCGAGCCTATTTATATTGAGTGTCCTTTTGGGGAGACTAAGAAGAAAAAAGCGCCACCCATGTACACTCCCTCCCTTCACCCTCAAAGCACCAGTGAGCACCCGCAAGCCCTGAATCCTACTTGGAGGTTCCTGGTACTTAGTAACCAATTATAACTGTACTTATAGCCCAAATTATAACTCTATTAGGGCACTTAAGGGACTTCTAAGTACAGTTATAAGTACAGTTATAATTGGTTAATAAGTACCATGAACCTTCAAGTAAACCCCACGCTCTCCCTCAAAGCGCCCGTTGCGCCGTTGCACTGAAGAAAGGCGAACCGCAACCGTGGCTTCGACATCACGCAGTGCGTCATGGACGTGACCAACTCCGCCGCTTGGCGCGAAACCCTAGCAGTAAACCCTAAACCCTAAACCCTAAACCCTATAAACCCTATAAACCCTAAACCCTAAACCCTAAACCCCAAACCCTAAACCCTAAACCCTAAACCGTAAACCCTAAACCCTAAACCCTAAACCCTAAACCCTAAACCCTAAACCCTCGCGGGCGCGCAAACGGGGATTCAGCGAAGGACCGGATCAAGGCTTTGCGGGTTTAGGAAAGTTTAGGGTCTGTAGGGCTTGGGTCGAACAGTAATGGCTTGCTTCTGGCTGGCCCTTAGGACTTTAACTTTTTGGGTTCTTGTAGAACCTGCAATAAGGAGCCTAAAAGTTAAACCTTTTTTAGGAGGGGTTCAGAAGTCAGCCAAGTCCTCATCCCCATACCCCCCAAAAGGTATGCGATGGTAAAGGAAATTCGGCTCTAATCATCCTTAAGAACATGTTTTAACTTTCGGAGTTTATGCTGCAGGGTTTAGGGCTTAGGGTTTAGGGTTTAGGGGTTTACAGGGCTAAGCCCAATTCCCTCATTCCCAGGTAAAATGCCAAGTATAGCCCTGCTGCAAGTCCGGTGATCCGGCAATCGCAGACATGCCTGAATCCTGAGTTGTATCACGCCGAGGGTTTAGGGTTTAGGGTTTCGGGTGGTTTACGCTTTAGGGCCAAGACACCAAGCCTTGCAGACCACAAGCAGAGCGGACCAAAAGACCTAAGCCCAAAAACCCCAACGCCCAAGCCCCAAGCACATGAGCCGTCAACCCGAAATCCCCCACCAAATCCCTCACCCTTGAAGCCCCTAAAGCGTCCCTAAGGTCCAGAAGCCCTTGACCCTCAACGGGCCCCCGAAACCCTAAACCCTAAACCCTAAAGCCTAACCCCTAAGCCCCAAACCCTAAACCCTAAAACCTAAACCCTAAACCCTAAACCCCAAATCCCCTCAACAGGCCTCCTACATCGTCCGCGTCATCCTCCAGATTCGCTCTGCTGGCAGCTCCTGTCCCGACCCGAAGCCGCCGGGCAGCGGTTGCTAGGGAGCCCTCGTTTCAAGCCCCAAGCCCTGATCCCGAAACAGCCCTAAAGCCTAAACCCTAAACCCTAAACCCTAAACCCCAAACTTTTTAGGTGGGCTTAATATGGGTTTATAGTGGCTTTGTGGGGTGACATGGTCAGGTCTCAGAATGATGGTTTCTTCATTGGGTACCCGAACTACTCGGGTCTAGGGTTCGGGTCTAGGGTTTAGGGTTTAGGGTTTAGGGTTTAGGGTTTGGGGTTTACGGTTTAGGGTTTAGGGGCCGCCTTATGATAAGGGCCCCCAAAGGGACTCTTTGGGTTTCATGGGCTCGTGGGCTTGTGGGAATTTCGTGTTTAGGGGCTTCAGGGGCTTTAGGGGGCTTTAGGGGGTTTATTTTTTTTAAAACAGGTTTTGGGAATTTTAGTGCTTGTGTTTGTGTGGTCGTAGGGTTCACGGGTTGATGGGTTCATGGGTGTTGCAGGGTTTAGAGTTTTAGGGTTGATGGGTATATGGCCAGGTTGCAACGCTTGGGGTTTGGGGTCTTGCCTTTTATTCGGAAAGTTGGCAGGGTGTTGGAAAATTTCATGGCTTGGGGGTTTAGTTTGGCTTATGGCTTCTGGTCTCTAAGGCTCAGGCTCAAAGAGTGTAGTCTCAGGGCTGGAGCGCACTAAACCCTAAACCCTAAACCCTAAACCCTAAACCCTAAACCCTAAACCCTAAACCCTAAACCCTAAACCCTAAACCCTAAACCCTAAACCCTAAACCCTAAACCGAAAACCCTAAACCCTAAACCCTAAACCCTAAACCCTAAACCCTAAACCCTAACCTAAACCCTAAACCCTAAACCCTAAACCCTAAACCCTAAACCCTAAACCCTAAACCCTAAACCCTAAACCCTAAACCCTAAACCCTAAACCCTAAACCCTAAACCCTAAACCCTAACCCTAAACCCTAAACCCTGAACCCTAAATTGGTGCAGAGCTTGAGCTTCTACTTGCCAGGCTTGTGTTGCAGTTTCAGAATTTGAAAATCATGAGGGGTTGCAAAGACAGCCCACGACCCTAAAACCTCAAGAAAGATGTGCCTGCGTGTCATTCAGAGCAGCAGATCATGGTGGCAAATTCGACATAAACCTTCCACCCGAAAATCTGCAGCCCATTCCAGCTTCTGAGCACTAAACCCAAAAGCCCTAACCCTAAACCCTACACCCCTGAACTCCTAAGCTCCATTCAATAGTATCCCCTGTACTGCAGTCACTTGTATCAACGGTATACTCACGATCCGTGATAGTTTCCTTTGCTAGAGCAGATCATCTGATGTTTCATATCAACCGTCGACCACTGACAATTCTAGATTGACAGGTTTTGTTATTGTTGAGAGAAAACTCAGAGCAAAACAAAATGACTTTTGAACCCAACCGGCCCCTTGCATCGGCTCCCGTAAAGCCCGTCTCATACCCTAAACCCTAACCCCTGATCCCTAAACCCTAAACCCCAAACCCTAAACCCTAAACCCCAAACCCCAAACCCTAAACCCTAAACCCCAAACCCTAAACCCAGCCGAGGGCTTGCGCTGTGGGAATCATGCGCCTTTGCTTGGGCTCACATTTTCGGTCCCTTCGGATTTTGGGGCTTTTGGGGGGGCTTACGGGGCTTTTGGTTTCGGGTTTGGGGTTTGGGGTTTGGGGTTTAGGGTTTGGGGTTTGGGGTTTGGGGTTTAGGGCGTTATATAGGGGGGGATATAGGGTGTTTAGGCTTTGGTGGTGTCAGCAGCCCTGAACCTAAACCCCCGCAGGGCCAACTCAGTTCGGAGACTTTACGTAATCGTCTCTTGCATATGGGCATTTCCCAATTGGGGTACCCCTAAACCCTGAACCCTAAACCTTAAACCCCCAAAAAGGGTACCCCCTTTTCTCGGAAACCGCCATATGTAATTGTAGTTGAAGGTCTAGGGAGTTCCCGAGCTTAGGGTTTAGGGTTTAGGGCTTAGGACTTAGGGCGAAGATGTTGTAACGTCCGTTCAGAGACAAAGCCCAAGACTGTATCTTTGAACAAAACATCAGCACATCGACTTCTCCACCCTCAACCCTCAACCCTCAACCCTCAACCCTCAACCCTCAACCCTCAACCCTCAACCCCAAACCCTAAACCTTAAACCCTAAACCCTAAACCCAGCGTGACTTCTGAGAGGTTCCTTCTAGGCCAGGCAGCGTTCGGATTCAGTTCCTTTGCTCAGGAAGGGTGGTAGCTTGGACTGGCAGAGACTGGCTTCTATGGGTTTAGGGTTTAGGGTTTGGGGTTTAGGGTTTAGGGTTTAGGGGGGCGTTAGGTTGCCAGGTACTTAGGGTTCAGGGTTCAGGGTATTCAAATCTCATCATTCAGGCTTCGGTTTAGGGTTGGAGGTCTAGGGTTTACTTGGAGGTTCATGGTACTTATTAACCAATGACAACTGTACTTCTAACTGTACTTATAACCATATTGGGGCACTTAAGGGGCTTATACGTACAGTTAGAAGTACAGTTATAATTGGTTACTAAGTACCATGAACCTCCAAGTAGTAGTAGAGTAGGTAACCTTTAACCTTTTTGGGGTAATAGAATCCCCTTAGAATCCCAAAGGTTTTTAGGTATTTGGGGTTAAGGAAACCTGCGTTTGGGGCTTAGCTTTCGGGCTCAGAGTTCATTGTTTGGGGTTTGGTGGCAATTTGGACCCCAAGGGTTTAGGGTTTAGGGTTTAGGGTTTAGGGTTTAGGGTTTAGGACCCTGCTGGGGACCCTCCTTGTTCGTGGTGGCTCCTAAGGAACATCATCTCCTCCTTTGCGTGGATCTCTCAATTCACGCCATGAGCCAAGACTGATCGGGTTACTTAGGGTTTCTTAGGGTTACGTATTCGGGGGGGTTCTGGGTTGAGGTATAGGGTCCAGGGTCTAGGGTTTGGGGGTTTAGGGGTTTAGGGTTTGGGGTCTTCCGTTGCTGTAGTTTGCGTTTAGGGTTCAGGGTTCAAGGGCCGGATCTGCACTCTCAGCGCTCTGCACCGTCTGCACCCGACACCTAAACTAAGAAGGTCTTTAAGGGAAGGGGATTCAAGGAGGGTATGTAACCCAAGGTTCCCTTATACTCCCCACTACTCCCAAAGGCTCCCTAAACTTCCATAAGGTTCCCTAGGCACCTCCTCCCATGAAAACCCCTCTCTTAATTATTAAAGACCCTGGAATAAGTCCGAAAACCCTGCTTTCCGCATGCACCCTTTGGTAAGGGCCCTCGCCGTCTCTGACTGCCAAGTGGGTGCTGACCAGAAGGCCGAGATTCCAGGGTTTAGTGTTTGGGGGTAGTTTAGGGCTTCGGGTCTTGAGCACGTCAGCTGCTTGTGAATTCCGTGTGTTGCGGGCTTAAGTATTCAGAAGCCTGGGTTCCTGGACTGGCTTTCTACGCCTGAAAACCGCCTCCTCCAACACCCAAACTCAAAAGCCTAACGCCTGCCCTAAATCCCTAAGCCCCAAAGGCTCTGAGCCTCGAAAGCTTGTACGGGTTTAGATCATTTCGGCCGAAACCCTAAACCCTAAACCCTAAACCCTAAACCCTAAACCCTAAACCCTAAACCCTAAACCCTAAACCCTAAACCCTAAACCCTAAACCCTAAACCCTTGAAATCCCTAAAGGGTCCTTCAGCCCTCACCCCTTCGAGTCTTCGTACCCTGAACTTGGGGTTTAGGGTTTAGGGTTTAGGGTTTAGGGTTTAGGGTTTAGGGTTTAGGGTTTAGGGTTTAGGGTTTAGGGTTTAGGGTTTTTAGGGTTTAGGGTTAGGGTTTAGGGTTTAGGCTGCCCCCTATGAACCCCCCCTAAACCCTAAACCCTAACCCCTAAACCCTAAACCCCAAAAACCCTAAACCCTAAACCTAAACCCCAAACCCTAACCCTCAACCCTAAAACCCTAAACCCTAAACCCCAAAACCCTAAACCCTAAACCCCAAACCCTAAACCCAAACCCTAAACCCTAAACCCCAAACCCCAAACCCTAAACCCCAAACCCTAAACCCTAAACCCCAAACCCTAAACCCTAAACCCCAAACCCTAAACCCCTAAACCCCAAACCCTAAACCCTAAACCCCAAACCCTAAACCCTAAACCCCAAACCCTAAACCCTAAACCCTAAACCCTAAACCCCAAACCCCAAACCCTAAACCCCTAAGCCCTAAACCCTGAACCCTAAGTCCAACTCTCGAAGACTTCACCTCCCTGCCAGCGCGAGGCCCTCTGCACTGCGGACATCTCGGCCCCCTGGAGTTGAATCGGGTTTAGGGTTCAGGGTTCAGGGTTTAGGGTTTAGGGTTTAGGGTTTAGGGTTTAGGGTTTAGGGTTTGGGGTTTAGGGTTTGGGGATGTTTAGGGTTTAGGGTTTAGGGTTTCGGGTTTTGGGATGTTTAGGGTTTAGGGTTTGGGGTGTTGGGTCTAAGCTCCGGGGTTTGGGTTTGCGGTGCATCTCACAGGTTTTGGGTTTCTGGGGATTCCGGGTTTTTCGGGTTTTTTGCGGGCTTTCGGGTGGCAGGTTTTACAAGTCCAGCATCCCCAAAACCGTGGTCTAACTATGAAGGCCCTTTGGTGGCACCTCTGGCAGGCCGCAGGGGAAGCTGCGCAAGCTGCTCATGCTCGAAGTTTTGCCATGAAGAGGGTTTAGGGTTTAGGGTTTAGGGTTTAGGTTTAGGGTTTAGGGTTTAGGGTTTAGGGTGTAGGGTTTAGGGTTTAGGGTTTAGGGTTTAGGGCCCAACCAACACACCGGAGATGATGAGCTGTACGGAAGCTGCCCATGAAGCAGGGTGATGGAAGAGTGGGCATGGTAGCTTGGGATGGTGCCCCTTATACTAACAGTCCTTAGTAGGGATCATAGTACCTCCGGTTCTAATCCCTACTAAGGACTGTTAGTAGGAGGGGAAACATCCCAAGGGCAGATGGTGTAGGCTTTAAAGGTTTAAGGGTCTTGAAGGGTTTGGGGTTTAGGGTATAGGGTGTAGGCTTTAAGGGCTTAAGGGTCTGGAGTTCAGGACTGTTAGCATAACTAGCGGGGAACATCTAATCACAGGGGGGGGGGGGGGCCTGAGGCGTGAGCCCAGGCCCTACACCTGAAAGCCTCAAAAACTAAACCCTAAACGCCCTAAACGCCCTAAACCCTAAACCCTAAACCCTAAACCCTAAACCCTAAACCCCAAACCCCAACCTCCAAACCCTAAACCCTAAACCCTAAACCCCAAAACCCTTAAACCCCTAAACCCCAATAAGCTGAGGACATGGTGGCGGCGGTCACCAACGGCCCCGCTGCCGGAATCGCCTCCACTTCGGCGCCCTGGCAAGCGCTTTTGTGGTTTCATGACAGGTGAATGTTTAGGATTTAGGAGGGTTTAGGGTTTAGGGTTTAGGGTTTAGGGTTTAGGGTTAGGGCGTGGGGATGTAGGGTTTAGGGCTTAGGGTTAAGTGAGGGCATTTCGGGATTCGGTTCCCGATGTGGTTGCAAACCCTTTCCTAATACCCCTTCATGGCAAAAAAAACTAGTCAAAAGACGAGGGTTTAGGGGTTTAGGGGTTTAGGGTTTAGGGGGGTTTTAGGGGGGTTTTAGGGGGGGGGGGGGTGGGGGGGTAGGGGGCTGTTTTAGGGGGTTTTTAGGGGGGGTTTAGGGGTTTTAGGGCGGTGGAGGGTTTAGGGGTTTTGGGAGGCTTGGTTTAGGGTTTAGGGGGGTTGGTTTAAGGGTGTTTTCGGGTGAGTCTCGGGGGCAATCTGGGGGCTTTGGGGACACAGTTACCGCCTGGAGCCTGCCTGGGAATCTATGCACAATCCAAGGTCCAAATCAGGGCTCATGCAGGAAGCTGCCACTACACCTAGGCCCTAAACCCTAAACCCTAAACCCTACACCCTCAACCCTAAACCCTAAACCTTAAACCCTAAACCCTAAACCCTAGACCCTCGACCCTAGACCCTAGACCCTAGACCCTAAACCCTAAACCCTCAACCCTCAACCCTCAACCCTCAACCCTAGACCCTAGACCCTAAACCCTAAACCCTCAACCCTCAACCCTCAACCCTCAACCCTCAACCCTAACCCCTAAACCCTAAACCCTAAACCCTAAACCCTAAACCCTAAACCCTAAACCCTAAACCCTAAACCATAAACCCCGAGTCTACATCGCATGAATCTCCCCAGCACCGAGGAC
>CAJNDS010002303.1:460041-508189 GCA_905221605.1 Symbiodinium natans
AGGTCCTTGGCTCACTGACAGCAGCCGGTACGATGACCCTGAACCCTAACCCTAAACCCTGAACCCCAAACTCCAAACCCTAAACCCTAAACCCTAAACCCTAAATCTAAATCCTAAACCCTAAACCCTAAACCCTAAACCCTAAACCCTATAGAAACCCTAAACCCTAAACCCAAAACCTGAAACCTTAAACCCTAAACCCGAAATCCTAACGCTGCAAGGATGTGGTTTGGTGAGTTTGGTGACTTCGCAGGGCCGACTTGTGCTGCAAGGTGTACCTTTGCTACCCTGCCTGTTTTGCTGTAGCGCTTGGAGGTTCATGGGTACTTAGAACCCCAATTCCAACTGTACTTCTAAGGCCCCTAGGTTTAGGGTTAGGGCGTAGGGTTTAGGGTTGCGGTTTGTAGACTTATCGTTGGGGTTAGAAGAACGCCGTGAACCCCCGAGTGTTCCTTCTCGTACCATATGCAAAACGACGCGCGCGAGAGACAAAGTGCAGCGTTCCACCCTATTGGGGCCAACAAACCCAAAACCCCAAAATTTCAAACCCAAAGTGGAATCCCTTAAGGTTTAGAGTTTTAAGGTTTAGGGTTAGGGGTTTGTGGTTTGGGGTTTGGGGTAGAGGGTTTGGGTTGTGGGGGTTTAGGGTTTTGGGGTTGAGGTTTCGGGTTTGGGGTTCTACCCCCTTCTATACTGCCCCCCCTAGGCTACTCCCATAATTAAGGCTATTCAGGGATCATTAAGCCTACTTAAGTTTTTTAAGCGGGGAATCTAGGGGGGACAGTTTGTAGGGGGGTAGTAGGGGAACCCATGGGTTTAGGGCTTAGGGTTCAGAGTTTAGAGTTTAGGGTTTAGGGTTTGGGGTCTCGAGTTTGGGGGCTATGAGCTCACCCTCTTATACTTGCAGCTCCATGGGCCACGGAACGTCATAATTATTTGCTGCAGAGGTCAGCGAAATGTAGTCTGCTGGGTCCGCAGACCCTAAAGCCCCTCACCCTAAACCCTAAGCCCTAAACCCTAACCCTAAACCCTAAACCCTAAATCCGAAAACCGAAACCCGAAACCCTAAACCCGAAACTCTTTACCTTCGCTACTTTTTTTTCGCCACCAGCCTGAGTCTGACCTTGAACTTTCTCCAAACCTCACACCAGGGTTTAGGGGTTAGGGTTGGGGTTTAGGGTCAGCTGTTTCGGGTGCAGGTTTAGGGTTTAAGGTTTAGGGTTTAGGGTTTATAAGTTTAGGGTTTAGGGTTCAGGGTTTATCTAAGCATAATTCAACATACCCCAAACCCATACCCCTTAACCTTTATCAGGAGAATACAAGGAAAGATTTCACCATTACCCCCCCCCCCCCCCCCACCCCCGCCTACGTTCCTCAAAGGGTATGCCCAAAAGGTATGTTGCAGGTTTCTTAGAGTTGAGGGCTTACTCGAAAATTCATGGTACTTACTAACCAATTATGACCGTACTTATAGACCAAAATTATAACCATGTTAGGGCACTTAAAGGACTCATAGGTGGGTCATAAGGTCATAAGTGCAGCTATAATTGGTTAATACGTACCCTGAACCTCCAAGTAGAGCCCTGAACGCCCCAAGTCCCAAGATCTCAAATCTTTCTGTGCCAGAGCTTGGTGCACCCCCCCCCCCCCCACGCCCTAAATGCGGTGCAGGGTTTAGGGTTTAGGGTTTCGGGTTTAGGGTTTAGGGTTTAGGGTTTAGAACCCCGAGCTCTCCTGCGCTGCCTGGGCTCCAGCTGGCACGACTCTGCACCCCACTTGACATGAGGAGGCTACATCATAAGGCGCCTCTCAGGGCTTAAACCCTCATAACCCTAAACCCTAAACCCTAAACCCTAAACCCTAAACCCTAAACCCTAAACCCTAAACCCTAAACCCTAAACCCTAAACCCTAAACCCTAAACCCCACACCCGAAAGCCCTCGACCCTGGAGCCTCCCCTCCCCGACACCTGACCCCCTAGCTCTCTTGGGGGAGCGCTAGATGATGGTCCTCCCCCTGAGCCCTGAGAGCCCTAAACCCTAAATCCTCGTTTTCGGGCATCCCCTCATCAAGGGGGGCGGGGGTTTTAGGCTTGAGAAGTTTAGGGTTGAGGGTTTAGGGTTTAGGGTTTAGGGGCATCGCTGCCAACGTTTTGTTTTCCAGCGTCATGGAAGCAATGCCCCTTTCGTCGTGCAATTTTCCGCCCGAGGCCGGCAGGGGACTCGAGCCGAATCTCCAAACCCAATATTATTTCTCGGGTTTAGGGTTTAGGGTTTAGGGTTTAGGGTTTAGGGTTTAGGGTTTAGGGTTTAGGGTTTAGGGTAACCCTCAACCTCTATCCTTAAACCCTGAACTCTGAACCCTCTCGCGTGTATTTCTCGGGGCAGGAGGATGAGGGCTATGGACGTTTTTAGGGCATGGCTTCCTGAACCCCAAACCCAACGCCGCAGGGTTTGGGTTTATGGCGGGTTTTAGGGTTTACGGCGTTTTTGTGTGGTCTAAGGATGCTATTGGTTGGTTTTCTACATGGGTTCCCTTCCTTTGTTTTGCGACAACTGAACCAGATGCTGACATGGAGGCACGAGGCACTCAGGAAAGCGACGTTATCTCTGAGGCCATTGCTTCCCCTAAGCCCTAAACCCTAAACCCTAAACCCTAAACCCTAAACCCTAAACCCTAAACCCTAAACGAAGGAGTCACAGGAGTGGCAGGCTTTGAAGACGAAGAAGGGTGCCGCAGAGAAAATGCCATTGTGAGATCTCAGGTCGTTTGCACACGCCAGAGGCCACAGCAATGAGTTTAGGGCAGGGTTTAGGGTTTGGGGTTTGGGGTTTAGGGTTTAGGGTTTAGGGTTTAGGGTTTAGGGTTTAGGGTTTAGAGTGTAGGGTAAGGATGTTTTTTGATAGTTTTCAACATCGGTTCCTTTTCTTAGGATCGGGAGGGGCGTTTCAGGGTTCAGGGTGCGGGGTATTCCAAAGAGCCCAACCCGCCTCTCCGGTATCCCCCCCCTACCTCCCTTTGTTTAGGGTTTAGGGTTTAGGGTTTAGGGCAGGTTTTGGGATTTCACGGTGGTTCATGGCGGGTTTGGGGTTGAGGCTTGTAGGTTGAGGGTTTACCCTCTCCCCCTGTCGTGGTTCGAGGTGGGTTTGGGGGATACCTTGAGGGGCGGAGGGGCTTCGCGGACACACTAAACCCTAAACCCTAAACCCTAAACCCTAAGCCCTAAACCCTAAACCCTAAACCCTAAACCCTAAACCCCAAACCCTAAACCCTAAACCCTAAACCCCAAGATCCCTAAGCCCTAAACCCTAAACCCTAAACCCTAAACCCTAAACCCCAAACCCCAAGATCCCTAAGCCCTAAACCCACTTGGCCGCCGCAGGCTGATTCCGAGACTGACTTGTTTGGGAGGCTGAGGAGGTCGGCTTTAGCAGGGTTCAGGGTTCAGGGTTCAGGGTTCAGGGTTTAGGGTTTAGGGTTTAGGGTTTAGGGTTTAGAAAGTCAAGCTAAGCCCGAAGCCCTTGAGCGAACCCCCCCCCTCCCGAGCCCCCCGAGAACAGTGAAGATGGGTTTTAGGATTCAGAGTGTAGGGTTTGCTTTGAGAAGCTTTGCTGGCACGGCTCGCACCTTTGTCGCTTCTAGGGGGTCGCCTCCCCCTTTGAAAACATAAATTCCTTAAGTCCGGGGGTTAAGGGTTTAGGGTTTGGGACGAAAAGTTTAGGTTTTCGGGTTTAGGGCTCAGGGTTTAGGGGTCCAGTATTTTCATGTCAGCTCCCCCATGTCCCCGAGACCTGAGCTTCTCAAACCTCTTGAACTCTCATCCACCCCCCTACGCCCTAGGCCCGAAACCTTTCAACCCTAAGCCCTAAACCCGGAACTCTAGACCCTAGACCCTAGACCCTAAGCCCTAAACCCTAAACCTTGAAACCCGAAACCCTTAGAAAAGCATTCTGTCCTTTCTCAAGCCCTAACGTTCCAAAGACTAGAGCCCTCTCATTCGGCGCCAGTCCGGCCCGGCCAAGCATCCTCGCCACAGCTGGGCACCCTAAGCCCTAAGCCCTAAGCCCTAAGCCCTAAGCCCTAAGCCCTAAGCCCTAAGCCCTAAGCCCTAAGCCCTAAGCCCTAAGCCCTAAGCCCTAAGCCCTAAGCCCTAAGCCCTAAGCCCCAAACCCTAAACCCTACGCCCTAAACCCTAAACCCTAAGCCCTAAACCCTGAACCCTGAACCCTAAACCCTGAGCCCCTCCGACGTTGGGACAAAACTCTTCTGTCACGAACGGGCCCATGTAAGTAGGGCTAGGCCTGATGGACGCCGAGAAAGCCTAATTCAGGAGCCTTAATAACTAGGGTTTAGGGTTTAGGGTTAGGGTTTAGTTTAGGGTTTAGGGTTTAGGGTTTAGGGTTTAGGGTTTGGGGGCGGGTGATTATAGTGCAACTATAGGGGGACCATAAGGGAATACTATTAGTAGTTATTCCGACCCCTATATGATGGACATGTAGAGTGTTTAGTTAGGACCCAGAGAAAGCCCTCAACTCGGGTTTCGGGTTTTGGGTTCAGGGTCCTAGGCCCCAGAGTTTGGCTCCCGTCTTTAATCCCAAGGTTATAAGTTGGAAGGGCTGGAAATCCCCTACTCAATGCCACTGCAGCCTTACAAACTCGAGGTACCCTCTGAAAAGGCCCTAAAACCTAAACCCTAATCCCCAAACCCTCAACCCTAAACCCTCAACCCTAAACCCTCAACCCTCAACCCTCAACCCTCAACCCTCAACCCTCAACCCTCAACCCTCAACCCTCAACCCTCACCCCTCACCCCTCCCCTCAACCCTCAACCCTCAACCCTCAACCCTCAACCCTCAACCCTCAACCCTCACCCCTCAACCCTCAACCCTCAACCCTCAACCCTCAACCCTCAACCCTCAACCCTCAACCCTCAACCCTCAACCCTCAACCCTCAACCCTCAACCCTCAACCCTCAACCCTCAAACCTCAACCCTCAACCCTCAACCCTCAACCCTCAACCCTCAACCCTCAACCCTCAACCCTAGCAGGAGGTGGCGCCTGGCCTTGGGCGCGGGCGCGGCGCTGGGCCTTCTTGCCCTCACCGGCGCGGTTCCCCAAGTTTAGGGCTGAGGGCTGAGGGCTTAGGGTTTAGGGTTTAGGGCTGAGGGTTTAGGAAGTTCAGGGTTTTTTGGGGGTTTTGACTTGTTGGGTGTAGGAATCTTCGGGTTGTAGGGCTTGAGGGCTTGAGGGCTTGAGGGCTTGAGGGGTTCTTTGCGGCTTGAAGGTGGTTGAGGTATTTAGGTCTTCCGGAGTTTAGGAGCTTCTGGAATCTATGTTGCGGGCACAGTTTTCCTTTGGTTGTTATTTGGGGTCGCCGCTTCAGTCCACGCTCAAAGACACCAAGGTTCCTCTACCCTAACTCCTAAACCCTAAGCAGCATCGTTGTTCTTTTAAACTTACAGGGTCCCTAGCCTTAAACCCTAAATCTCAAATTGAGGCCAAGCTAAACTCCATCAGGCTGTATCGGCAAACCTTGAGCCAATCTTAACGGCACATTCCGGGGCCGCACCTAAGCTTGCACGATGGAGGCGCAGGATCTGCACCCATGCCGTTGTCGAGCACGTCCCTTTCCACCTGGCAACAGGGCAAGGAGGATGCGCTTGTTTTTGTTCAACTTGCCGGCGGTCACAGTGTCCCTCGAAGCGGATGCTGCTTCAACATCACCCTGGCGAACTTCAGAGTGGGGTGGAACCCCAGTTTTCAGTGGCCCAGATCAATGATGTGTTCGATAAACTGGCCGCAGAGGGGTAATTGATCTCAGAAGCAGAAGAAATCTGAACAGAACGCACGCTGTTGGAGAAGAAGGCATCGGTCTTCTCCGACTGCACCGATTGTATTCGACTGGCGGCTGCAAGCTTCGACGCTGCGGGCTGTTTCAAGGGTTGCGGCCACGATCCTCCGTGCCTGCTTCAGCTCCTAGCAGCTCCTAGCACTTAAGGCAGGTTTGAGAGCGTTGCGTCAACAAAACCCCTGAACCCTAAGGGTATTTTTGCCCACGATTCGCGTACTGACACGAGGCGCCGTGGCTCCATCCATGCCCACATTGTGGGCGAGGACTTCATGGGGTCCCCACCAACCCCCCCCCCCCCCTGAGAGGTGCCTAAGGAAGCGCCTCAAGGGACCCTCGATTCCCCATCTAGCACCCCTAGGGCCCAGGGTTTAGGGTGAGGGGCACGACATCCTGTCCTGAACTCCACTCGCCTAAACCCTAGACCCTAACACCCGAAACTCTCAGCCCTAATCCAAAAACCCTCAACCTGTGCGCAAACAAGGGAAGCACACCCTAGTTTGAGAAGACGCCAGGGCTAAAACCGCATAGTTGCAGAGGCGAGTCGTGCAGATGCTTGAAGCACTGCAGGGCTAAAAGAGTTTATAGGGTTTAGGGTTCAGGGTTTAGGGCTTAGGGTTTAGGGCTTAGGGGGCCCCGAAACCTTAAATTAAGGGATATAAGGAGGGACCCCCAGAAGGAACCCCCCATGGAACCACTACATGCAAAGCCCTGAAGCCTTAAACCCCAAAGCCTTAAACCTGAACGACAACTCGATGTCAGGCCTTTGAGTTCACGTCTAAGCCGAGCATAGAAAGGTTTGGAAACAGGAGAGTTTAGGGCCGTTTCGGGTTTAGGTTGCCGAGTGAGGGCCGATAACTCCAACACTACGAGCGCGCCTTAACCCCCCCCCCCCCCCCGAAGCTCGATACACCTAGCTCATGGGGACTTCGGCCCTCAACCCTAAACCCCAAACCCTAAACTCTAGACCCTAAACCCTAAACCCTAAACCCTAAACCCTAAACCCTAAACCCTAAACCCTAAACCCTAAACCCCAAACCCCAAACCCTAAACCCTAAACCCTAAACCTTAAACCCTAAACCCCAAACCCTAAACCCCAAACCCCAAAACCCCAGGACCTCGGACGTCGAGATGAAGGCGGCGAGCTGGGAGCAACTGCCCGGAATCGAGCCGGCGATGCGCAAAGCGCAGAGTCCCTTGGTTGATTCAGGGTTCTGGGGTTTAGGGTTTGGGGGGGTACTTGGTCTAGGGTTTGGGGTTTCGGGTTTAGGGTTTGGGGAGTATATAGGGTTGAGGGTTTGGGGTTTAGGGTTTGGGGTTTGAGGTTTGGGGTTGTAGAGTTGGGACTGGGGATGTGACGTTCGTTCAGGGTAGGACTGGGTTTTAGGGTTTAGGGTGGGGGGCTGTGCCCCTTTTTTGGGCGTTGCGCGGTTATCTTTGCGTTGTGGAAGGGGGTCATACCCTAAATTAAGGGGAAGGGGGCCCCAAACCACGAACTCTAAACCCGAGGCTCCAAACCCGAAACCCCAAACCCCTAAACCCCCCTAAACCCCTAATCCCCTAAACCATAAACTGGCCTTAACCCTAAACCCTAAACCCTAAACCCTAAACCCTAAACCCTAAACCCTAAACCCTAAACCCTAAACCCTAAACCCTAAACCCTAAACCCTAAACCCTAAACCCCAAACCCTAAACCCTAAACCCTAGACCCTAGACCCTAGACCCTAAACCCTAAACCCTAAACCCTAAACCCTATGGCTTCCTGCACGTTCCCCCTCTCAAGGATACCCAGTAGGGGATCTTAGCAGGAGACCTGGGTCCCACTTCCCTACTTGAAGGTTCATGGTACTTACTAACCACTTATAACTGTACTTATAACCCTACTTATAATACCCCTAAAAGGCCTTATGGGGGTTATCCCAATTATAAGTAGGGTTATAAGCCCAGTTATCAGTGGTTCTTAAGTCCCATGAACCTCCAAGTAAGCCCTCCCAACCTCAAGGCCTGTCTTGGTAGCAGAGTAGGTCACCTTTAAAACCCTTGTTGGGGGAATGCATGATCCCTATATCATCCCTGAAGGTGAAGCTTGAGTTCCCCTATAGGGTACTGTACCCCAAACCCTAAGCCCTCAACCCTCAACCCTCAACCCTCAACCCTAAACTCAAGGGATTCAGACTCGTACCCTTAAGGTTGTACCCCTAAAGGTTCCCCCTAACATACTCCTAATATGGCCCTCATATTCCCTTAAGGATCCTTAAAAGGGGCCCCAAAACCCAAGGGTACAACCCTAAGGGTCCAAGGTAGAACCCCTAGATAAACCCTAAACCCTAAACCCTAAACCCTAAACCCTAAACCCTAAACCCTAAACCATAAACCCTAAACCCCGGAGAACAAAAGCCGTTCGGCACAGGCATGAAGCCGGTGGCCCCCTTGCGTAGCCTCCATGACCTCTTCTACGATTCACAGCCTGAAGAGTTTCCAAGCGGAACTTAGGGTTTAGGGTTTCGTGCTTCGGGTTTCGGGTTTAGGGTTTAGGGCCTCGAAAAATCTCAATATCCCGCAGGGCGGAAACCTTGCGGGTTTGCAGGTCTTGTCCGGGGTCGGAAGGGTGAAGACTTGAGGTTTGTGGGGTTTGGGGCTGAGGTTTAAAGGGCCTGTAGGGTCCAGTGCTTGGGGGCATGCGGCAAATCGCAGACTGTCCCTTCGAATTGTCTAACCCCCTGCAGTTGACATCTTCTTTGCTCACTGACTTCGACAGACTTTCGCCCGTGTCACCCCAAACGCCTTCTGACTAAATGCTCCCTGAACCCTAGACCCTAAACCCTAAACCATAAACCCTAAACCCTAAACCCTACACCCTAAACCCTAAACTCTAAACCCTGAACCCTAACCCCTGACCCCTAACCCCTAAACCCTAAACACCAAACGCAAAACTGCTCTTTTGTCACGGATCATGAAAAGTGTGGGGGGGGGGGGGGGCTCTTCTTTCCAGATCACGTTGAGGGCTTGGTTTGTAGGATTGAAAAGCCACACGAAAACCCCAAACTCCTGCAAGCTTGGGGGTTTGATTTTAGGATTTAGGGATTAGGGTTTAGGGTAGGGTTTAGGGTGCAGGGTTCAGGGTTTCGGGGACTAAGTCTCTGTGTTTTAGGTACGTACCTGAGATCTCAGGCGGGAGGGTGTATGGTTTCTGGGGTCTTTCGCAGCAAGAGAAGCACACACATCAGCACATAGAACTAGGTAGGCCCCTGGAACATTTTTTATTTCCCTTATTGGGTTTAAGAGGATCATATTCAGGAATATTTTTCAGAGGGTTTTAAGGGCCATCCTAGAGAAGCAATTGCACAATGACAGGACGGAAGCAAATCATTGCATTGTTATAGAGGCCCGCCCGCAAAATACGAAGGAACCCTTAGGGTTTAGGGTTTAGGGTTTAGGGTTTAGGGTTTAGGGTTTAAGGTTTAGGGAACCCTTAGGGTTCAGGGTTTAGGAGTGACCCAAAACCCTAAAATAACCCGGAAGCCCCGAAGCCCCAAAGCCCCAGAACCCTGAACCTGAAACCTTAAATCAACCGCCAAAGAATTCAGGGTTCCGTGGATCAGAACGGAGTGCGTCATCGACTCGATTCAGGTGCTGAGGGCCAAGGGTTAGGGTTTAGGGTTTAGGGTTTGGGGTTTTGGGTTTGGGGTTTGGGGTTTGGGGTTTAGGGTTTGGGGTTTGGAGTTTAGGGTTTAGGGTTTGGGGTTTAGGGTTCAGGGTTTAGGGCTTGTTTCAGTGGGCTTGCAGGCTTGTGGGCCAATTTTACCCGAAAGCTCGCCTAAACCCCCAAACCTGGGGAGGGCACTGCTGCCCATACCCTAAACCCTAAACCCTAAACCCTAAACCCTAAACCCTAAACCCTAAACCCTAAACCCTAAACCCTAAACCCTAAACCCTAAACCCTAAACCCTAAACCATAAACCCTAAACCCTAAACCCTAAACCCTGAACCCTGAACCCTAAACCCTAAACCCTAAACCCTAAACCCTAAACCCTGAGGGTCTAGGGTCTAGGGTCTAGGGTCTAGGGTTTAGGGTTTTTTAGGGTTTAGGGTTTAGGGTTTAGGGTTTAGGGTTTAAGGTTTAGGGACAACCCCTACGTGGCCCCGTTGGCGACGCGTTTTAACTATGCAGCTGTTAACTGCCGCACCTGCTGACGTGTTTTACGCTCTGGGCCCCTGGCTAAGATTCCTGGACTTGGGGGTACAGCCCTATTTCCTAAAAGAGAATAGGTGGGGGGTGGGGCTGCTAAGCTATGCAAGCGCGCGATAGGGAGTGCGCCCCGCGCGTACGGTGATTCGAACCCTAAGCCCTAAGCACTGAACCCCCTAGACCCTTTGATGCAGGGGAACTCTGGGGATCCAGTTTAGGGTTTTTGGTTGAGGGTTTTCATGGGGGCCTCAGGTTCAGGGTTTAAGATTTTAGGGCTTAGGGTTTTATGGCTTCAGGGTTTAAGGCATAGGGTTTGATGGTATAGACTGTCTTCCAGGGCTCAGGGTTGAGGGCGTTAGTATTCCTCTGGGGCTTGGGCTCCATCGAGTTTAGAGTTGCAGGGTTGAAGGGTTCCATGGCGTGCTGTTCACAGGTCCTCATCGGCAATTCGTAGGTTTGGTGGGCCTACGTCCGATAAAGATGTAAGCTTAGGCCCGAATCCTAAACTTTGGAACTCTAGGTTCTAAGCCTAAGCATCCTAAGCTCTATGAACCCTCTAAGCCCTCTAAGCCCTCTAAGCCCTATGAACCCTATAAACAATATAAACCCGATACACCCCACCCTTTAACTCTAAACCCTGAACATTAAACCTGGAACCCTCAACCGCAAGAAAACAGTACCGTGTATGTTGTACTGTATTCGACGAGCAGATGATCTTATATGGTCTTTCATCATATTGTAATTCATTATGCTGTTTGTTGCATATCCCGTTTAGCGCATTTTGCAACATGGGTTACTAAATGACACACAGTAAATAATGCTACACTTCACAAGCTGTACATATTACGTAATAATCGATGTTATATATATGTACATATACAGATACGGCATATAATATGTATGTCTAACATTGTGTGAGACATTTTCATGTGCATTTCCCATATTATAGGGCAAGATATGATACGCGCTATATAGCTGCAATGAAAATTTCCATTGTCTACAATACATATTATTCATGTTTTCTGAAATGTTATTTGCTTTTTAGAATATGTATGATATGTGGTGGTACATGATCTATGATGTATGACATCTGACAGTGTCGATTCTAAATCTCTTTTTTAAGAAGTTGTAGGCGTTGCTGCAAAGACATCTCTCTCTCTCTCTCTCTCTCTCTCTTGCTCTCTTCCAGCCTCTACAGCCCTGCAAGAAAGCTTACAGAAATGGCAGTACAAGATTATTGTTCACTATTAACCAGGTACCTGAGTACGGTTTTTGCCGCACACGACCCTGCAACAGACTCTCAGACATCCTCAGACCAAGCGCCTGAAAGGACGTAGCTATGCCGTACAGCTGGTCGCGCTGCCCAAGGCAACAAATAGTTATGGAGACGGCTGCAGGGAAAAACATTACAAAGGTACTGTTTACAAAGTACCTTTTTCAAGCACGCAACCCCGCAACGGAATCCTCAGACCACGCGTGACTTCAGGCAACTTAACAATCACCACGCCTTTTCTTCAAAAGCTCTTTGACGGGACGTCCCAGAGTTTCCTGCGTGGCTGCGTACAAACTCCATCTTCTCAAAGATTACTGCGTGGCAGCCGATCTTGATCCACAGGCCCACATAGGCATGTCTCCCATGCCCTAAAGGTCCGCAGTACTCCTTGGTGAGCTGGAAAGCTTTGACATTCATCACGATGATTTTCAAGCGTAGCCGACTGGTGTTGTTGTTAAGTTTGCAACAACGCGCTCCTAAGGAAGAGGCTGCGCCGCTGGACGACAGCTCGATACACACTGCCACAAGGACCGCCTTCATGTGTTAGAGGAAGCGTCTCAGTGGCAGCAGACATCAGCATGCTGGAAACAGCCATCGACATCCCACATCGAGGAATCACACTCCACGACATAGGCCAGTACAGGGCTGTGCTGATTACGCAGCAGGAGTGGGCGGTTTCAAAGGGCTTGGTGGTCATCAATGAGAGATTGGACCCAAAGGCGTTCCGCGTGCCGTCCTCGTGCGTGAAGCTGCGCTTCCAGCCAGACCAAAATGTGCCGTGGCCGTGGAGGTGTGCGGCGTGTCGAAGGACTTCATTTGCGTGCGGGCGCGCTTTCGAGTGATGCTTGGATGCGAGCAACTATATACGCAAATAAAGCTGCGTGGATATTGAATATTTTAATCTTCTGTATAGATGTTGCTTCCCTACTACTCGGGAAAAGACTTTCTGCGCCGGTAATGGGAGTACAAGGGCCGCTACTTCGCGTGCTGATCGCCAAGGACAAAGATGGTCAGGCGCGTCGCGCGCAGATGGTTGGCGACGATTTTTGTAGCCTTGGCCAAGACGCCGGTGTGTCGGCTTGGGGCTCTGTATGTGTGTGTGTGTGTGTCTCTGACTGTCGCACTGCTTTGTGATGCTTGCCCACGAAGCGAAGGTCAGGATCGGTCAGGACGCCGGCAACTTGCGGGCCCGTGGCAAGAGGCCGACCCGCGCCCACCAAACCTCACCCCAGTGGACGACAATGGAGTACACGCGCATCCAGACGGTGCTTGACGACCTTGGCCAACCTCAGCACACGCGAGCCGAAGTCCGACGTGTAGTTGAGTGTGTCAAGAGCAGAAAAAACCTTAAACCTTAAAAGCCTTAAACGCCTCAAAACTTAAGTTTTCACATCCTCGGCTGCTCATGTCGCTGACAGAGGCAGAGACAAGGAATCTGAAGGCCCTGCTTTAGAAGCTTTGCCGATGCCAAACCCGCGAGTTGGGGGAACCTCAATTGGACTCACCTGACGAACAAGATCTTCTGAACAACGCATCAAGCAAGTGAATGGAGTCAATGAACGACGAGGGCAAGAACAAGCTAAAGGCGTCACCTGAGGCTGCGGAGAAAGAAGGCGAAGAAAACGGCTATGGATTGGGTGCGGTCGGGGCAAAAGTTTGGTTTAGCAAATACTAGGGTTTGAGCTAGCAAGTAGTGCACTTCCCATATCATTCGAACTCACTTCACGTTTCTGAACAGAATAAAGCCTGAAACCCTCCAACCCTGAATCCTAAACTCAACCCCCAAGGAAACCCCAGACCCTAGAAGCTAGAATTCAGAACCCCACAAGCATCCTGATCAGGCGATGACCTTTCTCGGTGAGGCGATAACTTTCCTCTACCGTGCCATCGACTCCCCCGCCCGGGCCCTCGGAACAAATGGGGGTTTCCTAAATTCGGGGGTATCTTGTTGGAGACCTTCTTTTCAGGGATCCTTCTATTTGGGGGGGGGATATTTAGGGGTCCCCCTGCTTTCATAAACCCCCAAATGGGGTTGGTTTGAGGGTCAGGATTCAAGATCTCGGGTTTAGGGTTTTTCTTTCGTGTTTATGGGCTTATAGGGTTGGGGCAGATAGGGCTTCAGGGGGTTGAGGTAGTTGAGGGTTTGGGAGATTCAGGGTTGAGGGTTTATGGTTTAGGGTTCAGGGTTTAGGGTTGAGGGGTTAGAGCGCTTGGTGTTCAACTTCAAGTAAACCCTAGGCCCTAAACCGAACCCCAAAGATCTGGAATCCGCACGATGCTTCTCCCATCGCGTTCTAACGGACAGGTTAGGATTTAGGGCTTAGAGCTAGGGTTCTTGGAGTTTAGGATTTAGGGGGCCCCCTGCATGGTGCTTGAAGGATTGGGCAAGGTGCACGCATGACACCGCGAGGCTCAGGGGCATTCGTAGGGCCTAAATCCTGAACCTTGAACCCCTATCCCTAAACCCAAACCTTGAACCCGAAAACCCAGACCGTAAGCCCTAAGCCCCAAACCCCAAACCCCACACCCCAAACCCCAAACCTTAAGCCCTAAACCCTAAGCCCTAAGCCCTAAGCCCTAAGCCCTAAGCCCTAATCCCTAAGCCCTAAGCCCTAAGCCCTAAGCCCTAAGCCCTAAGCCCTAAGCCCTAAGCCCTAAGCCCTAAGCCCTAAGCCCTAAGCCCTAAGCCCTAAGCCCTAAGCCCTAAACCCTAAGCCCTAAGCCCTAAGCCCTAAGCCCTAAACCTGCCCCCTCAAGCCCTAAGATCTCAGGCCCCCCCAAGCCGTGGGCTGCGAATGCCAGGAGCGCCGCTGCCCCGAGAGCTCGCCGGCCGGGTGCGCGATGAGCGTTGCTGGCGTTATAACGCTGCTCGGGCGGCACCTAATACAGGGGTCGGAAAAAGTTCTAGTAGTATTCCTTGTGGTCCCTTTATAAATATACTACAAGAACCCCCAAAACCCTATTTTCATTGTTAAGGCCTCTATACTAGGACTTCTTAGGGTTTAGGCTTTAGGGTTTGGGGTTCAGGGTGGCGACATGTTTTGATTCCCTGCTTGTGTTGACATAAGGCTAAGAGGGTTTAGGAGGCTTTGGGAGGGCTTGTGACGTTTAAGTTCGTCAGTGTGAAGCACCCTAAACCCTTAACCCTAAACACTAAACCCTAAACCCTAAACTTGAAACCCTAAGCCCGAAAGCCCTAAGCCCCGCTCCAAAGCACATAGTGTACTCAAATTTCTTTGGTAGCGAGGCTCTTGGTGGCTCCACGAAGCGAACCGCTTGAGGGCTTCTCTTCTCCAACTCCTTTTTTTTTTTTTTTTCTCTCTCTCTCTCTCTCTCTCTTCTCTCTTCCTCTCTTCGTCTCTCTCTCTCTCTCACACTCTCTCTGCCTCTCTCTGTATCTCTCTCTCCCCCCCCTATTTTTCCTCTGTGTAGCTTTATCACTAGCTGTTTGTGTAGAGCGTGGAAGCAACTCAATGTAAAGCAAGGCAAGCCAAGGTAGGTATGTACGGGATTTTAAGAGTTTTAGGGTTTAGGGTTTCGTGGCTTTAGGGTTTTTAGGGTTTAGGGTTTTAGGGTTTTTAGGGTTTTAGGGTTTTTAGGGTTTTAGGGTTAGGGGTTCAGGGCTCTAACCCTTTAACCCCTAAGTGTCGAATCCTTGAAGGTGCGCCCTGAGCCCAGCACCCTGAGCTTTTGGCAAAGGTCCTTTTCCTGGGTGAGGACTTCTTAGGGTTTTAGGCTTTAGGGTGTTAGGGTTTAGGGTTTAGGGTTTTAGGGTTTAGGGTTTAGGGTGTAGGGTTGAGGGTTTATGGTGTTAAACAAGGTCCCTTTCCTGGGTGAGCTCCTTCATCGCCCTTGCTGCCAATGCTTGTGGCAAGGCCAACGGCTGTTGTTTTTTGTTTTTTTCGTTGGGGGTCGGGGGAGGGGGGGCGGGGCTTAAAAAAACCTGCAACAAATTTCCAAAAGCCTGTAAACCCTGAACCCCAAACCCCGAAGACCCCTGTGGGTATTAGTAAGGTTCGCCTTTTTTCTACGCAACCTCAAGCAACCCTAAGTATCTCGAAGCAACCTAAAGAGCCCTCAGCAACCCTGAACAATTCCCAATTCTCAGTTGGGGTTGAGGGGTTTAGTGGTTGGGTGTTGGGGTTTGGGGTCTTGGAGTTCAGGGCATAGGGTTTTCAAGCTTACGGAAGGGTCTTTGCACGTTTTTTCAAGGCCTTTGAGGGCTGCCGAGGGTGCGTTCACTGCAGAGGGCTTAGGCCTCTAGAGCCTCCTTAGGAATGATGCCGGGTTTTTGGTTTATGTGGTCTAGGGTGGTTTAGGGTTTAGGGTTTGGGGTTTGGGGTTTAGGGTTCAACGAATGGAGCTTAGGGTCTCGGAATTTGAGGCAGTGTTTGGGTGGCCCCCCCCGCACTACTGGGGTGCCTAATAAATGCCCTCATAGCATCATAACCTAAACCCTAAGCCCTAAGCCTTAAACCCTCAACCCTCAACCTTAAACCCTAAACCCTAAACCGTAAACCCTAAACCCTAAACCCTAAACCCTAAACCCTAAACCCTAGACCCTAGACCCTAGACCCTGGACCCTAGACCCTAAACCCTAAACCCTAAACCCTAACCCTAAACCCTAAACCCTAAGCCCGAAGCCCGAAGCCCTGAACCCTTAGTCCCAACCCCTTCTCTAAGAGTGAAGCCTGAGCCTTACAGGGTCTACACGTCTACCTGCTTGGCAAGCATACTAAACGGTTGAGACCCCAGCCCTATGAAAAACCCTCCGCGAAACCCCCAGACCCTAAACCCTAAGCCCCAAACCCTAAACCCCAAGGAAGGCTCCGTGCCCTGAAGCCTGAAGCCCCAACCTTCACTGAACCCCTGACGCTTTTGGGTTGCTAGGGTATAAGCCCCATAAACCCCACAAGCCCTGTGAACCCTGTAGCCCCTTTGAACCCTAGAATCCCTAAAAAGCCTATACACGCTGTAAACCCTATGAACCCTAAATCCTAACCCTTAACCCTAAGCCCTAAACCCTAAACCCCAAACCCCAAACCCTAAACCCTATGCCTTAACGTTCTACTGACAAGAGGCCGTCAACATCGACGCCCTCTGCGCCGGCGACTTCCTAGCGCTGAGACGCGTCTGCCATCGGGTTCGGCTAAGGGGCGTCACCTTGGAGGATCATGGTACTTCTTAGCCAGTTCTAACTGTGCTTAGAACTGTACAGAGAACTATGAGGGCACTTAAGGGGCTTATAAGTGGGTGAGAAGTACAGTGAAAATTGGTTAGTAAGTACCATGAACCTCCAAGTAACCCTAAGCTCCAAACCCGGTTCCGTCCTTGTAGGACTCAGGCCATGCGGCTCAGGTTTAGGGTTTAGGGTTTAGGGTTTAGGGTTTAGGGTTTAGGGTTTAGGGTTTAGGGTTTAGGGTTTAGGGTTTAGGGTTTAGGGTTTAGGGTTTAGGGTTTAGGGCCACCCTGACCCCTAAAACCCCTAAAAGCCCTGAAAGCCCTGAAAGCCCTAAAAGCCCGAAAAACCCTAAAACCCCAAAAGCCCTAAACCTTAAACCCTAACTCGGGATTTAGGGGCTAAGGGTTTAGGGCTTGTGAGGTTCGGGGCTTCGAGTCTCATCCAAGAAGTTTGGGGCCAGTTTGGGGTTGGGTTTAGGGTTTGCGGTGTCGGGTTTTGGGTTTAGGGAACCCTAAATCCCAACCCCCAAAACCCTCAACTCCTAAACCCTAAAACCTAAACTCTAACCCCCAAACCCTGAGCCCTAAAACCCTAAACCCGAAACCAAAGCCCAAGACCGAAAACCCCAATCACTAGATAATACTGGATATAGCAATGATTATGACCCAAATTTGGACATTGCGGTTATGAATAACAATCCGTGCCGCGCCCGGCGGGTTGCCCCCGCCGCCGTCCCCAAACCTTAAACCCTAAACGCCTAAGCCCTAAGTCACTAAACCACCAAATCCTGAATTTCTGAACCTTTGCCCGTCAACCCCCGAAGTCTTTAAGTCCTGAGATCCCAAAACCAAACAACAGCAAAAACGCCGTAGAATCCATAAAGCCCGAAAAGACCCTAAACAAACACCCTTGACCCCTAACATGCCCCGCGCCCCCCCGCCCCCGCCCCCGCCCACCCCCCCCGCCCCCGCCCCCGCCCCCGCCCACCCCCCCCCCGCCCCGCCCCCCCACGCCACCCCCCCCCCCCCCCCCCCCCCCCGCCCCAAATCTGCCAGCAACAGCCCAAAACCCTCAACCCTTGAAGCCTTAAGCCCTGAGCCCGAGAAGCCTAAAACCCAAAACTCTTAGAAACGCTCAAGCCCTCAAACCCTCAAACCCTCAACCCTTGTCTCCCCCAACCCCAAACCCCAGATCCAAAACCCCAACACTTGCCTGGCAAAATGTTGAAGTTTCATGCCCCACATGTCATGTGAATCTGCAGACAGAAGGAGAAAAAGCATTGAACTTATTGGGTTTTCCAAGCAAGCCTGAAGGCCCCCGGAGAGGCGGAGAGGCAGAAAAGCCAAAGTGATCCTTATCTGGCTGCATAGGGCCCGAAAACCCCTGCCCTAAACCCTAAATCCCTGAGCCCAGAACCCAAGCCCCAAACCCCCCCCCCCCCCCCCCAAATAGTAGGACACCCTTATCATAAGGACCCCAATGAGGTACACCTAAACCCCATATAAACCTCAAACCCTAAATCCTACACCCTAAACCCGAAACCCCCAAACCCCCACATCCCTAGGATGGCCAACTTCGCCGAGTTGTCCACGGCAGCGGCGGCCATTCAACACGACCGGCTTTCGGGGGGGGGGGGGGGGGGTTTGGGGTTTTGGGGTTTGGGTTTTGGGTTTGGGGCTTGGGGTTTGGGGTTTTGGGGTTTGGGGTTTGGGGTTTGGGGTTTGGGGTTTGGGGGTTTTCGAAGGGTAATTATATGGGCGCTGAAAAGGGTCCGAAAAGGGTATATAAAGGGGTATATAAGGGGTAAGGGCCCATACTAAGGGACCATATAACTACCTAAGAGGTTTGGAGTTTTGGGGTTTGGGGTTTTGGGGTTGGGGGTTTGGTGGTTTGGTGGTTTGGGGTTGGGGGTTTGGGGTTTGGGGTTTTTGGTGTTTGGGGTTTGGTGATTGGTGTTTGGGGCTTGGGTTTTTTGGGTTTGGGGTGTGGGGTTTTGGGCTTAGAGTGTAGGGTTTTGGGTTCATGAGGGTTAAGCGTTCGGGATTGGGTTTGGGGTCCCTGGCTTGTTGAGTTTGGGGGCTGGGGAGGATTTTGAGCAGGGCCGGGTCTCTTTAAGATTTACTTCAGTGTAGTGCCCAGTTCTTGTTTTATTCAGCCACTCATGTATACTACGTACCCTCACCTGAACCCCCTCACCCCCCCACCTTAAAACAAGATCTATGGAAGCCTCAACCCTACCCCGAAGCCCTGTTAGGGTTTAGGGTTTAGGCTTTAGGGTTTTGGGGAGCCATATAGGGTTTAGGGTTTGGGGATACTAGGACCCGGAGTAGGCCCTCATTTCCTTTTTGCTGGCGTTGGGGTTCCCTTATAGTCCCCTTAAACCCAAAAAGGGTACCCTTCTTAGTCCTAGGTTAAGTTGTTGGGCCCGTGCTTTCATCGCGCAGGAATATACATGCAACCAACATCGACATAAGCGAGGGGAAGTTTTGCACAGAGATTTCCGCGTGTCAAAGAGCAAGAGTTAATACATCAAATACATTATACATAGGGTCCATCGAAAAACGTGTCACAGAGAATCCATCTCTGAACCCCTAAACCCCGAGCCCTCAGTATCATACGTACCCTAAACCAAGCCCTAAACCCCAAACACTCAACCCTGAACCCCAAACCCTAAACCCTTAAAAGGGGTTTTATGGGGATCCTGCTGGGTTTTAGGCTTTGGGATCCCCTGGGTTACACGGCTCCGACACTTGGCCAAGGCCCATTTGGCTAGAGAGACTGACGACTGGCTTCGGATTGAAGAGTTTAGGGTATAGGGGTTTAGGGCTTGGGGTTTTAGGGTTTAGGGCTTAGGGTTTTAGGGTCTAGGGTTTGGGGTTTAGGGTTCAGGGATTAGGGTTAGGGTATGGGGTTTAGGGTTTGGGGTTTTAGGGTTTGGGGTTTTAGGGTTTAGGGTTTGGGGTCGAGGGTTTCGGGTTCAGGGTTGGGGTGAGAAGCATCGCGGTAAGCCCTAATCCCGAACCCCTAAACCCTAAACCCTAAACCCTAAACCCTAAACCCTAAACCCTAAACCCCCTAAACCCTAAACCCTAAACCCTAAACCCCCTAAACCCTAAACCCTAAACCCTCAAACCCTCAGTACCCTCTGAACCCTAAATCCTACACTGTGAGTTGCACCCCTGAGTCCTTGTGCAACTCCCTGAAGCCCTAAACCCTAAACCCTAAACCCTAAACCCTAAACCCTAAACCCTAAACCCTAAACCCTAAACCCTAAACCCTAAACCCTAAACCCTAAACCCTGATGAAGCCAAATCCTGGAGAGGATTGTCAGGAGGGCGCAGCAGGGGCCTTCCTGCTCGCCCCGTGGCATCAGAGGGTTTTGGGTTTAGGGTTTAGGGTTTAGGGCGGTCGGAGTAGACAGCCGGTGTCAGAATAGGGAAGAACACGATTTGAGCAGTTCTCTGAATTATGACCGTTTGGTCTTTTTGTTGTGGGGAATCCATGAATGATGACACCTTTTGGGGGTACCAGTACCCTAACTCTCCAGGCTCTGCATTGGCATAGGAACGCCCTGTTAAACAGGGACCCTACTTTTTTCACAGCATTTGACTATCGGGTTAAATCTGACCAGACCCCAACCCCAGGACTATCACACTGCATCGCGCAGATGGCGTTCTTTCTTTTTTTGCCAAGAAGTCACCGAACCCGACAAGGTTGAGGGTCGAACCCGAAGGGTTTAGGGTTTAGGGTCGAACCCCAAGGGTTTAGGGTTTAGGGTCGAACCCGAAGGGTTTAGGGTTTAGGGTTTAGGGTTTAGGGTTTAGGGTTTAGGGTTTAGGGTTTAGGGTTTAGGGTTTAGGCCTGAAAGGCTTTCCTATTTTGTAGCTTTCGGGCTCAAGTATATACGAGATGGGCACATGGACTCTCTACGGAAATATTACTCCGTGAGTCAAGGGTCCGGTAGGGCTTGAGAACTTGGTGTTTTGTTCTTGCTAGCCAAGGGTTTAGGGTTTAGGGTTTAGGGTCTAGGGTTTAGGGTTTAGGGTTAGGATGGTGCCCTTTTGCCCTTTTTGGTTCACGATCCCTCACAAAGTCGCCAACCCCCAAAAAGGGCACCACTATTTTCTACTATGGTCACTAGATGTTCCCCCTTTGTACTAACAGTCCTTATAGGGATTGTAGGACCCCTATCATAATCCCCAGTAAGGACTGTTAGTATAAGGGGGAACATCCCAAGTAACTGGGCTACCAAAATTATCGGGTTTGTCAAGAGCGTGTCGTTCCTAAGAGGCTTGCGCGGTACCTTTGGGGGCATGGGGCAACATTGGGCTACCCAGCGCTCCCCTATACAAGGTATATATAGGGGTAACCCTAAACCCTGCACCCTAAACCCTAAACCCTAAACCCTATATTGGGTATATACAGGGGGCTATGTAGGGGAATAAGACGAAGGTTCCCTTCTAGGGGCGCCTCCTTGGATTCCTTGAAAACCAGAAAGCCTTCGGCCCCGCACACTAGCACACCTTAAACCCTAAACCCTAAACCCTAAACCCCAATCCCTAAACCCTAAACCTTAAACCCTCAACCCTCAACCCTAAACCCTAAACCCTAAACCCTAAACCCTAAACCCTAAACCCTAAACCCTAAACCCTAAACCCTAAACCCTCAACCCTGAACCCTAAACCCTAAACCCTAAACCCTGAACCCTAAACCCTAAACCCTCAACCCTGAACCCTAAACCCTAAACCCTGAGCCCGGAACCCTGAGCCCTGAGCCGAACTCAGGAGCAGAAGGAGGTAGAGAAGCCGAAGTGGCACCAGCCGCGGCACTGCAATTTAGGGCGGGGCTGTGAGGCTTCAGTTTTATTATGATCATTATTGCTATTATTATTGTTGTTATTATTAATATTAAAATTATTATTATTGTTGTTATCATTATTGTTGTTGTTATGCTTCTGATTGTGTTTTTTTTTTTTTTTTCTCAAATTTTTTGTTTTCATTTTATCAGGTTTCAAGGTTTTACTATAGGGCTGCTAGGGTTAGGGGCTTAGGGTGCTGTGGGGGGCTAGGGTTCGAGGGCTTCGGTGTTTGGGCTTGTGGTTTTGTTTTTTGTTGAGAGGGGGTGGGGGGGGGGGGGTGGGGGGCGGTTTAGGGTTTGTTTAGGGTGTTTTTATTTTATTTTTTTGCTGGGGGTGGGGGGCAGGTGCGCCCCAAACGAGATGGCTGCATCTGGCAGGTCTAAGTCCGAAATTCCCCAACCCCTCAACCCTACACCCTAAACCGGAAACCCTCCCCTTCTCCCCCTACCCACCACTAGTGTGAGGATGATCCAAGCGAAAGATTGACAAAAGGAAAGTTTAGGGTTTAGGGTTTAGGGTTTAGGTTTTAGGGTTTAGGGTTTAGGGTTTCCCGCTGTTTTTTGTCTTAACTTGAGCCCTGGCACGTTAACCAAGTGACACCCCAAGCATCTGTAGTAAACCCGCCCTGAACCCTAATCTTTATTCAGCCCTAAAACCCTAAACCGTCGAGTTTCCAGGTTTCTCCCGGCGGGGGCAGGCCCCACGGCAGAGAAGATCCACAAAGTGCGCGAGCGCGCGCGAGCTGGGATCCCGGAAACGTCGAGCGTGTTGAGATACCAATTCGAGTTTATGATATTATGGTCCTTAATATGGGGACTCTACCTTAGGGGTACTATAACCCCTATTCAGGCCTGACGGGTTTTCGGTTCTTTCTGCTGCTACTATGTTTGCTGGGCGACTATTGGGCTTCAGAGGGCTTTACTTGCTCGTGGCTCTGCGCGAATGTGCGCTGCCCTGCTAGCACAGAGGCGCAGCGGGAACCCAAATCAAGGCTTGTTAGCCCTAGAAGCCCTATACCCTAAACCCTAAACCCTAAACCCTGAACCCTGAACCCTGAACCCTGAACCCTGAACCCTAAACCCTCAACCCTCAACCCTAAACAACCCTCAACCCTAAACGACCACAAGCCTTAAGCCCTAAACTTCGCAGCCGCCGACCGCCCCACTCACTTGTCTTTTGGGGTGCTCTCGCAGGAGTTGCTTGGGAGGCCTCACCCTTCGTTCATCCTTCATCTCATTTCGTGCTGCATCATTCCTGGTGTCTGGTGCAACAAGGGCCGCACCCATACCCCCTTCTGACATCATTTCATCCGTTTTTTCACTTGTGCCATTCCCGGTGTCTGGCGCAAGTTGGGACCAACTTTTTCACCTCATCTTCATGCGTACATGGCCAACCCCCCCCCCCACCCTGAACATTAATCATTCTCATTCTTTTTGCAGTCGCAGTTCGTCTCACGTGCTCATGCCAAGACAAGTAGGGTTTGGGGTTCAGGATTTAGCGTTTCTGCTGCTCAGTTCAATCGCAATCGCGACATGGACTACTTCCAATGCTCCATGGATGTGACGAATGCTGCCACTTGGCTTAGCCAAGACTACCCGAAACCCGGTGTAGTGTCGCATCTGCAAAAGAAATCCCTAAACCCTGAGCCCTAAACCCTAAACCCGAAATCTAAACCCGAGACCCTCAGCCCTAAATTGAGATTTTGAGGGCCGCTGCGTCGTCCTTTGGCCCTGAAGGTGATCTCCTCAACACTCCTATAGGGACTCTGCAGAGTTTTAGGCTCGTTTTTTCTTCAAGGAAAACCTAGACCCTAAACCTCAACGCTAAACCCTAAACCTTAAACCCTAAACCCTCAACCCTAAGCCCTAACCCTAAGCCCTAGTCCCTAAACCCTAAACCCTTCCTGGCTTTGTAGGTCCGAAGCTTCCTAAATCGAATCCCACCCCACGTCCTTACTCACTGCTACAGCCGTCCACAGCCCTGAGCAAGGCTTACACCCTAATCACTACACCCTAAACTAACCCTAAACCCTAAAGGTTTAGGGTTTAGGGTTTAGGGTTTAGGGTTTAGGGTTTAGGGTTTAGGGTTTAGGATTTAGGGTTTAGGGTACGAGCCCGAACCCTAAACCCCAAACCATAAATCCTAAACCTCCTGAACCCTAAGCCCCCAAACCACAAAGCTTCTAGGACCCTGTGCCAAAGACGCAAAGGCAACCCAAACCAGAAGGCGGGAAACTCTGAAGACCCTATGGCTGCAGGCCAAAGCCCTTAGCTCTTTGATGAGGGTTAGGGTGTAGGGCTAGGGTTTAGGGTTCAGGGACCTTGCAACTCCCCAGAAATCGTGAAGTAGTTCGGATGTCGTGATCGCAACAGATCAGGCCGAACCCGAAACCCTAAACCCTAACAAAGCCCAACAACCCTGCAGCCCTAAACCCTAAACCCTAAACCCTAAACCCTAGACCCTAAACCCTAAACCCTAAACCCTAAACCCTAAACCCTAAACCCTAAACCCTAAACCCTAAACCCTAAACTCCCCAAGCCCCTCAAGGCTGCCTTCCTCGTCCGGGCGATCATGCAGATTCGGGCGGCCACCCTTGCCTGCTCAGACCCCAAGCTTCGGCCCCAGAGTAGGGTTGAGGGTTGAGGGTTTAGGGTTTAGGGTTTAGGGTTTAGGGTTTAGGGTTGAGGGTTTAGGGTTTAGGGTTCAGGGTTTAGGCCTTATCCCCTTTTTCCTAGGGCTTAGGTTCCCTTACAAGCCCCTTTAAAGAAGGGCACCCTTTTCATTCTTGGGTCTTTTCTTGGGTGTACCACCGGGGGGGGAGGGTTTCCGGGGTTCAGGGGGACGGTTTAGGGCGGCTTAGGCTTAGGGTTTAGGGTTTCTGGGTTTCTGGGTTTAGGGTTTAGGGTTTGGGGTTTAGGGCTTCTGGGTTCTCCGGGGGGGGGGGGGTTAGGGTTGAAGGTTTCTGGGCTGGGGGTGTTGGGCCGGTTCAGGGTTTCTGGGGTTCAGGGACGGTGTAGGGTTAGAGGTTCTGGTGTTTAGGTTTTTTTTTGGATTTGGGGTATAACAGGAGTATCCATATTTTGGGTTATACCCATATATATATATATATATATAAAAGGGCCTTAATGGTTTGAATAGGGTTTTGGGTGTTGTTACAGTAAAAAAATAAATAAATATAAATAAATAAATAAATAAATATATATATATATATATATATATATATATATTCGGACCACAAAGGAGTTTTTCAAAAATAGAAATACAGGCAAGACGAGCCGCCGCACAGAAATCCAAAAAAGCAGAGAAAGGAGAAAGCAAAACTCCACAAACTGAGAATGATGATGATTTTATGTCCTTGCTCCAAATCCTGAAGTAATGGCTGCTTTTCAAGATATTATGGAAAGGGAACTATTGGAAAGTATGTGAACAATTCCAAGGTAAAACTTACTGTTTGTTAGAAAGCTATGTTCAAAGCTCATTCAATGATGGGACAATGGGAGGGGGCACGCCAGGTGGAAAGGGAGGAATGCCAGGTGGAATGGGAGGACCAAAAGTCTCACACTAGCCCACCCTAGGGCCCAGAGAACCCCTCAACCCGAAGCCCTCAACCTTAAACCCTAAGCCTTGCGATGTTCCCCCTCATACTAGCAGTCCTCAACAGGGATTCGAGTAACCCCCCCCCCCCGATTATAATCCTTATAAAGGACTGTTAGTACAAGGGGCAACAACCCTAAACCCTAAACCCTAGACCCTAGACCCTAGACCCTAAACCCTAAACCCTAAACCCTAAACCCTAAACCCTAAACCCTAAACCTTAGACCCTAGACCCGAGACCCTAGACCCGAGACCCTAGACCCTAACCCTAAACCCTAAACCCTAAACCCTAAACCCTAAACCCTAAACCCTAAACCCTGCAAGCCAAGGGCCTGTGCCATTAACGTCCTGACGCTCGGCTCCCCACAGCCTGGATTGCTTGGGTTGCAGGGGTTTAGGGTTTAGGGTTTAGGGTTTAGGGTTTAGGGTTTAGGGTTTAGGGTTTAGGGTTTAGGGTCAGGGTTTAGGGTTTTGGGTTTAGGGGTTGCAGGGGTTTAAGGTGTGCAGGGGTTGAGGGTTTTAGGGGTTTAGGGCTCCATGGTTTTCAGCTTTAGGGGTTTAGGGTTTGGGGTTGCGGGCGTTGGGCCGAACGTTGATGGTTCTGTATTTGTGTTCCTTATTTCATGTTTTTAGGGTTGAGGTTCCCTCACAAGCCTTTTTAAACGAAAAACGGCGCTCTCTCTATTCCGAGACTTAGTTAGGATGTGTGGCTTAAGATGCAGTACCCTACACCCGAAACCCCAAGCTCTAAACCACTAAACCACTAAACCACTAAACCACTAAACCACTAAACCACTAAACCACTAAACCACTAAACCCCTAAACCACTAAACCACTGAACCACTGAACCACTGAACCACTAAACCACTAAACCACTAAACCACTAAACCACTCAACCACTCAACCACTCAACCACTCAACCACTAAACCGCTAAACCACTAAACCACTGAACCACTGAACCACTAAACCACTAAACCACTAAACCACTAAACCACTGAACCCTGAACCCTAAACCCTGAACCCTAACCCTAAACCCTAAACCCTAAACCCTAAACCACTCTTTCATATATAATATAAATGTTAATGACTTTGCGGGCAAGGTCCTATATTTAGCGGGCAAGGTCCTATATTTAGCGGGCAAGGTCATATATTTAGCGGGCAAGGTCATATATTTAGCGGGCAAGGTCATATATTTAGTGGGCAAGGTCCATTGGCTAAAAAAAGACCTTGCCCACTAAATATATGACCTTGCCCGCTAAAGGGCGACCTTGCCCACTAAATATAGGACCTTGCCCGCTAAATATAGGACCTTGCCCGCTAAATATAGGACCTTGCCCGCTAAATATATGACCTTGCCCGCTAAATATATGGCCCGGGCCAGGTCATATATTTAGCGGGCAAGGTCATATATTTAGCGGGCAAGGTCCTATATTTAGCGGGCAAGGTCCTATATTTAGCGGGCAAGGTCCTATATTTAGCGGGCAAGGTCCTATATTTAGCGGGCAAGGTCATATATTTAGCGGGCAAGGTCATATATTTAGCGGGCAAGGTCATATATTTAGTGGGCAAGTCCCCCCCCCCCCCCCCCCCCCACCCCCCCCCACCCCCCCCCCACCCCCCCCCCCCCACCCCCCCCCCCCCCCCCCACCCCCGCCCCCCCACCCCCACCCCCCCCCACCCCCCCCCCCCCCCCCCCCCCCCCCCCCCCCCACCCCCCAACCGCCCCCCCCCCCAACACCAACCTCCCCGCCCCGGAGCCCCCCCCCCCCCCGCCCCCCCCCCCCTCCCCCCCCCCCCCTGCCCCCCCCCCCCCCTGGAGCCCCGCAAAAAAGTCGATTCAAGATGGCTTCCAAAGAATAAGTTCCCGAATGACCGCGCCTGTTTTTGAGGCCCCTGAAGCCCCTCAAACGACTCAAGAACTCAAGATGGCTTCCAAAGAATAAGTTCCCGAATGGAAACATGTGGTTAACAAATCCATTCTGTTGACCACGTTGGTTTTCTTGTCCGCTCGAAACAGAAACATGTGGTTGACAAATCCATTCTGTTGACCACGTTTGGTTTTCTTGTCCGCTTGAAACAAACACATGTGGTTAACAAATCCATTCTGTTGACCACGTGCCTAGAGAAGAAGGAGGTTGGATATTTTTCCTAATGGTGTGGGACCCAATGGGCGGGTGGGTATTCCCCTGTGGCCTTGAAAGCTGCTCAACTAGTGAATGCTTGGACCAGAGATGCTGAACCCTAAACCCTAAACCCTAAACCCTAAACCCTAAACCCTAAACCCTAAACCCTAAACCCTAAACCTTGACGGTAAGGAACCGGGGTGCTTGCGTTCGGAGTGCCCTTGGTGGGAGCTGGCGCTTCACTTCCGATCTACACTCAGATCACCGAACTCTGTCGTTTATTTGTACGCCACCGAAGAGTCATGACAAGGTTTACGGTTTAGGGTTTAGGGTTTAGGGTTTAGGGCTTAGGGCTTAGGGCTTAGGGTTTCGGGTTCAAGGCATCCAAAAAACGCATTCTGGCAAGCAGCGCCCGCTTGATGAATGGACTGCAAAGCCGGTCCGGCTCTGAAAGGGGGCTATGGCGGGTCCAACACTCCAAGCCCTAAACCCTAAACCCTAAACCCCAAACCCCAAACCCCAAACCCTAAACCCCTCGTTCGGCATGCAATCTGCATTTTGCAGGCAGCTGTGAACGCATTTCGTGGGCGTCTTCTCGATCAGTGTTAGGGATCCTTTTTACTTTTTGGGTTATGGGCTTTCTTATATATGAACAAAAGGGATCCTTTTTTCTTCCTAGGGGAACAGGGATTGAGTCCTTTGGTATGCATTGGCAGACTCTTCCTGAACCCTTGTCCGGCACAACAACTTAGGGTTTAGGGCTTAGGGCTTAGGGTTTAGGGTTTAGGGTTTAGGGTTTAGGGATTGGGGTTTAGGGCTTAGGGTTTAGGGTTTAGAGTTTAGGGTAACCCTGAACCCTAAAATGGGGATTATAAGGTGTAACAGCCCATCCTGGTAGTTAAGTTCATGATTGTAGAGCACAGTGGAGCGTCTGAGTAGCGCTTAGGATTGAGGACATGCTGACAGTGCATGGTGCTTGGATTCCGAGAACCAAGCTACACCCTAAACCCTAAACCCCAAACCCTAAACCCCAATCCCTAAACCCTAAACCCTAAACCCTAAGCCCTAAACCCTAAACCCTCAACCCGAAACCTTAAACCCTAAACCCCAAACCCTAAACCCTAAACCCGAAACCCGAAACCCTAGACCCCAAACCCTAAACCCTAAACCCTACACCCTAAACCCTAAACCCTAAACCCTAAACCCGAAACCCTAAACCCTAAACCCTAAACCCTAAACCCTAAACCCTAAACCCTAAACCCTAAACCCTAAACCCTAAACCCTAAACCCTAAACCCTAAACCCTAAACCCTAAACCTCACTTTCATATATAATTTAAATGTTAAGGAGTTACTGGGCAAGGTCATTTTTTTACTGGGCAAGGTCATTTTTTTACTGGGCAAGGTCATTTTTTTACTGGGCAAGGTCATTTTTTTACTGGGCAAGGTCGTTTCGTCAAAAAAACGACCTTGCCCAGTAAAAAAAATGACCTTGCCCAGTAAAAAAATGACCTTGCCCAGTAAAAATGTTACTGGGCAAGGTCATCTTTTTACTGGGCAAGGTCATCTTTTTACTGGGCAAGGTCATCTTTTTACTGGGCAAGGTCATTTTTTTACTGGGCAAGGTCATGTTTTTACTGGGCAAGGTCATGTTTTTACTGGGCAAGGTCATTTTTTTATTGGGCAAGGTCATTTTTTTACTGGGCAAGGTCATTTTTTTACTGGGCAAGGTCATTTTTTTACTGGGCAAGGTCATTTTTTTACTGGGCAAGGTCATTTTTTTACTGGGCAAGGTCATTTTTTTACTGGGCAAGGTCATTACTGGGCAAGGTCATTTTTTTACTGGGCAAGGTCATTTTTTACTGGGCAAGGTCATTTTTTTACTGGGCAAGGTCATTTTTTTACTGGGCAAGGTCATTTTTTTACTGGGCAAGGTCATTTTTTTACTGGGCAAGGTCATTTTTTTTACTGGGCAAGGTCATTTTTTTACTGGGCAAGGTCATTTTTTTACTGGGCAAGGTCATTTTTTTACTGGGCAAGGTCATTTTTTTACTGGGCAAGGTCATTTTTTTACTGGGCAAGGTCATTTTTTTACTGGGCAAGGTCATTTTTTTTACTGGGCAAGGTCATTTTTTTACTGGGCAAGGTCATTTTTTTACTGGGCAAGGTCATTTTTTTTACTGGGCTAGGTCATTTTTTACTGGGCTAGGTCATTTTTTACTGGGCAAGGTCGTTTCGTCCAAAGGTGTTTAGGATTTCCGGGCCTAATGGTTAGGGTTTCAAGGCCTCACGGCCTGGTGTTTAGGGTTTCAGGGCCTCAAGGCCTGCTGTTTAGGGTTTCACGGCCTCACGGCCTAGTATTTAGGTTTCAGGGTTTCAGGGCCTCAAGGCCTAGTGTTTAGGGTTTCAGGGCCTCAAGGCCTGGTGTTTAGGGTTTCAAGGCCTCAAGGCCGGGTGTGGCTTGTGTTAAGTGCTTGGTACTACGGCGTGATTGGTGCATCCGAAGAGAAAATAAGTAACCTTCTATTTTCTTAATGTTATGGGATTCTTTGGGCGGGTGGGTTTTTTCCGTTGCCTAGATACACTGCTGGCCTAGTAAATGCTCGAACTTGAGATGCTGAACCCTAAACCCTAAACCCTAACCCTAAACCCTAAACCCTAAAACCCTAAAACCCTAAACCCTAAACCCTAAACCCTAAACCCTAAACCCTAAACCTACCTTGCCACTCTCTAGCTCAGGAATATCATCTCCAGCTTCGCGGCCATCACCCAGTTCTCGCACTTCGGCTCCGGAAGCCCCCCTGAGCCGCTCCAAAGCCGGGGTTTGTTTAGGGTTGAGGGTTTTGGGGTTTAGGATATTAGGGGTTTATGGTTTAGGGTTTAGGGGTTTAGGGGTTTAGGGTTAGGGGTTTAGGGGTTTAGGGGTTTAGGGGTTTAGGGGTTTAGGGGTTTAGGGGTTTAGGGGTTTAGGGGTTTAGGGGTTTAGGGTTTAGGGGTTTAGGGGTTTAGGGGTTTAGGGGTTTAGGGGTCTAGGGTTAGGGGTTTAGGGGTTTAGGGTCTCCTAAACCCCAAACCCTAGCCCTGAACCCTAAACAGTCAAAACCCTGAACCCCAAACCCCAAGCCCCAGGCTCTTTGCCACTGCCGACTGCACGGTGACGGGTTATGAGAAGGTCGAGTGCGCAGCAGACATTGCGGAACCTTGGTTTGCAAACAGGTGGTATTGGGTCGAGGGCCCTAAACCCGAAACCCTAAAACCTAAACCCTAAATCTTAGTAGCGAATGAGTGGAGTAGGTATTCTGTAGAATCCATTGAAGGGCATATTTACACATATATATATATACATATAGAGGGAATAGTTTTTGCTTAAGTCTGTCATTCCCTACTATGAAACAGTACACAAACTCTGCCCTTCAGGGATAGTACTTGGCCCCGAGCACTATTCCCCTCCCCTAATATTAACCCCCCCTACCCCCGAATATACCAGAATATAACTAAAGGGAGTATTTAAGATTAGGGGGTAGGCGGAGGCGATAAATATCAGGGGGAGGGGATCCATCTCAGAACCCGTTCAGGGCCAAATAAATGCCTTTTTGGATTACATGGGGGCCCCTCTAGGCGGCAATCCCTGAGGCCCCCCCGATTTGAAAAAGCCCTAAACCCTAAACCCTAAACCCCCGAAACCCTAAACCCTAAACCCTAAACCCTAAACCCTAAACCCTAAACCCTAAACCCTAAACCCTAAACCCTAAACCCCAAACCCTAAACCCTAAACCCTAAACCCTAAACCCTAAACCCTAAACCCTAAACCCTAAACCCTAAACCTCAATGCCCGAAGGACATCATCGTGGACTTGACGAGTGGCCCAGCGGCAGGGATAGCGACGACCTCGGCGCCGCGGCGGCAGTTCCCTAAACCCTAAACCCTCAACCCTCTACCCTCAACCCTCAACCCTCAACCCTCAACCCTCAACCCTCAACCCTCAACCCTCAACCCTAAACCCTAAACCCTAGACCCTAAACCCTAAACCCTAAACCCTAAACCCTGTAAAATGGCATCTGAATTTGGCCCCTTACCTTCTTTAAAAGGCATGGGCCCATTGGATTTATGGGTTCATAAGGGTCATAAGGGCTCCCCTACGTATCCCCTAAATCCGAAACCCTAATTTCTAGCTCCCCCACAGGGCCCATAACTCAGGGACCATGAAACTACCCGAAGAGGTTAAGCTTAGGGTCAAAAGCCCCAAGCCTCGGGGGACACGCCGGGGTGCTTCCTAGCTACGACTTGTGGGTTTACAGATTACGGACTTTAGGGTTTAGGGTTTGGGGAGGGGGGTTTAGGGTTTGGGCATTGGGGTTGTGGGGTTCCTCCCACAGCGTTTCTGACAGTTGCTTGTAACTTGGCCCCCATAAACCCCTCTAAACCCCTCTACTCCCTATAGACCCTATAAACCCGCAAAACCCTATAAACCCTCAACCCTTACAGTAAACCCTAAACCCGAGACCCTCAACGCTAAACCCACAGGCAGCGCCATCTAACTCCTGGAGCCATATTGGTGTGGGGTTTTCTGGCCTGGACCTTCCATGCCTTCCAGGGATTTATCGGGTTCAGGGTTTAGGGTTACGGTTTGGGGTTTAGGGTTCCGGGTTTAGGGTCAAGGGTTAAGGGTTATGAGTTTAGGGTTTACATGCTTTGTCGGGTTTTGGGGGGGTTTTGGGGTTTTGGGGTTTGGGGTTTCGGGTTTAGGGTTTTGGCATTTAGTGGGTTTGGGCCTCGCCGCATCCCACAAGCCCCTGCGTTGCAAAAACAACCTAAACTCTAAGCCCTAAACCCTAAGCCTTAAGCCCTAAACCCTAAACCCTAAACCCCAAACCCTTCAAGGATTGCCAGCAGTATCCGGATGTGGACCTCAAGAAGGTGGAGGAGATTTTTCCAAGGGACTGAAGGAGCGGCCGGGCAGAGGGGTAGCTCTCTAAGTTGGGGTTTAGGGTTTAGGGTTCAGGGTTTAGGGTTTGGGGTTTAAGGTTTAGGGTTTAGGCTTTATGGTTTAGGGTTTGGGGTTTAGGGTTTGGGGTTTAGGGTGGTAGCTCTCTAAATTAGGTTCGCTTTTGCTACCAGTTGCTTGAAAGAACCCCCCCCCCCCCCCCCCCCCCGCACACACGATACCAATCCCGACAGTGCCCTAACAGCATCCGCTGTTATTTCTTGGGCAGTTCTTAAGGACACAGTCGGTTGCTTGGAGGTTCATGGGTGTTTCTTGCGCCAATTACAATTCTACTCGTAACCTACTTACAGGACTTAGGGGGCTGAAACGTGCAGTTAGAATTGGGGTTCAAGTACCCCTACACCCTAAACCCTAAAACCTGAACCCTAAATCATCCATGAACCTCCAATTCTTTCTTCTTAAACGGACATTGTTGGGTCCCTAATCTAGAGAACTCATAAACGTGGCACCGTCCGTTTAGGGTGGGACAGTCGGTCTATTTCTTCAGTCCGTACACTCGACCGAAGCCGTTGTCCTTGCTTAGATCCCGAAACCCTAAACTCCCTGACCCTAAGCCCAAAAAACCTTAAACCCGAAGCCCTCAACCCCAAAGCCCCAAAACCCAACATCCGATCAAGCCTGATAATTCTAAACCCTAAACTCTTATGCTTAGCTTAAGCCTTCTCACTTACAGGAGCGTACCACACCTTGACGGGAATGTAAACCAATGACCTTCGAGTCTTACCTAGAGGGAAGTGGTAGTCAGAACTCATAATTGCAGCTATTTGCAGGTAAGTGCATGTTTGTATACAAATTTCAAATATTCTTTAATAATTCTTATTGACAAAGGGGGGGAGAACTGGGTCCTGGAACAGTTGGATTATGTTCGGGCTGAGGGCTTACCCTAAACCCTAAACCCTAAACCCTAAACCCTAAACCCTAAACCCTAAACCCTAAACCCTCTTAGAGTTTAGGGTGCAAGGTTTAGGGCTTAGGGTTTAGGGCTTAATTGGGGTTTAGAGTTCAGCATCTCAGGCACTCACTAGGCCAGCAATTGCGTTCATGCAACGGACAGCTACCCACCCACCAGAGAATCCCATGCCATGAAGAAAGGGTTTAGGGTTTAGGGTTTAGGGTTTAGGGTTTAGGGTTTAGGGTTTAGGGTTTAGGGTTTAGGGTTTAGGGTAAAACATAGGGCCCTGAACGTCCCGAAGCCCTGGGCCCCGTAAACCCTGTGCCGATTGTTCGGGATTCGACTAGGGCTGGTGCCGACTGTTCGGGTTGTGCAAAATGTACTTAGGGTTGGTGGCCAATTTGCGGTCACTTGCAAATTAATTGAGGTTGAGGGTGTCGGGGTACGACCCCCAGGACCCAGCAGGCGGATTGTGCTCCATTCGCTCGGTGAGTGCTGCGGGCGTGTTTTAACCTGCCTCCCTTGGCGGCAGTTCCCCGCTGGCCCTGTTTCTGGGTGTAGTTCAAGGGTAGTTCTATGGGAACCCTAAGCCCTATATAAACCCTAAACTCTAAACCCTAAACTCTAAACCCTAAACCCTAAACCCTAAACCTAAACCCTAACCTCTAAACCCTCGATATGGTTCCTTACTTCCTTTAAGCGGTATCGACCCTTGTGTAGATCTTGGGTATCTGAGGGGGATATGAGGGGTTCCCATTCCTGAGCCCATACGAAGGGACCATGGACCTACCCGTATAGAAGGTTTTCAGGGGGTCATGGGGGCCCGCAGGACATGTTGCATTATTTCCCTAAGCCCCAAACGCCTGAACCCATGTTGGTTGAGGATGCTCTTTTGCAAGGATGCCCAGTAGTAAGCGCCAGCCTTGTTTTGGAGTTTTGTCGTGGGTTCCCACCGGCTGTTCAAGCGCCAGGCCAAAGGCAATGCTGAAGACAGTGCCCTAAACCCTAAACCCTAAGCCCTAAACCTTAAACCCTAAACCCTAAACCCTAAACCCTAAACCCTAAACCCTAAACCCTAAACCCTAAGCCCTAAGCCCTAAGCCCTAAGCCCTAAGCCCTAAGCCCTAAACCCTAAACCCTAAACCCTAACCCGCGGTGCTTTCCTGCTTCAAAGCTCGGTCGGTGCAGCAGCCCCCCACTCCCGCGCCCTTGGACTACGGAACCTCGCCAAAATGGAAGCGCAAGTCCCGCACACCCTCAACCCTCAACCCTCAACCCGCAACCCTCAACCCTCAACCCTCAACCTAGAACCCAAGAACCCTTTACCCGAAACCCTAAACCCTAAACCCTCAACCGTAAAGCCTAAGCCCTCAACCGTAAAGCCTAAACCCCAGGAGCAACCTCTGGGAGCCTCTGAATTTTGCTTGGATTCCTTAGACGTGCCTGGCAACGGTTGCCGGATCCGGCCCTGGGCTGAGATGCTTTGGACCATCCACTGGCTGAGTCCCTAACTAAACCCTAACCCTAAACCCTAAACCCTAAACCCTAAACCCTAAACCCTATACCCTATGGGTTTCGGGTAGGGGTTTTGAGGGTATAGGAAGAAGCCCTTTAGTAGCTAAGCCATGCGTGCGCACGGCAAGCCCGCGAATCAGTAAGCCCCGCGTCCCAGGGGTTCAGCTTTAGGGTTTAGGGTAAAACGCTGGGCTTGACAAAGCTCTGCATCCGAATTGTCAAAACAAGGCTTCCGAGTATAGGGTTTCCCACAACGCCGCCCACGAACTTCTCTACTGCATTTTGTTTAGAGCCTCTGTACTTTTCATAACCCTAAACCCTAAGCCCTAAACCCCAAACCCTAAAGCCCAAACCCGGAACCCTGAACCCTAAACCCTGAACCCTAAATCCTACTTTTCATATACTGCTTCCTCGCGAATGACAGAAGCAATAGGCACTAGGTCCCGGAGTAGGCCCTTGCTCACCGTTTTTTAGGGTTTTAGGTTCCCTTAGAAACCCCGGCCTTTAATCCAAAAAGGGCGGCCTTTTTGTACCTGGGTTGTGCTTGGGTCTAGATTAAAGTGCCCGAGATCGTCCCAGACAAGCCCTTCAAGGGTGTCCATAAGGTAAGTTTATTCGAAGCCCCGAGCCCTAAACCCCAAACCTCAAAGAGTAAGCCCTAAACCCTAGACCCTAGACCCTAAACCCTAAACCCCAAACCCCAAGCCCCACTCCTTAAACCCTAAACCCTAAACCCCAAGCCCTAAGCCCTAAGCCCCAAGCCCCAAGCCCTAAGCCCCAAGCCCGGCACGGCTCGAGGTTACTTGAGGTACCCTTATGGTTATATGTTTTCCGGGGCTACCAGGGCTAGAGACCCAGGGTAGAGTGTAGACGGCCTTTTCGGGGTGGCAGCCTTTCACGCTTCGAGGGGTCTAGGGGTTCAGGGTTTCGGGTAGGGGTTTCGGGTTTTGAGCATTAGGGTTTAGGGTTTAGGGTTTAGGTTTGGGGTTTGGGGGTTTCGGGTTTCGGGCGGATCCGGCAACGTTGTTCGGACGGACTTTTTACTTTAGGGATGGGGGCATGCGATGCCCTCGCGGTGCTGACATGTGCTCGGCCAGTGGGCCCCCAAACTGAGCCCCAACCCCTGGAATAACAGAAGAGCCTGTTTTAGAGTAAGCCCTAAACCCTAGACCCTAAACCCTAAACCCTAAACCCGAAACCCGAAACCCGAAACCCTAAACCCTAAACCCTAAACCCTAAACCCTAAACCCTAAACCCTAAACCCTAAACCCTAAACCCTAAACCCTAAACCACTTTGAGAACTTCTTCTCGGATAACGTCAAGTGTGAATATTCGTTCGACTTGTAAGTGGACAGCTCTTTCAGTTCAGTGAGCGCCTCGTAAGGGGTGGACGGAGGCAATATGCAAAAGTCCGACTCACTTTCAAAAAAAACCATAAACCCTAAACCCTGATTGGGCCTCCCCTTCTCGTTGGGGAAAATGCTCATGTGAGACCGCAGTCGCGGAGGACCTCGGCAAAAGTCGCCCTCTGGATGGGAGCTGCTCCCTGAATTCGTGGCATGCCGCAGAGGTTTAGGGTTTAGGGTTGAGGGTTTAGGGTTTAGGGTTTAGGGTAAACTTATATAGTGCGTGGCCGAAAGACCCGAAGGGCCTAAGACTCGGCCTAAACTTAAGGGTTACCGCCTAAACCCTAAACCCTAAACACTGAATCGCGCCCAGATTCAGGCCCCTTTTGGGCCTCCTTATGCCTCAAGGCCCCAAATCCTAACAGGTTCAGGATGGGGTTGAGGTTTAGGATAAGAATTTCGGGGTTAGGGTTTAGGGTGTAGGGCTTTACAGCTTAGCACTCTCAAGCCCTGAGTCTGAAACCCAAACCCTAAACCCTAAACCCTAAACCCCAAACCCTAAACCCTAAACCCTAAACCCCAAACCCCAAACCCCAAACCCTAAACCCTAAACCCCAAACCCCAAACCCCAAACCCCAAACCCTAAACCCTAAACCCCAAACCCCAAACCCTAAACCCTAAACCCTAAACACCCAGGGTGGGCCCTGATTCCTTTTGGTCTAGGTTCCCTTTTTCATCCCCTTGCAATCAGAAAGGACATCCTTTTGATTCCTAGGTTACTCTTGGGACAAGAACCCTGAACCCTACACCCTACACCCTACACCCTACACCCTACACCCTACACCCTACACCCTACACCCTACACCCTACTCCCTACACCCTACACCCTACACCCTACACCCTACACCCTACACCCTACACCCTACACCCTAATCCTAAACCCTAAACCCTAAACCCTAAACCCTAAACCCTAAACCCTAATCGCAAGCATTGCGCTGGTTCTTTGACTCCTTTGCGGCTTCTGAAGAGTTTTGCCGTGCTGGCTATGCTCGCACTTGCAAGCCCGCAAGGGCTTACGGTAGGGTTTAGGGTTTAGGGCTGAGGGTGTAGGGTTTAGGGTTTAGGGTCTAGGGTCTAGGGTTCAGGATTATGGGTTTTATGGTTTACCGCAGGGTTTAGATGCTTCGGACCCCTTCTTACTTGGAAGGCTGGCGAGAGTTTAGGGGTTTCGGTCCTAAGTTAGAAGGCCCTCGTAAAACCCCAATTGCCAAAACCCTACAACCCGACAACCGTAAAACCTAAATCTAAAGCGCCGGCACCCTGAGCTCGAAGCCCTAAGCCCTAAACCCTAAGCCCTAAACCCTAAGCCCTGAACCCTGAACCCTAAACTCTAAACCCAAACCCCTAATTCCTAAACCCTTAAACCCTAAAACCGAAACCCCAACACTCCAATATCAAGGGGCCTGGTGTCGCAGGACGCGTGACGGATCGGGGGTCAGCCAAAGGCTTGTCCCCCGAGGGAGGCGTAGAAACCGCAGTGCTCGCGACGAAAGGGTTTAGGGTTTAGGGTTTAGGGTTTAGGGTTTAGGGTTTAGGGTTTAGGGTTTAGGGTTTAGGGTTTAGGGTTTAGGGTTTAGGGTTTAGGGTTTAGGGTTTACGGTTTACGGTTTACGGTTTAGGGGTTAAGGGTTAAGGGTTTAGGGTTTAGGTCCTCTTTGTACACATACGCCAGCCGCTCCCCCCCCCCCCCCCCCACACACAACCTTCCCACCTCCCTTCCGCCCACCTCCCCTCCTCCCGTCGGACAAACCCTAAACCCTAAACCCTAAACCCTAAACCCCAATTCCTACACCCCAAACCCCAACTCTAACACCTTTACCAGGTTGGCCCTTATAACTCTCTGAGGATATGCAAGGTCCTCGGAAACCCAGTAAGGGTAAAATACAATCTGCAAAGTCCTAGCTAGATGGGAGTTTAGTTTGCGAAAAGAGGGGACCCCTATAATAGACCCACCAAAAAGTAGGATTCCCTTATAATAAGGACCCCAATAAGGTACCCCTAAGTTCGGAAACCCCCAGCTCAAGCCCGACACCTCGAACAGCGAATGCTCCTGAGGGTAGGGTTTAGGGTTTAGGGTTTAGGGTTTAGGGGTTTAGGGGTTTAGGGGTTTAGGGGTTTAGGGGTTTAGGGGTGTAGGGGTGTAGGGGTGTAGGGGTGTAGGGTTTAGGGTTTAGGGTTTAGGGTGGCCCTTTGTCCTCTCTGTCCCTCCAGAAGACCCCCAAGCATTCAACCCGAATCTATGTCGCGTCCCGCAACCCTAAACCCTAAACCTTACATTGCTTGGTGGTCTCTTTAAGTAGGGTTTCTGTTTTGTCGGGGGTTCTTATTGGGGTATCCAGGGGTTATATGAAGGAATAAGGGTAACAGATAAAGAGGCCACCGGCCTTTGTAACCTAAACCCCAGTCCTCCCAAGCCCCGTTCCGCTGTGAACGACATAATTCTGGGGGGGGGGGGGGTCAGGGGGTTTAGGGGTTTTTGTTTTTTTTTTGTTTTTTTCGTTTGGGTTTCTGGGGTTCTTTTCGTTTTTTTTTTTTTTTTTTTTTTGGGGGGGGGGGGGCTTTGGGGGCTTTTGGGGGTTTAAGGGTTTAGGGATTTAGGGTCTAATTAGTGCATGCATGCGACGCACTCTCTGACCGGCTTTCCACACGTCGAGCCTGAGATCGTGGTTCATGATCATGGCCTCTACAGGGTTTAGGGTTTAGGATTCACGGTTCAGGGAGACGCGAGATCTTCTTGGTAGCCCAGTGGTACCCTCTACTCTCTTTTTTTGGCTATAACCAATCCAAGAATGGGTGCCCTCACTACAACCGTATCCAGCCGCAAACACCCTAAACCCTGCAGCTCAAAAGCCCTTGAACCCTAAAACATAAAACCCTGAGCCCTAAGCCCTAAGGCCTGTCCCCAGAAAGCTCCTTCCTCCTGCCATGGCGCCCGTGCCGTCACCGAAAGTGGCTCGCCCCCGAGCTCCACTTCTGGGGGTGGAGGTGGGGAGGGTTTAGGGTCTAGGGTTTAGGGTTTAGGATCAGGGTTTTTAGGGTCTAGTTTTGATGGTCTTGGGATGTCTTGGGCTATGTAGGGCTCAAAGTTTAGTGGGAGGGAGGGTTAGGGCATTGAGGGTTCGGGGTTGAGGGTGTCGCAGTGTGAGGCTTTCGAGTCAAGGGTCTGTGCGGTTTGGGGCGTAGAGGGTTTGGGGCCTTGGGTTGAAACCCTGAACCCTAACCCCTAAACTCTAAACCCTAAACCCTGAGAGCCAGGCACGTCGCACCCCTGCCGCGGGAGCACGACCAGGCAGGGCCCCCTCTGGGTTTGTTGGCTTAGGGTTTAGGTTTTGTGGTTTAGGGTTTGTTTTCTGGGTATCGATGTGTTTTTGCCTTCCCGGCTAGGTTTCATTTTTTTTCAGGGCTCAGGGTTTTGGGTTTGGGGTTTAGGGTTCAGGGTTTAGGGTTAGGGGTTTAGGGTTTGGGTTTCGATGCCGAGGTTCTATGGGGTGAACGGTGCAGAGGAGGTGCAGGGTTGGGGGGGGGGGGGGGCTTTGGGGTTCGGGGCTGTTCAGGGTTCTCGTGGGTTTAGGGTTTAGGGTTTAGGGTTGGGATTTAAGGTTCAGGGTTCGGGTTTTACCTGGTGGGCTTTCGGGACGTTTCCAAGGGCTTTGGGGGGGCTTTCGGGCCTTTAGAGGCATCGGCCCAAACCCCACTCGAACCCTAAGCCCTTATCCCTAGAAACCTTCGGCGCCTGTGCGGGCGCTGGGAAGTTCATGGATGCTTGCGTGGGGTGGCCAGTCAGGGACCTCGAGCCTTTGCGGGAGGGTTGATGACGCTTGCGTTGCGGAGGCTCCCTGAGACCGCGGCGGGGAGGGCGCCCTTTGGCCGCCGTGCCCTGCGTGCCATCCATCCATCCAAAACTTCAGAACCTTCAAAGAAAGCTTCGAAGCCCTAAATACCCTAAAGTCTAAAACATCCTAAACCCTAAACCCTAAACCCTAAACCCTATACGCTCAACCATCAAAACCCAAAACCCTCAACTTCCGGCTTCTTCCAGGCGCCGCCACTGCCCGGCAGGCGCCGGCAGCTGTGAGGCACCGCCAGCCTGGGGGGGGGGGGGGGTTTAGGGTTTAGGGTTTAGGGTATAGGGTTTAGGGTTTAGGGTTTGGGTTTACGGTTTAGGGCCAGGGGTTTGGGGTTTAGGGTTTAGAGTTCTGGGTTTAGGGTTTAGGGTTTAGAGTTCAGAGGTCAGCGTTTTCGGGGTTAGTCGTTAGGGCAGAGAGATTCGGGTCTCGGGCTTATGGTTGTGAGTGTAGGGTTTTGGGTCCCTAAAAACCTAAGCCCTCAACCCTAAATCCTAAACCCCAAACCCTATTCCTCAGAGTTTCGGTTCGAGAGTCTAGGATTGAGCGCCAGCTTTTTTTCGTCGAGTGTTAAGGCCTCTAAGGTTGGCGCAGCCACCGAGGTTTTAAGGTTTAGGGTTTAGGGTTTAGGGTTTAGGGAGGCCGGGTCGACAAGGCCTTTGCCGCGCACATGCTACCACAGAACTTGCTCAGCGAACCGCAATCGCAGAGAATGCCATCCGCTTCGCAGAGGCCCAGCTCCAGATGGATGCGTCCCAGCACAGGCAAACCCTAAACCCTAAACCCTAAACCCTAAACCCTAAACCCTAAACCCTAAACCCTAAACCATAAACCCTAAACCCTAAACCCTAAACCCTAAGCCCTAAGCCCTAAGCCCTAAGCCCTAAACCCCCAAGCACCTGGACTCCCAAACCCGAAGCCTGGTGCCTTTAACTAGGACTTAGGGTTTAGTGTTTAGGGTTTTAGGGTTTAGGGTTTTAGGGGTTTGGGGTTTAGGGTTTAGGGTTTAGGGTCTAAAAAGCCTTTTAAAGCAGGGTATGGGGTTTAGAGTTTAGGGTTTGAGTCTTTAAACTCCAAACCCCTTCAATCCTCAACCCTGAACTGTATGTTCACAATCCACGAAATCCTAAAACCCGAAATCCCTAAACCCTAAACCCTAAACCTTAAACCCTAAACCCTAAACCCTAAACCCGAAACCCTAAACGTCAACGCCCGTCCCAAAAACACCGGCCAGGAAGCCACTGGACGCCGCCCGGCGCGTCCCGGTGACTCCCGCGCCGAAGGCCAATGAGGGTTGACGATCGTTTCCTTCAAACTTCTAAACCTTAACCCTAAACTCTCAACCCTAAACCCTAAACCCTACCCGTACGCTGCGGTTCAGGGTTCAGGGTTCGGGAGATCACCGCGTGTGGGAGCTTCGGGGTATAGTGGTTGAGGGTTATTGGGACTTTAGACTCCGGGAATGTAGGGGTTAGGGTTTGGGGTTCAGGGCTAGGGTTTGGGGTTTAGGGTTTGGGGTTTGGGTGTAGGGTTTAGGATGTCGAGCTTGCAAGAGTTTGGGTGCGGGCTCAGGGCTTCTTAGGTTCGCGGCGTGTGCAGGAGCCGGGGGTTAGGGGTTGTTGGTGGGGTTGAGGACTTTAGGAGTCAGAAGGCTCCTAAGCCGTAAGCCTTAAACTGAGCCCTAAACCAAGGGCTCAAGATTCCTTCAGCTTGTCGGCTATAGGAACCATGCCGAGTTATGCTCCCAAGCACGTCGTAGGGACTCGCCAATCGTTTCAGGGTTTAGGGCATTTTAGGGTTCCCGGTCTGGGGTTTACGGTTCAGGGTTTGGGGGGGGGGGGGGGGGCTTCTCTTCGACTCGGATGATGCGGTCCCCTTGCCGACCTCACATCCCTTGCTCTGTGCGGCCAAAAGGTCCCCCCAAGGTGCCCTGGGGCATTGTCAGGCCTGCCCTAGTGGAGCTTGGCATTGTCCAAGTGTTATGGGGTCAATTTGGTTGCGAGCGCCCTCTACAGGAATTCCTTTGCAGCTTTGGCGAGGCCATGGAAAAGGGGACTCGGTTGGGCCGCACGCAACTCGTGACGGCACATGGATGTGGACAGGTTGACGAGCCGGAGACGGAATTGCCAGCTAGTATTCATCATGGAATGTTATTGCAGTCTAGACATTGGCAAATGCCATGGTAAAGTTGGACTAGCATTTGCTAACAGTGAACAGTTTACTGGAGTATCAGGTATGGACATGACTTGAAGCATGGGTAATATACACCGACTGTCATCATTGTCACTGTCTTCTTCACCCCCTACGTGTCCTAAACCCTAAACTCGCTAACGTCCTACACCCCCTAAACTCCCTACTGCCCAAACTCCCTATTACTCCCCAAACTCCCCAAACTCCCCAGACTCCCCAAAACTCCCCAAACTTCCCAAACTACCCCAAACTACCCCAAGCTCCCCAAACTCTTCAAATTTCCTAAACTTCCTAAGCCCTAAGCCCTAAACCCAAATGCCACCAAAGCCGCTTAAGCCTTTTCTTGCACGTGTGCTTGGGACTTGGGAATGCAGGTAAGGCCCCGACAGAAAGACACGCTCACGCCCCTGAGCTGCAACCAGAAAGGGTTGATATAGGGTTCGGGTTTAGGAGTTTAGGGTTTAGGGCTTATTTAGGCACACGAGGTCCTGCAGCACCAGGGCTTCTCGCAGAGAAACGGGTTTGATGTCTGCAGACAGCTCGTAAGCATCTATGCTCCGGAATCGATGGCTCGCAGCCTCGGTCTGATGAACGTCTTCGCATCCATGCCTGTCTTCGTGACAGACTGAACGTTGAGAGACTGCAAATGGGCATGTGACTTTGCAACTGTTCGAGAATACGTGTTCGGTCACGAAATCAGCACAACTTCGTGGCCCACGCCTCTTCCGTGCACCATGCACCTGGAGTTTCCCCTGTTGTCACTTCACAAGATCCAATCCCGATGGAGGTCGACGCTGTCACTTGGTGGAAAGCTTCACCGAACATGGGACTGAAATCCAAAAAACAGGAATCCACATCCATCTCAACTTGTCAAACAACAGTCGTGGTGGTTTATTTAGGGTTTTTTTAGGGTTTAGAGGTTGCCTGTTTCAGAGTTTAGGTACTCAGAGGCTTAGGGGTCTAGGGGCTTGGTTTATCAGCCTTTGTGTTTGGATAAGCGAAAGACTCGGTAAAACCCAGAGCAGGCCCTTCTGCCTTTCTTTCAAGGTTCTGGTTCCCTTGCAAGCCCCTTTTAACCAAAAATGGCAACCTTTCTATTGCTAGGTTGCTCCTGCGCCCCCTGGGTCTACTAGACCCGTCCTGCGGTCTCGTGACGACGTTGCGCGATGAACTGCGGGCTCGAATCGTGTTCGCCCCATATTCTAGGACCCAAAGTGGGGCCCTAAACCCTAAACCTAGGCCCTAAACCCTAAACCCTTTTTGGCGTTTAGGTTCCCTTAGAATCCCCTTTTTAAACCCAAACGCGCACCGGTCTAGTATGTCTGGACCCCTTTCAGGCCCTTCAGGCCCGAACGCCCGACCTTGATTCTCCCTGAAACTCCGTGAGCAAATCCTTAACCCCCCTAAGCCCTAAACCCTAACCCTAAACCCTAAACCCTAAACCCTAAACCCTAAACCCTAAACCCTAAACCCTAAACCCTAAACCCTAAACCCTAAACCCTAAACCCTAAACCCTAAACCCTAAACCCTAAACCCCTAACCCTTAAACCCTAAACCCTAAACCCTAAACCCTAAACCCTAAACCCTAAACCCTAAACCCTAAACCCTAAACCCTAAACCCTAAACCCTAAACCCTAAACCCTAAACCCCCGAAAGCCCCAAGCTCTCAACGCCCTTTTTGCCCTAGGCCCGTGCGCCGTTGCGCGGCACCCGCCGTGGAGCCGACGGTCGAGAGGAAGGCGCCCAGAGCCCACAAGGAGAGTGTAAGGTGACCCTAAGCCCTAATTCCCAAACCCTAAGAACCTCAAACGACCCTAAGCGCTTCAATCCTAAAGCCCTAAAAGCCCTAGAGCTCTTGCAAAGGAACCTGTGATTCATCTGAAGACCCAGGCCTTGCCCCAAGGCAGATGGGGCCGTTATCTAGAGGTTTAGGGTTCAGGGCTCAGGGTTTAGGATGTGGGCTTTAGGATATTGGTTTTTTTGGGCAGAGGTCTCTTATGAATTTCTTCCTGGGGTACCTTGTGAACCCTAAACCCTAAACCCCAAACCTTGTAGCCTCAACCCTGAACCCTAGACAAGGGCCTTGGGTCAAAGCCCTCCGAAATCCGAAGCCCCGAAACCCTAAAACGCTGAACCCTAAGCACTACATCCTGAGCCCCTTCGAATGCTAAACTGCTAAACCCTTTAGCCGCTTGTCTATCCTAACGCGTTTAATACCCGTCCCTACTAAGCCCCTACTCTCGAAGCCCGATAGATCTTATAACCCTACACGCTGCAAAAAAGAAAGAAACTCATCAAGCCCGCAAAACCTATTAACCCCCTCTCTCGAAGCCCGATAGATCTTATAACCCTACAAAGCCTACAAAAAAAGACAAAGCCCATTCAATGGCTTGCTGTGTTTGCTAGAGCCTAGATGTGGCTGTTGGTGCGGGAGTTGCATCGTCTTGCATGCCCCCAAACCCTGAACCCTAAAAAAGCCTACAACCCCTGCACCCTAAACCCTAAGCCCCAAACCCTAAACCCTAAACCCTAAACCCTAAACCCTAAACCCTAAACCCTAGACCCTAGACCCTAGACCCTAGACCCTAGACCCTAGACCCTAGACCCTAGACCCTAGACCCTAGACCCTAGACCCTAGACCCTCGACCCTAGACCCTAGACCCTAAGACCTAGACCTACAAGCCTAAGCCCCAAGCCCCAAGCCCCAAGAGCAGCGGAGGCAAAGGAGCCCACGGAGGAAGAGAGGCCCCCAAGTACGGAGAGCCGGGTTGTTTTGGGTTTAGAGGCAGGGTTTAGGGTTGAGGGTTTAGGGTTTAGGGTTTAGGGCGATTTTTGCCGGGCTGAGTTTTTGTTGGTGAAGGGCTTAGGGTTGAGGCCACTGGGCTTAGGTTTTTGAGTCGTGTAAGGTTTCGATTTTTCGGAGTGGTGCTAAGTGTCTTCAGTTTAAGGGCTGCTTTCTCAGCCCGAGTCTCACGTATCCCTAAGCCCTAAGCCCTAAATCCTAGACCTTAAACCCAACACCTTACCCGCCCCGGGGCCTCCCCACCCCCGGCAGGGTTGGGGGGTCTCAAGGGTGTAGGGTTTAGGGGGTTCAAGGGGGGGGGGCATGTAACCCAAGGTTGCCTAACACTCCCTGCCCAACGTCTCAACTCCGGATGACCACTTCAGTGCAAGTTTGGGGTCGGGGGGTGACGGGAGTGAATAAACCACCCTAAACCCTAACCCTAAACCCTGAACCCTAAGCCCTAAACCCTAAACCCTAAACCCCTAACCCCTGTTCTTAAAGTCTCGGAGTTGTGGGAGCTGAGCTCACCGGCTATGTCGTCAGATCCATTGGACATCCAGATTTTGCATGCTTGGCAGCTTGGGATTGCCATACCAAAGGAAACAAAATGAATGGCACACCAAGCGGCGCAGGCCGGGCCGGGAGGGTAGGTATTGATGATCAAGGGGGTTTAGGGTTTAGGGTTTAGGGTTTAGGGTTTGGGGGTTTAGGGTTGTTGTGGTGGGCGCCGGAAGACATGCATCCGGACGTTGCAAATCAAGTGAAGTCGCTTCAGTCGGTGCAGGTGCAGGTGCTAACCCCTAAACCCCAAACCCTAAGCCCTAAGCCCTAGACCCTAAGCCCTAAACTCTAAACCCTAAACCCTAAACCCTACACCCTAAACCCAAGCACCTGATTGTTGGGGCCGACGGAAGCACGGTGGCGGACGCCCTCGCTGCACCTATAAACCCTGACTTCGCCAATCGTATAAACCTCAAACTTACCCAAAGAGCCCGTTATCCCTTAGTTCGGGAATATTGCTTATGTAATTTATATAGGGATCCTTGATATGATTTTGGTAGTAAGTAGTAAGTTTCCTTATTTGGTAGGAATACTACAGCTTAACCTCTTTGCCTTTCTTCCTTGGTTATTGGCGAAGCAAGAGTCTAAATATACCCCCTACACCCTCAGCCCGAAACCTGCAAACCCCCGACTCCACACCATCACCTGAGCACCCTCAACCTCACACCCTGAAAACATCCTTGAGCACCCTTCTAAACCCCAAACCCTGACCCTAGACCCCAAACCCTAAACCCTAAACCCTAAACCCTAAAATCCTATACCCTAAACCCTAAACCCTCAACCCTAAATTAAGCACCCCAGACGCCCCAAACTTCTTGTCGAAGGTCTCCCGAGCTGGTCCTCACCGCCCAGCTGGCCGCCAGGCCCAAGGGTTTAGGGTTTAGGATTTAGGGTCTAGGGTCTACACTCTAACCCTACTTGGAGGATCAGGGTACTTAGGATTTAGGGTTTAGGCTTTAGGCTTTAGGGTACTTAACACCCCAAGAAAGGCTGTACCTATACGCCCTCGAAGTCCCCTAAGTCGGCGATGATAAGTAGACTTACAATTGGAGTTTTGCTATTCTACGTAGAACTAGATATTCTACGTAGAACTAGAAACCTCCAAGTAAGCCCTGAACCCTTATCTCGCCTCTGGGAAGTTTCGCTGGGATCCCCCCCTGCCTCCCTTCCTCGGACGGCGGTTTCTCCAAAACGCGAAACCCTACACCCTAAACCCTAAACCCTATACCCTAAACCCTAAACCCTACACCCTAAACCCTAAACCCTAAACCGTAAACCGTAAACCCTAAACCCTAAACCCTAAGCCTTCTTGGCCAGGCTCCTCCGCGAGCTGCTCGAGGCATTCCGCGAAAGCTCCTCGGTGGAGGACCGGACGCTCAGGGCCTCTGCGGTTTAGGGCCTCAAGGGTTTAGGGTTTAGGGTTTGGGGTTTAGGGTTTCGGGTCTCTATAGGGTTTCTAGGGCTTTGTAGGGTTTAATCGGGTTCATAGGGTTTATAGGGTTCATAGGGTTTTATAGGGTTTATGGGGCTTATAGGGTTTATAGGGTCTATACGGCTTCATAGGGTCTATAGGGCTTTTGAGGGGTTGAAGGGTTTAAGGGTCTATAGGGCTTCCGGGTTCAACTGTGTAAGGGTTTGAGGGTTTAAGGGTTTGAAGGGTTTAAGAGTTTAAGGGGTTAAAGGGTTTGAAGGGTTTAAGGGTTGTAAGGGTTTAAGGGTTTAACGGTTTGAAGGGTGTAAGGGTTTAGCGTGCCCTGAGTCCCGCAAGGCCATAAAACCCTGAACCGGAGCACTCTTAAGCCTATGTTGCATAATATAGGGGCCGGAATAGTTACAAGTAGTCTTCCCTTATGGGCCCTATATAATTATACTATAATGGCCCCCCAAAACCCTATACAAATTTTTAAGCAGAGTTTTTCGGACTTCGCCGAATGGTGGTAGTAACGATATTAAGTTGGAGGCAACATGAAACCTTAAGCCCTAAGCCCTGAACCCCCCAAGCCCTAAAGCCTAAGCCCTAAACCCCCTAAACCCTAAACCCAGAAACCCTAAACCACCAACCCCAAACCCCTAAACCCTAAACCCTGAACGGCCCCAAACCCTAAAAACCCTTACACCCCGGAGGAGGCCCGGGCCCCTAAACCCTAAACCCTAAACCCGAAACCCTAAACCCTAAATCCTAAACCCTAAACCCTAAACCCTAAACCCTAAACCCCAAACGCAGGAGGCCCGGGCCACGGTGGGCGCCAACTGGGGCTTCCCCTCCTCGGCCGAGATGACCCGGTGCATCGAGGCAGCCTCCTAGGGGTGGAAAGGGTGTAGGGTGTACAGTAGGGTTTAGGGTTTAGGGTTTAGGGTTCAGGGTTTAGGGTTTTAGGGTTTTAGGGTTTAGGGTTTAGGGGGATAGACCCGCCAAGCGTTGGCTGAAGTTTAATAGCCGGAGACCTTCCATTCAGAGCCCTCGTTTGTTTTTATTTATTTTTTGGCCAACTGAACTCTACCGGTTATTAACTTCGTTGCTGCTGTCGCAAGAGAGCAGAAACGAAGCACTGACAGAAAGTCGTCCGCAGCGAGCATGGTACAAACGGGTATGCACCTCCTTAGCCTACAGATGAGTATTTACAAGAAGTGGCCTGTAGGGTTTAGGTTGCACAGAGGTTGGGGTTCTAGTTAGACAGTCAGGTTCGTCTGGTGGTTTTGCGGTCTTGTTTGGCGACGAGTCAGAACTGACGTGTCCAGGCCCAAGCGAACGCGACGATGACGCTGCGTGATGCATAGGCCTCACGGGCCCTGCGGCAGGTGGAAGAATCACTCAGCAGTAACCCTAAACCCTAAACCTTACGTAAACCCCAAACCCTAAACCCTAAACCCTAAACGTCGGAAA